>JAKSZT010053928.1:39582427-39641596 GCA_026826555.1 Tolypeutes matacus
GCACCGAAGAAGATCCCTGGTCCTTAATTAATGTGCACCGAAGAAGATCCCTGGTCCTTAATTAATGTTGAGTGAATAATTACATGCATGAATATATAAATACACAAATGAGCCAAATATCTGGCTCAGTCAGAGAAAAATGTTCGAATGAAGTAAGTCAAGTTCTCTTTACTTCCTGTTTTACTTTCCTGTGGAAATGTCCTGAGGAATCAGAAAACTCAGATTGGGTCTTTGTCCAGGTAAAACAGTGTTGCTGACTCCTCTTGTGCCATATGCCCTTAGAATCTTGCTGGATGAAACTGATCCATCTAATAAATTAATCTCAATGTACATGGAAGCGATGACCTCTGAAGAAAATAGTTTGGAATAAGAAGGCTTTTGGGGACATTATTGTCATTCTCCATGACAATATTTTCCACAATCAGACACTTGGCTCAAGCTAATCAAATGAAATATACAAAAATTATTCTTATTGGGATTTCAGCTAACAGACATTTTCTGTTAACCAAAGTTCATCAACAAACTCTTTCCCCAGTCACCCCTGCTATTTGCAAATATATGACTGTAAAGAAATACCTCTTGAATATTACAAACCTTTTCAGCCTGCCTTTCACTGAGGAGTACATTAATTTTTTGTGGATGGAGGAGACTTCTTACGAGGCTTTCATTTTTATCACTGTGGGTCCACATTTTAGTGATTAAAATATTTGGCCGGAAATTGTTGTTTTCCTCAAATAAAAATGTATTCATTTTTATGTTAACCAGCTAGCTCACAATTATACATCAAGCTTTGTTAAAACAAAAAAACAAAACAAAATAAAAGGCACTTAATCAGATGAGTATACATCAGTTAGGGTAAATTAAACTTATCTTAGAAAGTATATAGAAGTGATAGAGGAGAAATAGATGAAGACAAAGAAAAACCCCTCAACTTTCTAAATCTATAAGAAAAGATTTCCACTGTGTTTGAGAACAAAAGGATAGCTGGTCAAGTTCCAACTGGAGAAAAATTCTGATAGGTTAATTGAAATTGTTTAATTGTACTTCATCAGTGGCATGATAAAATCTAACTCCCAATAAAATCATCAAGACGTCTCATAATTACAAATGACGGGGTTCCTGTTTCAAGCATCTATACTTACACAAGCAAAACAACTCTGAGTCATGTTCACATTTGGTCTCCAATTCCAGTAAGGACAAAGCAGGAGGAAACAGAGTTATAATAACACCTGAAGGATGTAAAGTAGGCATAAAGAAAAGCACTACTCCCTGAAAGTTTATAAGCTCATAGATAAGGATTATGTGGCCAGAGTTATTTACACCTGGTCCTGCTTAGAAGGCAAGTAATGTACATCACCATTCTGAATGTCACCAAATGAGTGTGTTGGCAACAAGAATTATCACAGTACACTTTGGGGGTGGGGGATACATACTTGTTCTATTCTTATCAAATTGGTACATAAATACTAGAACTCAGATTCTTAATACAATGTACTCAAGTAACTATGGTTGAGCTCCAGGAAACCCATAAACCCCTTGAAATTAACTATACACAAATCATGTGTGTACACATGTTCATTTTTGGGGGACAGAAAGTCTGCATCTTTCACTGGATTTTCTTTATAGTCTGCAGTCACAATAACAAGGTTAAATATCTCTTTTCTAGATAATTTTGGAATTAGGGAAAGCAAGATTCACATGGTTTTAAACAGCGATGCTTTCAATGTGTCGTAAAATATTAATAAAGAACAGAATTCTTCAGTAATTCTGTTTCTCATCTTCCAACTTCCTTTTCTTTCCAAACATACTCCTTATCCCACTAGGCAAATTCTGACTTAAAATAATTGCATACTCTTCCCTGCCTATATCGCTTCAGCCTCCCTCTCATCATACAGCTTGGCCTGCCTCAGGCTCTGTCCCAGGTCTAAGGATCCCCTGCAATTTCTAATATGTTTCCTGTTACCTCTGATCTCTTACTCTTTGCAAACACAGATTTTTCTGCCTGAAATATTATCACCACCCCTCATCTTTAACTGATTAACCCTACTTGTCCTTCAGGACTCCTCTCTGGTGACATTCATCCAGGACCTTGGGCAAATCCCTGTCAATGCACCCATAAAATTGCATTGAAATACATTTTTACTTGTTGTTTCTTTACTAAACTGCAGCGCTCCTTGAGATCATACATGTTGGCTACTTTATTCACTTCAGTAAGACCACATTCTTACACAGTTTCTTGTATACAATGGATCAGTAGACTTTATTGAATGACTGATGGTCTAGAACGATGAGTTGTAATGACCAAAAAAATGTTGAATGGGTTTTCTTTTTAGGGTACATATATCTTTAAACAAATAACAAACTATAGGCTCAGAGAACTAATTAGTAGTTTTGGAAATGATTTCATGCAGAAAGAACAATGCAGAAAGATATTTATTTTCCTAAAGTTACTGAATTCACATCTTATCACTGACACCTTAAGAGAATCCATTTTTCCTGAACCATTCATCACATATTCTGCTTGAAATTACCTTGGAGATCCTGATTTTTGTAAACACATTACAGTCGAAGTTCATGAGAAAGGGCTAGAATTTATATTTTTTCAGACAGACAGCTATCCTAGCAATATTTTATTCTCAAATTATAAGAACTGAAACATAAGTTCTACCTACTTACACTCATCATGTTTTCCTTAAGTTCAGTAATTTTCAAGAGGTTCTGTAGTGACATGCCACCCATATCTCCCTTCAGAACTGTCTTATAGCTACAGGGAGTGCTCCTGGCTAAAAACTCTCAGTTGTAAACCCATTCCAAGATTTGCCCTCAGCTGAAGGGATCCTCTTCAATAAGCCTCACCCCATTTATGGTGGCAGACTATGTTCAATGAATGGTTGACGGGGATACAAAGTCTTGCTACTGACACCTACTTGGGCCATTAGCATGTCATAGAATATGGTGGGGTTGGCTGAGATCTTTCATGTGTCTGTATCACAGTCTAGCTTCTCTCTCTGCCCCACACTGCTTCTTTGCATATCCTTATTTCCTTTCACAGGTGCTACTCCTTATAGTATTTCCTAACAAACTCCTGTGTTGAGGATGGACTCTACTGGGACAAAGATATATGTACAGAGGTAAGTTGAGAGGCAATTGCAGTAATCCTGGAATCAAATTTGGTGGTAACAGTGGAAGTGGTGAGAAGTGTTTGGATTTTGGATATACATTGAAGGTAGCAATAACAGAACTTCCTGACAAGTTAAGTGTGGGTTGTGAGGAAAGGGAGCAGACAAAAATGACTTCATTTATTTTGGCACGGATCCTGGAGGAATGGTGGATGAAGGGGCTATATTTGGAGCAGATTTGGGGAGGGATAAATAAGAATTAATTTTGAAGCATGTTGAGTTTGAGACATCTATTATATAGCCATTGGAGATGTCAAGTAGACAATTGAATTTACAGGTCTGCAATTTGGTGGAACACTATGGGCAGGCCATATAATTTTAGAAGTCTTTGATATATATTATTTTTAAAGCTATAAGAATAGATGAGTTTCCCAAGAGAATGAGTATAAGGAATAGAAATAAACCAAAGACTGAACCTTGGAATACTCTAATTTAGAGATTGGGGAGAAGAGGAAGAACATGCAAAGAAGACCAAGATGGAATAGCTGTTGAGGTAGGATAAATACCAAGAGAGAATAGTGTCTTAGAAGAAAAGTGGGAAAGTACATCAAGAAGAAGGGTATAGTCAACAGCCGCACATGCTACTTTCAGGTCAAGTAAGTTAACTTTTGTTATTTTGATGGTGAATTGATGACAGCATTTTTAATGGGGTGATGAGACAGAAAACATGATTGAAATGAGTATATGAGAACATGTGAGGAGAGAAAATAAAAACATTTCTTTAAGATGTTTTGCTACAAAGGGGTGCCAAATAGTAGAGAAGTAGCTGTCAAGGAAATTGGCATCTGGAAAGCACTGGGTTTTTTTCAAAGGAGAAATAATGGTATGTTTGTATGCTGATAGGAATGATTCAGCAGAAAGTAGAAAAGTGATAATATAAAAGAAAGAAGGAAGAATTTCTGTAACAATTAACTTGGGTAAGCAAGAGAGGATATGATCTATAAGATAATTGAAGAGATATGAGAATAATACATTAATAATTTATAAACATGTAGGTTTCTCATGTGCTAGAAATCAAGACAATGTGCAGCTATAAAGTGCTATTTAAAAGCAGTGCTTGCAAATAATAGATTAAAACTCCATAATTTTGTTATCTAGAAAAATGTACAATATAATCAGATAGATCAGTTGATTTCTTAAAGTACCAAGTGAATTTTAAGGATTTTGTATTAAAAACATTTTGCCTATACTTATTACAATTTAGCATAATTAAATTATAACCTATCTTCTTAATGTGCATTAGGTCTAAAGCTAAATATTAAATATGTCATTAGAAATGTATTTGTGAATAAAGTATGCATTTTCCTACATATTAATATAAGGCATACCCTATATTTCACATGTTAATGGAGAAAAAAGCCAAAGTGTGGCTAGGAAAATTGAATATTATTAAAGTTTGTGTTTAATTAATCTTCCAAAATAGACTGATAGAATGTTTTGTTTAAAGTTAGATCACTTTTATATATCACACAAAACTGAGTTAAATGACTGTTAAACATCCCCAAAGCATTCATGAGATAATATATTGTCATGAATGCAAATTTAATATCAAAACAAATTTGGAATAGTAGTTAGCATCTCCCATATATCCTAATTTAACTAATCGCTTTTATGTAAACCATTTTAAAAAAAACAGTAATACTGCAAAAACAAACTCTGTAGCATTGGGCCATAATACTTGCAAATGGGAACATCTGGCACAATTAACCTACGAGGAAATTTCTTTCTCCATGGTTATTATCCACATAGGTTTAAAATTGATTTATGTTTCCATTTATATTCATTTAGGGTATATTGGAGGGGACACATGCAAAAACGCTGACCTTCTCTTCTAACTCCTACCTACCTGTTAAAGGATTTGCTTCTACTTATGATATTTGCCTCATTTCCTATTTGGGTTAAATTTTCTCCTTTGTGAGCTTGCTAAAAACAAACATGCCAATCTCAATTACTGTCACTTAAACAAGAAGAGAAGTATTACTTCATTTAACAGTAATTAATTGTAGCAGAGGAGTATTTTTACAGCATGAATGCCCTATTTGTAAGGCAAAGCTCTCTGGTTCTTCCAAGATCTACCTCTTCTGTCACCATAAAATAAACGATGCTGTAGGAGCTAATGTTTTGCAGGCCAGGTGAAGTTTGCAGTTGGTTTGACCATTGCAGTGCCAATTTATTTATTTTTTTATTTATGTGAGTTTCTATGAAGAATGTTTGTACATGCACAAATATTTGTTACAAATGCTCCCCCAGTTGCTTGAGTGTAAGTATATGTAACCTGAGATGTCTAAAGCCTGATAATTTTTACTTCCCAAGAAGTGATGATGAATTGGAATTACATTTATAAGTGAAGAGACAGGGATCTCTTTCTATATGTCTATGTGTCTATCATCTATCTATATCATCCAACTATTTATACAATCTCTTATTTTTAAAGACCAGGGCACTGTTCTGATTACAAGGGTCCACATTTACTAGTACAAAGGAAAATGGAAGTTTGCCTTCTGGTTGGGCATTTTGACAGAAAAATTCCACATGAGCATTTGTGTGATAAGTGTTTGAAACATGCCTGCCAGATATTTGGATGAGTTTTGCCTTCGGAGTTTTTAAGACATTGCTTTTTTATCCTTTCATCTTGTTTAACCTAATTGAAAGGGTCCTTTAAAATTGAAATGTCCTTTTAAAATGCCACCACATTTGTCTTGCCATTTCTGCATAGTCTGGTCTCATGTAACAAAGAAAGAAAAGACAGAAAATCTTATTCTGTTGGTGAAGTGCTGCATTTATCTACAGGCCCAACGTAGCAAACCCAGCTAGTTTCTTTATTTCACCAATTCTGTAGAAATACTCAAAATGGAGCCTCTTATTCACTGGATAATCTCACCAAGAGTCACATTAGTCATACTTGCCTCTTCAATATATAGAAAGCAAGGAAAAGTAGATGAAGTTCAATATAGGGAGCTGGTTTTAGGCACAGGGAAAATCTGGGCTAAATTGTGGCTATTTCTATCAAAAGCAAATACAGGAGGCAGAGTTGAAATTGTACCCTCTAAATAAAATAGCCTAGGAAAAATAATTTTATATTTTGCTAAAACACCTTCTCAGTATCTATTTAGGCTTATAATCTGGGCTATTTTCTTAGACTCAAAGGCTCATGTTAACCTTTAAAGTTTGTGTAAATTTGTGGTGTGTGTGTGTGTGAGAGAGAGACAGACAGACAGAGAGAGAGACAGAGAGAGAGAGAGTGCATCCCTGACATTTGAAATGAAAATTTCTACCATTCTTTTACCATATAACACAAATAGTATGTATATTAGAAAACCAGCATATGGAAGATTCACACACTATAGGACATAAATATCAAACCAAATGTCTTGAAACAGCTGAATTTGTATGTGGTAACAAATATTTGAATTGGTAATCTGGATGTAGACTGAATTTTTGGTGCAGTATTCTTATCACCTGGCTTAATTAGCCTGTATTGTTTTTCTCTCTGTTTGACAATTTGAAAATTTATGAGTGAATTTTAATCATCTCTCATATGTTTTCTTTTAGGTTCCCTTCATTCAGTAACAATATGAAATCAAATTTCTTTGGCAGATTAAGTTTATTCCAACTGGATATAAAAAGTATTCTGACAGACACTTCAGAAGTGTCTGTCAAAAGAGGATGACCCACTGATGTGTTCTTTTTATTGATGACTACCCCTGTGAGTCTTTGCTCTTGTAACTGAGACTTAGCCTGCAGTTGTGGGGTGCCTAAGGGTTGCCACCTGAGAGCCTCCTTGTTGCTCAAATGTGGCCTCTCTCTAAGCCAAACTCAGCATATGATTGCATTACCTTCCCCGTAACGTGGGACATGACTCCCGGGGATGAGCCTCCCTGGCAACGAGGGATTAATACCAAGTGCCAACTGGCAACACAACTGGAAAAAGACCTTGAATAAAAGGGGAAAAAGGCAAAGACAAATGAGTTCAAGTGGCTAAGAGACTTCAAAGAGAGTCGGGAGGTCATCCCGGAGGTAACTCTTATGCACACCTCAGTAGGAGCTCATAGAACATCTAAGTGCCTATCACCCCACACAGAGGGGCTCCTGAGAGCTCTGGAGACACCCAGGTCCTATATAAGGGAGGATAGCCCCAGAGACTGATGCCTTATCAGTGGGCTCTATTTTGGAATCTGTGCTCCTGAGAGTGACAGAATTGGACTCAAATAAGTCCTCCATGCACATGGTTCATCAGTCCCTTCTATTCAAACCTATATGTGATGCTGAAGTTTTTAGGTATACTTCCAGAGACTGGAGCCTCTGGCCTACCTATGTGCCAGGTGTGCGTGGAATCTCGGTGGAACTGCAACTCCTACCCTACAGCTCAATGGACTCATCCAAGTCACCTGGCGAGGAGACAATGATGAGCAATGGCCATCCCAGGGAATGGAGAGGGCCTGCATCTGCAGGCAGGATCATCCCACCCACCATATCCATGGGATATAAGCGCTCTCTCACTTGGAGGTCGAGTGGACATCACCATCCCAGTCCCTTCAGGATTGGGGGAAGAACTACGGACTAGAGTAGACTTGATGGTATTCTGTTGTACACATATGGTGATTCTAGCAATGGAAGAAATTATAACAATGAGGTGGAGCCAGTGGACACTTGACACTCTTGGGGCAGGGAGGGGACAAGCAGTTGAAATACAGGGGCTTCTTTAGGATTTGGAGGTTGTCCTGAGTACCTTTGTGGCAATGAATGTAGGCCATTTTAAATCAGCACACACCACTCAGAACTGTGTGGGAGAGAGTGTGGTCTACGATGTGAACTGTGGTCTATGGTTGGTGGCAAGGCCCCAGGATGTGTAGGTCCATTGAGGGTGGTGGGCTACACTTGTGGGAGATGTTTGTGTGGGATGTGGTTGGAGGTGTGGAAGATGGGCAACATGGGAATCCCAGTGGGTTCCGTGTAATATTTTGGGTAATCTAAGCACCTCTTAAAATATATTTATACATATATATAAATAACATTTTTGTAAGCAAATGCACATATATGCATATATATTTATATATCATTTTACAAATATTGTTATGTATTGTGAAAATTTTGATTTTTACACACAATAAAAAATAAATTAATTAAAAAATTAAAAAGGTATTCTGAGATGGAAAAGGTGAGTAGGGCCTGAGGCAATGATGTAATCAGATACTTTCTGACGATGGTTCATGGAAGCTTCAGTTCCCTCTGGTGAGAGTTAGTGTGACAAATTGAATCCTTGGACTTGGAGAGGCATGTTGTATCATGTATTCTGATGATAGAAGAGATGACAACAATGAGGTAGCACGTTAGTTAAATGGGAGAATTGGAGCCTTTCAGATTATGAATTTAAGCTTTACCCTACAAAATTGTTCTTCAAGAAGTTAAAGTAATATTTGCATTATAGACAAGATTCACTCTAGAGAATATTGGGTAGGAAGAGTCTCAAACAGTGGTACAGCTCTGTGAAAGCCATAAGCAGCTTTGGTCCTCTAAAGATTGCTTTAGAGGAATATTGCCTAGAGAAGTAAGCACCGGGCCTTAGCACCCCTATCATGCCTACTCACTGTCTGGGAGCTGCCCAGGGAGAGAATATATTTGACTCAAATGCAGCAGTGAATCCCAGCAGCAGCTCAAGGCTGTTAGCTGATGGAACTCTATACATTAACTTTTTTTTCTTAAGTTAAAGTAGATAAAATGCGTCAATAGGGTTATTATATCATGATTTCAGCAATGGTCGAAATACTGGTATTCTATATCAATCTTTATATTATATCTGCTTTCATCGGAGTACATATCAAACGAACTCTACATATAAACCCAAACAAATTGGTGAAATTAAGAAGGTCATCATATTATATATAGAGTTCATTGGAAGCTCTATGGGCTTCATTGGAGCTAACCAATTATTAAGACTCTCATACTTTGAGACAAGAAACTGTGGCCTAAGAATTACCATTGTCTTCCCATATCTGAACATTAACCATTAAAAAATGTTAAGCAGCAACTAATAATGGTTTTCATTGATTGTGCATTTACTAGGTATTGGATATGCAGCTAAGTGATTTATTTGAATTATCTAACTTGTTCTTATGACTATCTTTTAAGGTATAGCCCATTCCTTTTCCCATTCGCATTTTACAGCTGATGATACTGAGAGTTAAAGATATTCAGAGAAAAATCTAAAAACTAGTGCTTCTGACAAGTCCATGGACTTTACCATTTTGTCTTACTATCCAGTATAAATCTCTCAGATGAAATTAAGCAAGTTTTCTCCATTATCCAAGCATATGAAGAACACTGAGTATAAGCTAGATATGTTAAAATGGAACAAAATATGTCTCTAAAAAACTAAGCATCAGAAAATCCCTCTTCCAGCTCTGGGACTGTGAGTTTTGAGATTAATCCACATTATACCAGTTGAAATATCAGTCCAGGACTTATAAATAGAAAAAAGAAGGCAGAAAGGACAGAAAGAAGGACCTATTAAAACCAGGAAGACCTGATGTGGTAGTCAGATGGTTGACCTTTCTCTTTACACTGTCTCAAGGTATTCAGATTCTTATGTCTTTGCTTATTGTCCCTATGGCAAGGCATTAGCTTGGGTGGAGGAGCCCACACTGGGCTGGTGCTTTTTCCACTTTGAAGCCAGCTGGAAAGAGGCACTCACAGTTCTCTACTCAAAATCTGTGCTCTGAGTCAACCCATAATGATAAGCTGAGAAGCTCCTCCTGCATTGTGAGCCCTTGGCTGTCAAGTGTATACATTCTCTTTTGTAGCACTGTGGACATGTTTTCTCATCTATTGTTGGACACGAAGAAGTCTCTGAGTTAAATCTGTCTTTAGACCCAAAGAAAAGGGTTAAAGCTTATGAGCCAACTTGTAAATTGTCCATGTTTCTCATTTCTTATAGTGCTCTCTTCTGATTACTTTTTTTTGACAAGCCATTCAACCTTTTCCTCTATCACTGGTATCAAAGTGAGAAATTGTATCAAAAATAGCCCAGCAACTGTTGAAAAACAGTGACGAATTAGGAGTCAGATGGTGTCAAAATAAGAGTAGTAAATAAAGATGTACAAAGATGCACATTCCCTATGGTACAGTAATTCTAATGCTAAAAATTTGTCCTAGGGAAGAAATTCTATAACCATTATTAAAAAATGATTGATAATAATTAAAAAGAGAAAATAATAGAGCAATTCGTCTTCTCTCACTGATACTTATTTAGTTATTTAGCATGAGCTGGGCCCTGAGTTATATGCCAATTATAAAATGTTGAAAAAGGTAGGCATATTCCCTGTACTCTAATACTAACATAGTTGGAAAATATTTATTCATCTAGATGAGTGGGAAATTTTAATATTCTCTGATATCTTTATAGAGGATGGACCACTGAGTCACATAGAAGTGGCTCCCAGGCCAGACACTGGAGTCCAGAGTAGGTTTTCCAAACTAAGTGAACAAAATAAGATAGAGTTGACTGTTAATAACAGAATCTGTGATTAGCAGTGATGTACAAATACAAATATTTAATTATCAGACAACGAAATGATATAAAATAAATATACTTAATTATCTCACAAAAAAAAAAAAAAAAAAAAGAGGTAGACAGTACCAAGTTTGGAGCAAAAGCTCATTGATGTCATCAAGGACCCAGTAATGTGATCAAGATATTGTTTGGCCAACCTGCTCTGCCATCTTCAGCATACTGGCATTTCAGTCCTAGGTAAGGATGGTTGCTGCAGGTCCATGCTATCACATTCAAGAAAAATAAAATATGAAGTGGGAGCTTAGAGTTTCTCTTCAAGAAGTTCTATTATTTTTACCAGCTATAAACGCTAAACCCATTTGCCAGAACACTATCACAGGCCTTGTTAGTGAAAGGCAGACAGAGGCAATGGGATTTGCATGCTCAACTTAACCTGAAAATGATTCAGACCATGGTGCTATTGGAGGGACCACACTCACTCTGAGATTCAGGAACTTCCACCATTTACTTAAATAATGTAAAAAAAGGATTTGGCTATTAAGTAGCTGACAGTGACTGCAAAAGGAGGTGACTTATAACCTAGTACAAATGCATGATGAATGAACAGTATTAGCTAAAAATATGTGGGAATCAGAGGGAGAAAAGGAAGAATTTTTTTCCAGACTGAAGAATAACACATGTAAACTTCCAAAGAGAGAAATCTTGGTGATTTTAATTGAAATACAAACATTGTAAGATAACAGTACAAAAAGATGATTGATGAGAAATGAGTCTGTAAAAACTGTCAAATCATGCAATATCACAAATTATTTATTTAAAATTAATGTTATTCAGTCATTAAAAGGTTCATTTAAAAAGATTACACAAACATGCACGTTTATGGATAATATTAAGAAAAATCATAAAATATATATGCATGTTTGTGACAAGTATACACAAAAACATGATGTGTTTAATAATATACAAAACAGATTTAAGGGGATGGTAGGATTGTGAATGTGAAATATTTTAATTATTTTAAATATTTTAAGATCATTGCATTGACATTTAAATGATTAAATTAAAATGCTAATTTGTCTCCAGGGCTGCACTTTTTTGCCTCTACTGTCAAATTACAAAGTATAACTGTCAAGTAAAATTTTATTTTCTTCAGAGTTCAAGCTGTCATGTGTAGTAGCATAGATTGTACACTGCACAAGATCACCTGAGAGGTCAGTGGGAGCTCCATTTCCTCTGCCATTTGTCCTGGTGCAAGACTGCTCCTGGCTGGAGAGGGCGCCGTTTTTAATCCACAGGAAGTTGTCGCATGGACTATGCATAGCACTGCCCAAGATAGAAAAATGTCTTAGTATTTGAAGTGAGATTTAAAGATATTCATTTCCTATCCTCTCTTCTCTCCCAACTAGCATGGTGATTTAAAAGTTAACTGTAAAACTTGTGAACTCACTTAAGGAGTATACTTGAAGTTCCACAAAAGTAGAATGGTAGCAAAGTTCATGGAATAATGAATACGAATATTCTTATTGGGAAATGGGAAATCTTTTAAAGAAAAAAAGTCTATGCCAGGCAACTACGGTCCCTTGAGTGACCTCTGGGGATTCCTATGGATGCTTTGTAGAAAGCTCTTTTTCTGTTCGTTATTAAATTATTTCCTAAACTTCTTTGGATTCTGTATAGTGCTGTTTGACCTACAAAAAAGGTATTGAAATAAGAGTTTCTTTTCCCTTCTGACCAAATGAGAAGGGCAAAAATTGTGAAAGTTTTTCAAGAGAGGAATGAACTGCTTATTACAGTGAATTATGTGAAGGAAAGGACCAAAATATAATTTGGTTTCTGTTCTTCCTATTTAATCATATTAGTTTCAGTCTTTGCAATATGTCCTTCTGAGCAATCAGAATCCTCCTTTGGCCTGAGCTGGTGGCATGACCAGCTGGGCACATTTACATCATCGAGCAAATTCTTTGATTGGTGTTCATGTAATAAAAGAAAGAAGAAAAGCTTTTTTAAAAGGAGGATAAAAAATATATTAGAAGACATGGGCATTATTGCACTTGAAACATTTCTTCACCAAGGTGCTTCTTGCCTTATAAGCCTGCTTTTACTGTTCATAGAGGGAAATTTGAACCAAAAATACCCCATTAGATCAACTTTTAGCTGATTTGAATTAGCAATCTCCAGAGGCAAAGGCATATATGGGAAAGTAATTTAGATTCATCTCAAAGTCAACATCCATCTAATGGCCTCAGCCAATGCTGTTCCCTTGTGGAAGAACTAATAACAATAATTGCTGTATTTTTTAAATGCTTACGATGTACTAAGAGATCATCTAAGCTCTTTTTATGTATTTATTCATTTAATACTTACAAAATACCATATAAGGTAATATTGTCATTCATCATTTACATATGAGAAATTTGAGGCATAGAGAGATTAAATAGCTCTGATTGATCAGTCTGAATATTATATTCAGGACAAGAAATCATAGAAATATACAGATTGCCACTGCTGATCTGCCATCTATTTCTATATTAACCCCAACAAACATTCAGCATTTCTGGAGATGAGAAACCCTTTCTCATAACTGAACGTTTAAGCTCTGGACACTTTAAACAGTTGGGAAAAAAATAGCCATCTCTTGTGTTCAGAATTCCCAGTTGACTTAGGCAAAATGGGAAAAGAGGTAGACAGGTTTCTTGTCTACCTCATTAATGAAGTGAAAAATGCCAAAAATGTGCAATCCATTCAAATGGTTGCATTCATGCAATACATCTTATGCTGATGAGAGTTTTTGTTTCATCACTTGCTGAAAGCAATTTACTTCCCAAGGACCGTAAAGGTCTCACACGCTTCAAGAAGCATTTGTACAACTTTCTACAACACCTTCAATTAAAAGATTTAGTGAAACCAATGATTTTCATAGGGAAAATGTCAAATGATAAGGCTTCAAAGTGGAAAACCACACCTGAAATATGAGGCCACCTATAAAATAGCAGGAAAGGCATAATATCTATATAGTGCCATGTGGCATTAATTTTGCAATCTTTAAACAGAAAAGGGCCTTGGTGCTAAGCAGATGACAACTATGTTATTCAAACTGGATGAGGAATGTGTCTTTGCTTAAAATTCTTCTCAAGAAAAGGAATACAACTAGCTATTAGGGAAATGCAGATCAAAACTACAATGAGATACCATTTTACACATTATAGCATGGCCATTATTAAAAAACAGAAAACTACACATGCTGGTAAGGATGTGGAGTAAAAGGAACACTCCTTCACTGTTGATGGGAACGTGGAATGGTGCAGCCTCTGTGTAAGAGAGTTTGGCAGTACCTCAAGAAGCTGAATATAGAACTGCCATATGATCCAACGATACTTTTACTAGGAATATCTTCAGAAGAACCGAAAGAAAGGATGCAAACTGACATTTTCACACTGATATTCATAGCACATTATTCACAATTGCTAAAATATGGAACCAGCCCAAGTGACCATCAACCCATGAATGAATAAACAAAATGTGGTGTGTGCATACAATGGAATAACGCAGCTGTAAGAAGAAATGAAATTAGGATGCACATGACAACATGGATGAACCTAGAAGATATTATATTGCGTGAAATAAGCCAGACGCAAAAGGACAGATATTTTATGGTCTCACTAATACAAACTAAATACGATGAGTAAACTCATGGAGGTAAACGCTAGAGTATAGGTTACTAGGAAATAGAACATGGGTGGAGAATGGGAGCTTAATGTTTGTAGCATTATTAATGAGGTTAATTATAAAAGTATGGAAATGAATAGAGTTGAGAGTAACACATTATAATGAGTATAACTAACACTATTTATAAATGTGATTGTCGATGAAAGGAGTAGTCTGTGGATGTAAATGTCAATTGAAAGGAAACTAGAGAATAATCTAGGGAATGTATAACATAGGGATTCAAGTGGTGGATGAAGATTGTAGTTAATAGTGCAAATATATGAATGATCTTTTACAAAGTGCTAAGAATATGGTGATAACAGGAAAATTACAGCTAATGTAACTTATGGATGATAGTTAACAATAACATTGTAATATTTTGCAGCAATGGCAAGAAGCTATTTCAATTCTAAGGGACAATAATAGGGAGTATAAGGGGGTTGGGGATTTTTCCTTTTGGAGTAAGGAAAACGTTCTAAAATTGACTGAGGTGATGAGAGCACAACTCTGTGATGGAAATGAGAGCCAATGAGTGTACACTTTGAATGGACTGTACAAAGCATGGTGCTGTATAACACAGGGAATCCAGTGGTGGAAGATGGATTGTGGTTAAGGACAAATATGAGAACATTTTTGTACGAATGATAACAATGTATAATACTAATATAAAATGTTAATAATTGGGTGGATTAGGGGAAAAATACACCAAATGTAAGATATGGGATATAGTTAGTAGTAATATTTTGACGATATTCTTTCATAATTTGTAACAAATGTTTCACAACAATGGAAGGTGTTGGGGGTGGGGAGTATGGGAGACTTGATTCATGAATATGCATGTTTGATTTGTAAATTCACAACTTTTACTATACACTTACTGTTTATGTATGTTCAAGTATGAATGATATACTTCGATAAAATCTTATTTAAAAAACTGAAAGTGAATACAGTCATCTATTAGCAATAAGTATGCTATTTGATAGCAGACATTAGAATCAGTGGGCAAAATAAAATCCTACATAAATAAATGCCCCCTTCCCCAAAACTTTGATAACCTTAGGCAGTAATTTAACCATCTCCTGATTCTGAAATCCTGTTTCCCTCCTTTCCTTTTAGGTGGCTTACTGGAATAGCCTCTTAGTTGAACTCTTTGCCTGCAATCTCTCAGCCTCTAACCCAGTCTCCATATGTCTGCCTATGTTTCTGAATCTTCTATCTGATCTGATTACTTCAGTGCTAAAACATCTCAATGAAACCTTAATTGCCTGACAGGATCTGAATCCTTAATAAATCAAGAAGCTTTACATTTAGCTCTACCTTTTCCAGCATTTGCTATCTAAAGTTTCTGAAGGTGTATTTCTCCACTTCAAGACTCACCCAACAATATAGCAGAGCAAGCTAAAGATAAGTGTACACATTCTCCTGAAGTGTGCCAAATAAGGCCGTATGATCACTGTGAGTTAAAAGTGCTTAGCCAAAGCATTTTATAGGTAGTGAGTCACGGGAAGGATGATCAAGCATTACAGAAGTGTTGGCAAAAAGCAGAAAGGCATCAGAAATGCACATAAAAATACACCACTGGAACATGCATATTCAAAAATACTTTGAAAATCAGAAATTCCTTATGAATTAACTGACTACACAACATAGGCAAAATCTGCTACTGCATTTAGGTGGTAGCAGAGAATTTTGCCAAGACTTCATTTAAAATCCAGTTTAGAAAACTTCTAAATAATGGAGTTTAACAATACTTTAAAAAGTCTCTATCTACACGAACCTGTGATAACTTATGAGGTAGTGAGGATGAATTGATTACCTGACATTGCATTATGCCCTAATTTATATAAAGATACTTATTGTTTTATTAGACTTTTATAAAATTTTAAATTTTAATAAAAACAAGTTTTAAAAATTAAATGGGAATGTATATGTAACAATTGTCCACTATTTTGAGACCATTTCATGTCAGATTAAGTGAAATATTTTTTGCCCTCTGTAGATACATTGAGTTCCACTAACACCAGAAATGTTGAAGAGGTCCTACTTCCACAAACCCTCATGGATATCCTGTATTTTCAAATATTTTGATAATTGCTAATCTTAGAGATGAAAAATGGTGATTCATAACTATTTTATTTTAAGTTTTCCAGCAGTGAATGAGGCTGAGCACCCATTCATGTTTTTAAATCCATTTATGTTTAAGATCTGTGAGCTATGTATCTTTTGCCCTTTTTCTTTGTAGAGGAGTTTTTTTCTCATTGGCTCATATGACTTTTTATACAGTGAAGATACCATCTCATTGTTCATGGGATGGTTTGCAAATATATTTTTCTACAGTTTGTTATTTGTTCTTTGTTTTTATGGTGTTTTCCCAGGCTTTTTTTTTTTTTTTTTTTTTCTTGATGCAGTCACGTTTATCATTCTTTTCCTTTTGATTTCATGGTTTCGGATTATACTTAAAATATATTTTGACATTAAATGTAGAAAATGTTATTCTCAATTTTCTTCTAGTACTTTTATGGTTTCATTATATTACATTTAAATATTTGATAATTCTTGAAATTTTTTTTGTCTAAGGCAGGGGTAGAATATAATCCATGGACCAAAGACCATTCATACAGAGCCAAATCCAGCCATGCCAATTAGTTTATAGATTATTCATAGCTGCTTTCGCACTGCAATGGCAGAGCTAAATAGTTGTGACAAAGACACATAAAGTCAAAAATATTTACTATCTGGATCTTTTATAGAAAAAGTTTGCTGACCCCTAAGGTATGTCACATAAATACTATATTAGTTATCACATTGTTGAAACATTCATGCCATTTTTAACCCACTGGTATTATAAAAGGTATTTGAAAGATACCTTTGAAATGTACTAAATCCTTCAAGACCTTTAGAAGAGGAAGGCAAACAGTGTGTTAATAAATCCCAAATATTCGGAAAGCCCAGTTAAATAGAGCCCTTAAATTCTCTTTTGGGAACAAATCCTCCAGTTGTTTCTTGCCGGGCAAGAACTCTGGCCTGAGTTTCAAGATGTCATAAAATTCATTTTTTATTGATTCCTTTTCCTTTATCAGTCAACTTCCAAAAGTTTGTCATGGAGTTGCATCCCCTTTCTTCCTAATATTTACCAGGAGGGGAATGTTGGATGTATGTGCAACATAAACACAACCAGGAGCTTGTCTCCCATCTAAGATCCATCTGGTTTAACACATAGTATCACTGGCAGTAGCTTTGAATGGAAAGAATTGTGTTTAATACTTCTTGGTAAAATGAAGTATGATCACCCTCCTCTAAGAAAGCACTTTGAATTATTTTGTCAGTAATCTGATGGGACTGATGAAGAACTATTCACACACTTTCCATTGTTTTCACATATGATACCTAAGGGTGACTTGAAACCTGGCTTTGGAGATAGACTCCATCTGTGATTCAACACTAGTTTTCTCAGTATGATTTTTCTCACAAGACACTTCAGAAAAATGAGGAAAAACATAAACATATAAATTACTCAGAAAAGTAATTAATTATATTTAATAGATATTTCTGGCTTAAAAGTTATAACACCACTCTTGGTTACTTGTAGAACAAAAAACATCCAAGACATCTATGATTCACATATGGGCTAGAGACCACACTAATTTGTGCACATCCTAAATTTCAAATCTGTACTTGATCTTCCATGTCATCACAAGAGATATCTGAGTTCAAGATCCCTACTGCAAACCAGCATGTTTATCAAATAAAGATGTCACTTACCCGATATCGATCCACTTTTTCTTGTACATAAGTCAGAGAAGAGGACACATCTTTTTTAAATTAATTAAAATATATATTTAGTGCTCCGAATAATTAAATTTATGACAAACTCACAAACAACTCACTCATATGCACAACAAGCCTTACCTCCAGAGGAAATAAATTACTAAATTATTCTCAGGCGTTCAGCAAATGGCCAAAGTGAAGAGAGAGTGGAAGAGCTGTAAGTAAACTCAAACTATAAGGAAAAGAAAGAAGACTCAATATGTCAAGTGAAATTTAGTTCTTTAAAGGAACAGTTAAATCTCTGTCATTTTCAGCTAGCCTACCAAGTTGTAAATGGCCGCTCATTGTGAGAACTCATTTTGAGTACATTTGAAAGGCAGAACATCTAAACGCACAGTGGCCTTTCCACCTCTCAGGAACTTTGATTGGGCCCCAACTGCGAAAGGAGAATTCAGAGAACTGAGTCAAGAGCACAGCTTCTATAGCACCCTGGGGTCCTTTGGAAATGACTCATCCAACCTCACTCTAGGATGGGTTAGAACAGTGACTTCTCAAGGCAGGGGTCTGAGATAAACGACCTCCAGAGTCCCCGCTCAGTCTCACGAGTCTTTGATTTTAAGCTGACGAAGTGCAAGCCGACTTTAACTAGGTCACCCAAAGAGCTCATATCCTAGCATGCAGTTGCCATTCACTAAATAATACGGTAGAGGAGTGGGGGAGGGGGGAAGAAAACCAGCAATAGATCTTTATAAAAAGTAAATCTTTTTACATATTTTCATGTTTTCAAAAGATTCTATATCCTTCCTTATACTCTGGGAAGCTGCTTCTGTGAATAATAACAATGATTATCTTAAGCCAGAGAATGAAATTATGTGTTATTGTTTATGGCACCCAGGCTCACAAAACAGTGGGGAGAAAAATGGTGTTTCTGCCTATCTGTATAATTGGTTGGTAAGGGCAGGTGGCACTTGAATTCTCTTTACCGTTTGGGCCAAATACATTAGATTATCACCTATAATTATGCATGTGTTTAACTACGGAACCTTAGAGGCCAAGCAGTTCTCTATTCTTTAACTCCTTTACCTATCAGTTTTGTAGCTGGTATATTTATTTTTTTCATTTTCTGCACTAATCTCTTTTATCAGTCTATCACCTTTTATAAGATATACCATCATAGAATGTAGAAGAAATCTCAGCTGCTACTATAGGTTATCAATATCTTTGTGACCTCTGTGACCTACATAATTTGCTTCTTTAATAACTTATATAATCTCATGAAATCTTAAAGTTACAGGGAACTTTTGTGATCATCAAATTCAATGTATTCATTAGTAAAAATGGAGACATTGAGATTTTTTTTTTTCTGTGTCAGTTTTTCCATCCCATGTGCCAAAAGCCTTTGTGTGTCACTTAATAATGAAAGGTAATATTCACCATTTATTTTCTAAGAAATTATTTTATCAACACAATTCCTTATCAAAGCAGGTTTGGCCACTTTCTACTTCATAAATGTTCTTCTTTACAAAAGATAAAGATATTCATCTCAAATCAATACAGACATTCTTTGAGGTGATTTTTTTAGTGTAGGAATGATTTCAAAAGGATACATCCACCCTATGTTCTCCTTTCCTCCTTGTTATGCATTAGCAAGACAGTTCGTTGAAGCAGGGGCTGCCCTCTCAGATCCTTCCTGAAAGAGAGCAAAACTCATGGCACAGGCTCAATAAAAAACTCATTTTCCTGGCTTTATTAGCATAGTCATTTTAAGAGTCACAGTCTCTGTTTTTTTTTTGCCTCACTCATCAGTTTCAATTTGGTGACTCCTCCAGGCACTTCTCTAATTTAATTATCATGGCTGCCTCCTGTCTTTTTCCTTGAGTGAGCTCCAGCACTCTCTGCCTCATGGTCTCTCTCTGTGTGTTTGTGTGCTTGTGTGTTGGGTGGAGTTGGGAAGTTCATGCCACACGGTTGACAACAAATATATACTACATAGAATCAACTTCACACAAAGCAATAAATATGCAAAATGATTGATTTAACAACAGAGTAGAGGATATTCTTTGCTTTTCTTCTAAAATATTTTTAGAGAGAAAAATACAGTATTGTTCTTTTGTTTTTTTTCCCCTAAATGTACATAAAGTGTTTAAGGTAAGAATTATATAATCTGATATATTGAATAAGATAGTGAAAGCAAAATTATATTCAGGATAAACAAAACAAACCACAAATAAATAGTGTTTTCTCAAAAAATTTTTACAAATGGTATCCATCTATTCATTATGGAGACACTGGTTAGGCTTTTGTATATGTTTTCACATTTTTCTCATTATCACATGAACTTGGAAATACCAATATTGTTTCTGAATCTACTTTTGAAATATTTTATCAATTCAGTCATTCAGTCAAATGGTCTAAATTAGTGGGACGTTTGGTAGATCATCTGTCTGCTGCTCAGATCCCAAACATCATTTCTTTGACTTCTAAAATCCATGAGTACATGATGGCAAGAAGTAGTTGTAAATCTGAAGAAAGATTGCCACTCTAAGATAGGCAGTTATAAATCCACTCAGAACATTAGAATAAACATCTTAATTCTATTGCCTCTGAGATTACTCAAATTCATTTAAATGATATTGAATATTTTAAGCAAGTTTTTTTTTTATTCCAACCAAATTTATTGCTGTTGGTAAATTTTATGTGTAAATTATATGAACCATATGAAGACTATCTTGAACAATATAAAAAGCCTAGTTTTCTATTTAATGAAATAATGGAAAATGTGCATTCATTCAACAGATATTGTGTTTTTTAGATTTTCTTTTCTTTATAGATGCCAAAGACATGCTGCTTCATGTTTTGTATCTCTGTAATAACCAGTAGATACATATTCAAAGAAAAGGCCATTTTCCCCCAGAATCAGAAGTATAAAGATCTCTTAGGAAACATTATATGGGTACAGTGAAAATGCCAACAGAAACCAAAATCATATTCTTAGTATATTAATTAGAAAATGCAATAGAAAGCTCAAGCATTTGAATATTCAAAGTGAATCATTACCATGTGTATAGACAGCACATTTGCCAAATGCTGAAACATTGAACACTGAGGATTTGTGATAAAACATGCTTACGACAAATCTGTTGGAATTAATATTTTAATTCATGTTTGGGAGTCTAAAGTCATAGCTTATCATGCTGGCCAGGTAGACTTGTTGAGTTTCTGCTTCTGAACTCTTTCCTTGACATTTTAAAAGCTATTCCAACATAATGATATAGAGTTTCCCCTTCTGCTATCTATTACATGCTGAAGCAGTGAGTAGTATACTCTGAGGACAGATGATCAATGCACATCAATTCACATCAAACAATTTAAAGGGGGAAAGAAACCACAGAAAAATATTTTAGACAATACAATAGAAGAAACTTGCACAAATAAATAGAAATGAATTTTAAAACAGTTATATTGTTCTGAAAGGGAAAGTGTAAACACCTGTATTTCATGAATACTTTGGTTTTCCTTCCTCCTGAAGGATACACCTGTAGAATGAGTCTTGTCTCATTTCACCGAAGATATTTGCTGAATGAATATGCATGAAACATGGCAATGTACCAGGCCCTTTGCTAGGCACTGGGGAGAGGTTAGTAAGTAGACACAGCCCTCCAGAAGCTTACACTTGTACTCAAATGACATGCAATGAAGTCAATCGCAATAAAATATCATGCAAAACAAACATCAATCAGACTACTATTCAATGTCTTTTCCGAATGAGTAAAATTACAGAACTGTCAATATGAGTAGTGATACCGAACAAAAAAGGTTCTTTTCTTCCGATGCAGTGTTAACGTCAATAACTGAGATACCAGGTTTTTAAAGAGAACAAGTTTTATTGGTTGTGCAAGCAATGGACCATAGTGGTCTTCTGGCCCCCAACTGCTTCCCTGATCTGCAGAAATTCTAATATTTTATAATAACAGATGCTAACGAATAACTGTGGTGGAGCTAGACATAGTTTCCTTTATTAACAAACATTAAGGGGTTGAACAAACTGGAGGTAAATCCCAAACCAGAGATAGTAACAAAGTTACAATCATTTTCAATGGTAGGTTCTCAGATAGGAAAGTACAGGGTAGAGGTCAGCCACAAGGTTTTCCATATGGATATTAAACAGAAGAGAGTAGAATGGTTAGCACCCCAATAGTAAGCTTACAGAGGGTCAGCTCAGTCTAGAATTAACATCACAATAGTAAGTATACACAAGGATGAGGTTAAGTCTAGAGTGAGCTGGCTAGAGGAGTGGGACCAGGTTAGCCAGTTTCAGTAATTTCAGGACATTAATTTTTGCTATTTTATAATATAAAGTTATCTATATAGTGATTTAGCAATCATAATCATTTGTTAATTCTTTTTTTTTCACTTTTTTATTTTTTAAAAGATTCTTTAAATTTTACAGAGAATATATAGAGAATCCCCATATGCCTGCTCCCCACACCTCCCACATTTTCCCTCATTGACAACATCTTTCATCAGTGTAGTACATTCATTGCAATGGATAAACACATTCTGGAAGCATTGCCACTAAGCATGGATTATAGTTTACTTTGTAGTTCACATTCTCTCCCATTCAACTCTGTAGGTTATGGCCAGATATATAATGGCCCGTATCTGTCATTGTAATGTCATTCAAGATGATTCCCAGGTCCCAAAAATGTCTCCCTATGACACCTGTTTTTCGCTCTCCTTAACCCCAGAATATCCATGGGTCACTGCCTCCACAACAATGGTATTTCTTGCACTGCTAGAATCACAAGAAGTCTATAGTAGAAAGTTTATTTTAGTCCATAGTTCATTTCCCAATCCTGAGGATTCTGGGATGGTGTTGCCCATTCCACCATTAATTGAGGGGGGCTTCGATCCCAAACATCTGATGGATGGGACTCTATTGATTGCAGTTATAGGCACTCTCAGTTCCTTGGTATGTTATTTGTCCATCATCTTCTCCCTGTTAGTTGTCCTGGGTGAGTCCATTGAGCTGGACAGTAGGTGTTGCAACTCCATTGAGATTCAGGGCTCAGCTAGCACATGGACAACCCAAAGATTTAAGTCTCTTGCATGAACACCTGCCAACTCTAGTACTAATTATAGGTTCAAATAGAAGGACAGAAGAGTCATGCATAGGAAAACCACTGCTGAATCTAACTCAGTCATACTGGGGAGCATAAATACCAGATTATGGTCCACTGGGAAGGGGCCAAATTCCTAAGCTGTCTGCCCTGATTGTAGTGTCTGGATGTCTCCATATCCCTGAGGATATTTGTTATTTGGGGGTGTATCTACTTTGGCTGTCAATAAGATCCTGTTGAGATGTGCATAAACACTACCTCTGAGATGTCCTCCTGACTCACTTTGAAGTCTCTTAGCCATACAAACTCATTTGTCTTTAGCTTTCTCCCCTTTTGGTCAAGGTGAGTTTTTTTGTTTGTTTTGTTTGTTTGCTTTTTCCAGATGCATTGCTTATTGGTACTTGGTAGCAATCACTCAGTGCCAGGGAGGCTCATCCCTGAGAGTCATGTTCCACGCTGGGGGTAGTTATTGCTATTATATGCTGAGTTCGGTTTAGAGAAAGGCCACATTTGAGCGACACTGAGGTTGCCCATAGGTAACTCTTAGGCACCCCATGTCACTAGGCTAAGTTTCAATTTTAAGAGCAAAGGCTCATAAACATAGTCTATTTGTTAATTCTAACCCAGTTACAGTATCACTTCAGAGGATATATGCCCATGGAAGATATGGATTGTGCTTTACCTCTTTGCCTATCAGAGATGCTAGAGATTGTTTGTTGAACTGAAGTAAACCAAAACAATAATGATAAAATGTGGGTGGAAGGTCTTTTGAATTAATATCTTTGGAGAAAATTATTTATACATTATTTGACAAGGTTTTGAAATAGGCTTTCACAGAATCTCCTAGAATCCAATATTATTTTTGTATTGCCAAAATCATAGGTACAAATATTGAACTAGAGTCAAGTGCAATTGCAGAGACAGGTGACAACTGTCCAGAGAAAATCACAGCTAAATCTGGGGTAATTAAAATTTTTTGCTTTCTCTAGCACCAGTGGTCTCACTTATTCCCTAAATTTGGGTCATCTTAATTGCTCAGGTTTCCTACACAGAGGCAGATTTTACTTTTCAAAACCAGCAGAGGTGTAAAGAATTATTTCAAATGATTTGTAAATGTTGCTAGATTTCACCATTCTGGGATAAACTCTGAATATATTTGATTTGTAGGCGTTAATTAAATCATGTAAGAGTGCCTGCATTGGAGAAACACATTCTCAATAGGAGAAAGAATAGAAATCAATTTACATCAGAATGGAGCCTTCTGGGCTCAAGAATCAAAACACCTTAGTCCATTTTTGCAATTATGCGAGGAAAATAACACTTGAAGATGTATGTTTAGCTGAGATTACTGGCAAGAGAGACTCTTTTGTCATTTCCTCTCACTTTTTCATTCTTAGAGAAACAGAATAAGATAATCAATAATTACAATTACAGTTTTCTCTTTATCAACTCCTCAAATGCCTTCATATATGTCATCATTACCTTAAGAGATAACAACATTTCCAAATCCATAAGGCATTTCCCTTTCTCCCTTACAAAGACCTAATCGTTGATTCTGGTACTCAAATGCTACAAAAATTAGTGAAATAGTAACAGTAGTGATAAATAAGGTTTTAATAAGCTTGGAAAAAATTTATGCAAGCTGAGGATACCTTTCTAAATGTAGTGATTAAAGGTGAAAGAAATAGGAATGAAAATGGAAATTTCTCTGTTGTTGCTTTATTAAAAATGAAATGCTGAATTGTGATTCTTAACAGTTAATTAAGCAATTCATTTTACTTTCTCCCCAAGTCTGTAAGTCTTGAATATTTGCAGAGAATAGATGAGATCGACCATAGAAAGCATAGCACCTGGCAACACACAACTGGACACTGAAAAATTGCTGCTTTTCCATTTATTTCTCTTCAAGTCTTTTTACCTGTTGAGAATATTCACTCTTTCATGCATTCAGTTAATATTCATTGGTACTTTTCTATGTGTTAATTATTTTACTAGGTACTTGGGATTTAACGGTGAGCAAAAGGGAATTTTTCGTAATGTTTGCTTGCCAAATTTATATCTACATTGTGAAAAGAAGGAATACAAGAGGTCGAAACTTAAGGGATTCTGATACTCTTTTGTATTTATAATATTTGTAAATGCCAACACAAAAGAACAAAAGTATTATTGAGATGTATATTAATGAAAAACAATTGTTTGATGTCATTTAAATAAAATATTTAATAATACTTGACTCCATTTTTACTTTATTTCTAACCATTTGGAAACTTTGGGAACAATACATTGTGAAGTGTTTCTACTAGATAGCTCTGAACATTAAATATTCTAGGGGCTGATTTCCTCTATAAAGGCAGAAAGATTAGAAAATAGAATATTATAGATGAAAGGGATCCCAGATAACACTTGTCCAGATATGCTTAGAGGCCCTGAATATTTGAGGTGAGTATCACTTGTGTACAAACAAACAAACAAAAAATAGCTACACTTCTAATTTTTAAAAAATTTTAATTAGTTGTTAGTTCTGATTTAAAAAGTTTATTAATGTCTGTGCTTGCCTCCATCTTTGCAGATTCCTTACAGATAAATTCATTTTGTATCCTGCCAAATTAAATGTGTATCAGAATATCTATATGAATATGTTATATGTCAACCAGTATTTCATAGGCTTCCTAGTTAGAGTTGTATGTGTGTGTGTTTTAAGTTGAGAAGTACTTTTCAAAGCATAGCTTTTCAATGACTTTTTAAATGTATGGTTTTTGAAAATGTCAGGTTTTTAATCAAACTTGTTCTCAGTAACTTAGTGCTAGGAATCTCTGTTAGGGTGGAATATTTGTATTGGACTACCCACACATCTGATACTGTTCCCTTAGTCATTCTTAGATGAGCAATGAAGCAGGGATAGTAATTAGTATATTGATAAATCTGACTCAATGACATTTGATGAATATTTACTCAAATCCAATAGGAGAGAGTAGGTGATAAGGTTTTATCAGGGACTATAAACAAATTGATCAGTTGTCCAAAAGAGAGAAAACAAATGATTGAGTGAGGTGAACTTTTGCCCTATATCTGAATTTTCATCACATGTGTCCGGAAAAGTTATGGTTTTTATTTGAAGGAGGAATATCCCAATCAAGTATTTTTGCAGAAAAAATCAGGACACAGGTAAAGCCTAGGGTAGCTTCCATTTATTGTAACAATTTACAAGTATTGATCACATGCCTAGAATTATATGTAATGATTTTTATTAGTCTATACCAACATTTGACTTTTTTGTAAGATGGGAACCTCAGCAAGGAGAGGAATGTTATTACTGACAAGTAGGGCTAAATGAGCCAAAGCAGGAGATATACTTAGATGAGTTATTGGTACATAATAAATGTTTAATAATTGTGAGATAATATTGCTACTACCAGTAATAATAATTCTGTAACTTTCTGCAAAGTAGTTTTACTTCTTTATGCCTGTTGTTTTTTTTTTTTTTTTTCTGTAAAATAGGATATTGCTAATTATCAATTCCAAAGGTTTGTTATGAGCATTAAGTGAAATAATGATTTAAAATGCCTCACACAATGCTTGGTATATATAGTCAATAAACGTTAGATTTATTGTTATTGCAACCAGTCCATAAATTCATCTACCACATTGCCATCCTTCTTCATTATGAGCTGCTTTGCGAGACATTGTTTTTATTTTTGTTTTTTAAGGGAAAAAAAAGTTATGCAATACAATTCAAGTTCAGCTGCATAAAAATGATGGGGGAGGGATTCCATCTTGTGATTGATTTGCCTGGGTCTCCAGATTCTCCTGGGGGAGACCCTGTGCACGGGCAATAGCATTTTCTCACAATAAACATATGTCCCTGATTCCCTAGCCTCCTCTCTCATTCACAACCCTCTGCCAACTGTTGCAGCTACTTGGCTTACGTTCAAGATAAACAAACATTTTTATCGATTCAGAAGCCTCTTTGTGATATTTGCAAAGATAGAAAGAAATATCCAGAGCTGGATATTTCAGCTTATTATTTCTAAATCAAAATTACTTTGCACCATGCACCTAATCATTATTTACTTTTTAAAATTTCAGCATCTTTCTTTATTGGCCATTAATTACTCCCCACCCATATAGGTAGCCATTAAAACAGGACATTAACTCTTTCCATACAACATTTAGGGGATCTGCTGCTCTATTTTACCTTCTTCTTTTTATCCACAAGAGATATTCTTCCTTGGGTTAATGATGTTGTACATATGGTTCCAGTCAATTATGGGAAGCAATTTGTTCTCTATGTGCCCATACTCTCCTGGGTTTTTCCAGTCTAAGAATGGAGACTATTTTGACCTTTAAGCAATTTAGATAATCTGACTTTGATTTCTTGATTGCATAACCTAGGTAAATCCCATGTGCACTGTGAATTCTTAATCTTGTTTCCTTATTTCTCCCTTTGTTTTGTTCCTAAATCCAAGTGAGATGTTTCAGTTTATACTGACCCCTCTTCCACCCCAAACCCCGCCCTAACATGACAGCAACCTGCCACAGAACTCTGTCTCTATCAGGCTTCCTGAAGAAGTCCAGTGCCCTTCTAACATGATTTCCTAAAGATATGTGGGTTAATGGTGCAGGGGGATCACATTGCAAGGAATGTTTCTATCACCACCTATATATTTACATCACATTTTAGTATCCCACTATTTCTGCCACTTGTCAAAAGCCATCACTCCACAAATGAATCTCATCCACTGTTCACAGCCTCCTAAAACAGCTAACTTATTATCTCACCTCCACCACTTTGCCTTACTATGTCTATGAGAGTCAAATAGTCCTCTATCCAGAAAGAGAGAAAACAGTACCTTTCAGCAGTTAAGGCTGCTGGTAGCAAGCAAGAATGCTAAGGAACAAAACTTAAATTGCATATAGATATATTTGTTCAAATAATTACTGATTATATAAAATTTGAATATAAACATAGACCCCATGAGGAGTAGTCTTTATATAAGTTGCTGTTCACAGAAGTATGTTGAACAATGAACAACTGAAACTTAACAATCATTCATATTTCTATAGGCACTACCCACAGAATGCCAGGGAGATTCAATATGAATCAAAGCAGTATTGATAAATGCTCTTTTACTATCTGTCTTATTAATCTCTTTCATATCCTACAATCCCTTGTAACCTTTCTTTCCATGACTCACTCTCCCTGTTCACCAGACAATTTATCGAAACACCCAGCCTGGGATATTCTTTTGCCTCCCCTACTTTTCTAATAGCAGGAACAATAAAATGGCCCTCTTGCCTGACATGGTGCCCAAATATTTACCATCACCTTTCCAGTCTGCCTCAGGTGGCAGGGCAAGTTCACTCTGACCACTGTAAATTCTCCCAAGACCTCCATGACTGAGAATGAAGATAAGATTTCCCTAGATCCTGTATGGAAGAAAATATTTTCTTATCTTAATCTGGGTCCTGCATCCTTTTCTGCTCAGGAATAATCTTTGTTCAAGAGGAATTTTATCCTTACCACAAGAGTGCAGCATGGCCTCCACGATAGGATAAAATGCATTTTGAAAATCTGGGACATTGACTTTTAAATAATGCCATGACTGATACACTATGGTCCAGGTAGAAATGCAACCAGGCTAATTCAGGTCATGTCTTCAGCATGAGATAGAAAGACCAGGCTTACAAGTCTCTAAAGGCCAGGTCAAATTGCAGCTTGAGAATGCTTGCAATAAATGTTGAATAAAAAAAAAAAGGCATCTTTCCTATGGGGCGGGGCAGAGGAAATCTTAATTTAAAAGAAAGTTATTTAACTTGCATGGGCATGATTCCACTAAAAATAACCCATTTTACAATCCTATATATTAAACCATATTTCAGTCTTAGCATCTTATTTTATGTTTCTTTATTATACTTAGATATTAGTCAAAAAACAGTAAATACTTTTTCTCATTTTCACTTGTAAAGGTCTTATTAAAATTATTTCCTGAAAACGATAAAAACAAAAAAGCCAAAACTTATGATACCACTTGGTCAGGATCTCTTGTGCTTTGGCTGGCCTGGAGACTCAGTCGATTTCACTGTACATAACTGCTTTATTGACCTTCATCCCCAAAAAGAATTGCCATAGCAAGCAAGTCATAGTTCCTTTCCATTCAGTTAATTTTACACAATGACATTAATTAACTATACTGGTATATTTAAATCTAGTTACATTATATATTTACTTATACATTTAAACATTTATACTTCTATAATTATGTTATATACATGCATAACATACATGTAATGGTTAAGTTCATGTGTCAACTTAGCCAAATTATGGTGTCCAGTGGTTTGGTCAAGCAAGTATTTGCCTGATTGTTACTGTGAGTATATTTCATAGGTGGATTTGCATCTCTAGTTAGTTGGTTGCATCTGTGGCTGTTTGTATCTGCAATCAACAAAAGGGATTACCCTCAGCAATGAAGACAGTCTTCTTATCCTATCAGTTGGCAGCCTTAAAGACAGAACTGAAGATTTAAAAAGTCAGAAGGAATTTCTACCCCTATCCCAACCAGCCAGCTTCTCCTGGGTAATTCAACTTCACCTTCAATCATAGTTTTCAGCTTTTGTCTTGCCCTACAGTATTTGAACATGCCAATTCCCACAATCGTGTGAGCCAATCCCTTAAATAAATGTCATATTTCCTCTCTCTCTCTATCTCTCTCTCTCCCTCTCTCCATCCACACACACACACACACACATATATAAATCCTATTGGTTTTGATTATTTGGAGAACTCTGCCTAATATAATACATATATTATACACACACACACATTCAAAATTATTTATCATTACGGTGTTAAATTGTCATCTTCTTATATTTAAGACATATGATAAAGCTCCTAGATAAACTTTTAATAAAAGAGATTAAACTCTCTTTTCCTCTACCAAAAAGATTTCCACAGAAAATCGTAACTATTTCATGTCCATTATTAATAGCTTCCATTTCCCTGGGCACTCCCTGATGCTGCCTCCAAATTCAAAGGCTGTGTGTTCTTTGGTACCTATGCTGACACCGGGCAATGATGGGATTTTTGCTTCCTGGTATCCTTACCCAACAATCAGCCAAAAAGTCAAATGTCTTCCCACCCTTGTAATCACGGATCTGTGGAGAAGGAAGCTATCCAAACTGCCTGATTTCTTCATCTAGAAATTTGGGTGATTGTCCCTGCTCTTGGTTTTGGCCCAGGACTGTCTTGTTTTTCTCCACCTGCAGGATTCCTGGCTTATGACCAACCAGCTGCCTGCAGTGACACCAAAGATTCAGCTGAACTCTAGGTATCTTCAAAGTGCTATAATGGAACACCCAGTGTGCATTCCCCCTTTTTGAAAGGAGCCTTTAAAGAAAGAGACATAGGCTCCATATAAAAGAGGAAGGAATGCCACCAGATTCTGATACCACCCTTACTCTCCCTGTCCCTAGTAAAATATTCTCTGGGTGTTCCTAGAGACTGAATCCAATTTCTCCCATCTTTTCTTATTTTTGGCAAGAGTCCAATGTTACACAGTCATAAAGAGCAGGAGGAGAACGTGGCTGTCGATGGGTTGGTTGTCTTAATTGAACCAGATCTACTACCTAGATACAGCTTCTGCTTAACATGGTATTGATTGCTTGCACTTACTGATGTTTCTGAAACCCGAGGTTACTATTGTAAGGAAAGTCTCTAGATTAGTTATCAATTCACTGACATAATGACTTACTTCTAAGGAATAGTTTTTAGAAAATAAGGAATTATGGCTAGGTGGAATCAATCCCTATCTCCCCAGTAGGTTCATCTCAGCAGTTTCAAAGATCTGTCAGCTACCCAGAGGTTTCCCAGTCTCTTTTGCATAAAATAGCAGCCCAGGCTGGCAAAATATAATGGTCCTCATCACTTACCTTCGCTCTTCCGCAAATTCCCAGTTGCTTATAAGTATTGTTCTGCCTGAGAATTAAAATTCTAGAGTAGAGATTGGCAAACTTTTCTGCAAAGGGCCCAATAGTAAATATTTTAGGCTATGTGAGCCATACGGTCTCTGTTACTACTCAACTTTGCCTGGCAGCACAAAAACTGCTATAGACAATATGTAAAAGTTGCATGTGACTGTGTTCTAATAAATCATCTAGGGAAATTTGAATTTTCCTATGAAACAAAATCTTCTTCTTTTATTTTTATATTTTGCAATCACTTAAAAATGTCAATGCAGTTTGCAGACCCCTGTTCTAGAGTAGAACACTGACTATGCAGGTGCGGCAGTGTGGGTCATGCAGATTACACCCACCTGGGAGTCGGTTGGAAGGTCTGATCCTTTTCCTCTCTTGGGATACCAATATCTCATGCCTTTGGGATGTTCCAACAAGTGTCCTGATAGTGGTTAAACCTTGACCAGTATTTGACAGGTCTTGGCCCAGCTCCTAGTCTCTATCAGCAGATTGGCCTACTTCCCTTGTTAATACCTTAGACCAGTTGTTCCAAATAACCCTGACTTCATATTAAAATCAACTATGATTTTATATATATATATATATAATTGTGTAAATATACATATATATGTATATTTGTGTGTTTTGTGTATGTGTATTTCAATTGCCTACTCCCCATCGCAGAGATTTTGATTTTATTATTCTAGGGTGGCACCCCAGGCACTGGAATTTTAAAGTAGTTGCCAGATGAGACTGTCTAGATGAATCTGACACCAAGAAGTTTTAGTTCCCAGAGATCCTGAACCTGTGAGCCATTCCCTTAACCACCAGTCCCACAAGTGTTGCAGCAGGGGAATTTTCCCTCATATCCCTCAGAATTCTAATATGGCCATTAATTTACCAACATAATATTCTAACATGGGTGTTTCCCCAGTGTTCCAGAGGGAAAAGTTAGAGCTATCAGAAGCTTGACATACTGTTGAAAAGTGTATGAAATCAGCTATGTAAATTGGGAATTACAGACTACTGTGGGCTTTCTATTTCCTGTGACAGTGTAAAAATTTCAAAGTTTTTTTAAAAAAAAATCAGGCCTGAAGATAATACATACCTGAGAAGAGTCAGTGGAGAGATTTGCACTTCACTCTCTGAACCTGCTCTGTTTGTTGGTTTTGCTACCCTTCTATCTTTCTGCCAGCATGAACAGCCAATTTCTGTTAACCTTCTCTTGAGAACTCTCTTGACAAGCATGGAGAGTGGCTTTGAATAAAATCTGCATTTTGGACCTGATATCGTCTCAGCCTAAGGGGGTAGGGCCCTCAACCCCACACTTACTCATCTATCTATAGGGGGTGAATTAATTAACTGGATTGGATATAAAAAGCTTAGGTAAGCCACTTCCAATTTATGAAAAAATTCATGTATATGATGAAATTAATCATAATCATTTTGTTATTATCAGAAAGCCTTTTTTGAGCACATGTTCTGTGTGTTAAATATCTATTCTGTGACCTTTAATCTGTTCCTTCTTCAAATTTATCTGAGTCTTTTATTGCCATCCTCATACAAAACCATAACAACTAGTAAAAGAAATTTTTTCTAGGAAAGGATGAATTTAACAGTCTCTAATATTGTAGTTCCCACTAAAAAACAAATATAAATAAGATAATTTAAAAAAAAGATGCACCAGTAAAGACAATAACCTTAAGACACCTGGTCCTTCTTTTCCTAACAAATTCATAGCCACGCGTTTCACTAGCAACATAAAATAACACATTATTCTAGATATATCATCAATATATTTATATCAGACATATTTGTTTACTGAATGCTTTATAACATATGCCACTCTTTGGTAAACATATTTATATTTTCAAATCAGCTTTGTAAATGTATTTACAATTTGGCCATTGAAAACTTTTTTTTTATCCTCTTTTTCTTTTGCTAAAACTCTAGCCCTAAGAGTAGGCTGCAGTACTAAAATAACTCAGCAGGTAGACAAGTAGCTATTTTCCAGTGTCTGCACTGTTGTCATCTATCTTATATTGTCCTAAAGGACAAGGACTATGATAGTTTCACTCCTTTGTTCCTCAGTTCTCCGAATAGGGGTTCAATCATCCAAATGGGAATTACCCCATTGAAAGAGGATAGGTTTGGGAGTCTGACAGATGTAGATTCAACATCCTGCTTCACACTTATTTTCTTTGTAACCCAGGGGATGTTATTTAATTTATCTGAAAACCAGTTTTCTCTGTAACATATGACTAACATCCATCTTGGGCAGTTATAAGAATTTATGAGAAAACAAATAACAGTCCATTTATTGTTTTGAAGTCATAGTTAGGTTCCCAAACATGGTAGCTACTATGGTTTTCCTCATTTCCACACAGCATGCATCTGGATTTCATAATAATGATTAGGTTCTTTCCCATCTATTTTTCACATTGTTCATCTACAAAGGCAAAGTACCAATGATTCTTTTTTGTTCATCTAAAGCAGTCTCTGAAACAATATTTCTTACACAATATGCATTTCTATTGCTTTCTGTGAAGGATGGGAAAATACTATAACTATGCTTAAAAAGAAAAAGTAAAGCCACAAGATAAAGTTAGCATCTAAAATAAAACACTGGGCTCCAACCAAGGGCCCAAGTTGCTAACATATCCTCATTTCATTTATTCCAAAGAACATTGACTCCTCAATATGACTGGAATTATCATAGTTATTCAATAATCTGATGCTAAACTCATCAAAAGAACACTATTTAATGGGAGACCAATAATTGGAAGACAGTAGGGTATGCAAGGACTCTGACGCATGTGCCCACACATACACAAACACACACTTTATATATAGATATAAGATTTCCATTTTTTGTAAGGATCCTGCCACGAAATAATTTTCATGTTTAAAAGCTGTAAAGAGAGGAATATTAAGGGAAAATTATGCAGAAGACATCAGGCTACTCTTTGTAAAAAATAAATCACAGATTTTTATCTGTTTCACCCTATGTGTGGTAAAAATATGCTGAGTGCCTACCTAACATTCATTTCTGCTTTCCATATACATCTAAAATTATCCATATATTTTCTTTGGGTTTCTATTTTTTCCAATAATACCCATATGCTGACTGATTCCAGTTTCAGGGGTGGTTCCTGAAAGTCAATCGATATTTCATCATTAAAAAAGAAAAAAAAAATATATATAATAAGGCAAGGAAATAATCCATCATTATTTTGCAATTAGTGAAAAATTACTGGTGGCAGAAATAGTTCAAAGATAAACTCTTTGGGTAGACAGTGGTCAACGTAAACCACAACATGGTACCCATGAGAGTTGGAAGTCTGGGAACTGCTAGATAAGAAAGATGCAATGTGCAATGCTATTCTTTCCATCTTTATAACAATATCCCTATCACCCAGATGCCATATTTAATTAGATAAACAGTGTCATGATATTCAAAATAGATATGTATTTACACAAAGATACTCACAGACTCCGAGACACAACTTGTTCTTCAAAGTGACCCACCCTAGGAAGCATCTGCTGGAAAATAGCAATAATTTGGTACAAGCCTTGCACACTGCTTTTATTTATCATTTCCTAAGGTATGAAAACAATGGTCAGATTGCCACAATGCCCTGTGGGACTTTAGCTTCTGATTTTTATCAATCAGTGATAGCCAGTGCGGTTCCATTTGATTTCACTCAGGAAATGTCAGACCGTGTTTCTCAGCAGGAAGCTGCATGCCCTGGGAGAGGAGCGCTCTTAGATACAGCCTCTGCACATTCTACCAAATCTCACTGGTAGTATCTGTGCCCAAGGGGCAGGAGCTGGAATGAACCCAATTAATTATGTGGCCTTTCTTCTGACCCATAATTTATAAATTATGGTTGCCTGATATAGTCCTAGTTCTCAGAGCTATAGCGTTGGTTAGAAAGCACCATAGCAGCCTAATTTAGTTTTATAGCAATTGTCTGCCATAGAGTTGACATCTGACCCTTTTAGTCTTTAAACTTCTCTAGTCAGTAAGACCAATTAAATGTTTCCCAAAGGAAAATAAAATCTATTTTGGGATCAGGTAAAGAATGCAAGAATAAGAGGCAGATATTGAGATGTTTATGTTATGGCCATTAAAAAGGGAAAATTTGAAAATAGTATTCTACTTCTTAAAGTAAAATAAGAAAGCATATAGCATTTAATGTGCTCTTGCCAGGTACCAGACACCCTCACATATTGTCTCATTTAAATCATCACAGCATCCCCCTGGGAAGGCATTATTATCACCATTTTACTTTAGAGGAAGTAAAGTCCTAGCAAAGTTAAATAATGTGAGAAAAGCGAAAAATGAAGTGGAGACCAGATCCCAGGTTTGAAATCCAGGTCTTATATCTTTTGAATAAATCACTCTGCCTCAAATCTGAATTCATAGTGAATTCACAGTCTTCTCTCACTTATATCTTTTCAAGAACATATTTCTTACTCTCTAGCACCCATTTCCTTTGGATTTATTCTTTCTCTTTCTCCATTCTCACATCTTTGGAGAGGTGGCAGGCAAGGATATGTTCCTCAAGGGACAAAAAGGAAGGCAGGTGGCCAGGTCTGATCTCCTTGTCAACTAGACCTTCAGGTAAATTAACTAATGGCATTTGTTAGGAGAAAGAGATTTACCTGAAATGCCCTTAGCAAGATCTCTCTGGCGAAATATTAACTTCAGTAAATAGAACCTAGGAACTTTGATGCCTGGCTCCCTGGAGAATGCCCTGGAAACTATACAACTCACTAGGGGCACAAAACTGATATTTAATCATTTAAATGTTCCCTGCTGTCTGAGGAACAACATGAACTTCACTTAGATTCCTCATGTTTTTCTGGGCCAGAAGTACGTGTCTGACACAGGAAGGAGGGACTGGGGGATCTGCCTATGAAATTCCTGATTTCTCTCTGCTTTGTGTGAGCTTCTTGATAGCCAGAATCCTGGAATTTACAGAGTAAGATCTCTGATTTGTCTCTGGTTTGGCAATCTGAACATGAGTGTTAGCTCGCTCACTAAATTAATTCTCGTTTATATGTATCAATAATTGATAAAGTGTCACTGGAAAGAGTTAGGAAATTAGGAACTCTGGAATAGTTATAGATTCCAAAATTATGGATGGCTATGTGTCTATACTGCTATTTCAGTGCTGTCTTCCAAGACCAAGCATAGTTCTATGGAAGGGTTTTCATGTAGTTCTGTAAGGTAGCAACCGCTGGCTTACAAGCTGGTAGCTTACATGCCTGGTGGCTATCTCTATCAACAGAAGGTGGAAGAAAATGAACATTGTGGAGTTAGGCTTTATGGGAACGATTCCATTACATTCTAGTGGGAACTGGATTCTGCTAAACATGATGTGAGTGGATTGTTCACTACATTGCTCACCTTCAACAAATCATTTCTGGACGTCTAGTTCCCATATCTATGTAGAAAGCTTACCATCTCTAAGCCATAGAGAGCAACAGTGGCCTTGATCATCAGAAATAGCCAATAATATTTTATGATTGAACTTAGATGGCCATAAATTTCTGTGTTTATAGCAGATTTCCCATCATTTGATATTTGCTTAGATAAGCACTGACATTAGCTCAACACATTTCCCTAGCTATTGCCTGGCTCCCAATAAACATAGCCATCGTTTTAACATTTATGACAATACTTATGTCATTTGGGCCCTTCCAGAAACAGATACCAAGATTGGATTAGATGTTCAAAATGTTTCTTTGGGGAGATTTTTGTGAAGAAACTAAAGTAGGCAGGGAGAGTACTAAAACTCCTCCTGTTGAAGAAGAGAGGGAAGGAAGAACCAGGTAGGAAGAACCTCAGACTGCACTACAGTTCTGAGAAATATTCAGCCTCAGTGAGGGAAATTGCTGAGGAAAAGGTGCCCATCAGCAGAATACATTTTGGGCTGGAAAGAGCCAACATCATACCCTTGCTGGGCCCAATTTTATGGTTTTGAAGAGCACAGGGAAATGATTATCTTAGATTATTTCTCTGTTTTTTCTCTTGATTGCTAATCATAATTTCCTGTCTCTTCACATTTCTTCTAATTTTTAATTATATATATATATATATATATATATATATATATATATATGTCAAAGAATGAATGATCCTATAGATAATATTATTTTCTACCAGAGAGTGATCTCCTTTCCTCTGTTTGGTGAATGGGATGGTATGTTAGTCACTTTAACCAATCAGGAATTGAGCTTGTTTGGTTTGGTTGCAATTTTAATGAGATTCTGTCTATTTCTGGATTGTTCCTTTTCCTCAGACGTGACAATCATGGGTTTTTTATTGTGAGTGTGACAAGTTTCTGGCTCCTTAGCCATGAACATTTTCAGGCAATTAGGTTCTGCCCTTTGAAGGTTTTGAACTTATCTCCTTTAACTACTACCCACAAAGCATCAGAGAAAAGGTTTGCATTTTGAAGCTGTCCCCCTCTTCTAGTGGAACTTCAATTTCTAAGTACGTGAGACTGTAGGAGATTGTACTCTGCCTTCTAGATGTTTCAGGCTGAGCCCTCCTGTTTTCTGCTCTACCCCAGTTCTCAAAAAATTTCTTGGGGAAATCCAGGTGTACATTTGGATTGTTATCTGGATAACAATCTATTACATCAGCTTTCACAACCATCCCAAATCCCAGCAGAGTCCCTCTACCAATCCTCAATCTATACCCAGAAGTAGCAAATGCCCCCAATGACTGGCAATTATCAGCTCCTCTTACATGTTGAATTTTAGTTTATCTAGTTCTTGTCCTTTGATGTATTCAAAATATAATTTTGGTAGCATATATATATATTTTTTTTTAGTTGTTGCAGAGATATGGTCTCAGTATTTGATTGTATGTAGTTATCATACAATCAAATACTTTGGTACAAAGTTATCAAGTTACTTGATACAAAGTTATCAAGTTATTCGGTTATGCATTCTGGAATTTGATAGTTGGAAAGAGCTTTTTCTTTCTGAGATCATAAAGAAAGTTTCCTGAGTTTTCTCCTAGCATTTTAAAAGATTTATTATTTTTACATTTAAATCTTTGATCTATTTGGAATTTCTTCTTCTGCACAATATAATGGAATCCAAATGTAATGTATTTGAATTAGTTTTCAAATGACTAACCCAGCTGTCCCAATATAAGCTACTGAAAATTCCAGGCTTTTTTCCTATCTGATTTGAGACGCCACTTTTATATTATAGTAAATTTCCATGCATGTTTTGTCTACTTTTAGAACTTTTATTCTTTTACATTGGCCTGTCTCTTTATTTATGTTTTAATTTACTAGGCTGTCAAAATGCAATATACTAGAAATAGGTTGGCTTTTTAACAATGGGAATTTATTACTTTACAAGGTTATGGTCCTGAGGCTGTGGAAATGTCCAAATGAAAGTATCCTAGGCGATGCTTTCTCCCCAAAGACCAGCTGCCAGCGATCCTGGACTCCTCTGTCATATGGCAAGGCACGTGAGCATCTGCCCCTCTCTCTTTTTCTCTTCTGGGTTTCCTTGCTTTCAGCTCCTACCTTTTAGGGCTTTCTCTCTCAACTTCTGTGGGTTTCTCTCTGTCTCTCTCTCCGTATTGATCCCATTTATAAAGGACTCCAGCAGGAAGATTGAGACCTAACCTGCATCAGACCTTCCTGAAGTAACCTTATCACTAGGTCCCACTCACAATAAGTTCACATCCACAGGACTGGACCAGCTTTAAGAAAATGATTTCCTGGGGTACATACAGTCCGAAGCTAACACAACCGATGAAACTATAAACAATATTTTAGTTTTGAGGATTTAAAACAGGCCCAGTCTCTCTCTAATATCTCTTCTATTTCAGAATTTTCCATATTTCTCTTGTCTATTTTGCCATATGAACTATAGAATTTACCCATCTTGTTAAAAGAATAAAATTTTCACTTTCATTGGGATCTTATTAAACATAAGATAACAGGGAAAATAAACATCTTCATGATGCTCAATCTTCCTGTCCAAGAACATTGTGTTATATATTTCCATTTATTCAAGTCTTCTCTTGTGTCTTTCAGTAGTGCTTTAAAATATATTGTACATATATCTTTCACTTTTTAAAATTTACTTTATTCCCAGGAATTTTTTTTTTAATTGTTGTTGTTATGGTAAATTTTGACTTTTTTTCATTTTGCCTATTAAACAGTAGCTGCTAATTTTTGATATCTCTACTAATTGAATACCTCAGTAATTAGCTGAATTCTTTTAATGTCAGTAATAAATTTTTATTTTTTCTCTTGGACTTCATATATAAAATTATAGAATCTCTACAAATAATAACTCTTCCTTTCTACATTTTTTTATCTCAACTTTTATTTTCCTGTCTAAATGCATTATTTAGTACCTTTCACAAAAGGCTATAAAATTATAGTGTTAGGCGCTTTTTTGTTTCTGACTTAACAGGGAATGCTCTATTCTTTTCTCATTAAGCATACCGGCTTCACAAGTAACATAAATGTTTTACAATTTTGGTATTATTTATCTATTCCTATTTCTCAAATATTTTAAATTAGTTTTTATTATTGACTACTCCAAATATACAAGTAAGCAGGTAAAACAAAGATTGCATACTGGTAAATAAGTTAAAATGAAGCAAAACCTACATATCTATCAACAAAGTCAATGAAAAAATGATGGTCAACCTTCAAAAGCAATGCTCATACACCCTACCAATCATTAACCCTCCTTCTACCCTAAAGTTGGGGACTATTTTCATTTCTAACTGTGTGGTTTAGTATTGCTTACATGTATTTTTTAGGGTTGACTTTTCACTAGACATAAAGTTTGTGGGATTTATCTGTATTGCTGTGCTCATTTTTTATTGTTCTATAATATTGATTGTATAAATTTACTACAATTTTTATACCTCATTTACTGTTGATTGACATTTGGGCTGTTTACAATTTGAAGATATTAACAAAAATGCCATCATGAATATTCTTATATACATTGTCTTAGTAGTCATGTTCATGTTGAACATATATCTAGGAATAGAATAGCTGAATCTTAGGTGATGTATATAATCATTGTTGGTACTTTCAAATATATTATTTCCCAAAGTGGTTGTAAAATTTACACTTCTACTAGCAATATATCGGAGCTCCTGCTGCTTCGCATATGTGGCAAAATTTGGCCGTTTAAGTCAAGTATGGATTTTAAGAATAACAATAACATGGGAAATTTAAAGAATCATTCCATAATGATTAAAAAGAACAAATAATAAAGTATATATACTAATCATGTATATAGAGTACCAAACAATATAGCCTCAATCATATAAATAAAAGTCATCAGAATTAATAGAGTTGATAAACCATTAAAAATATTGTCATATTTTAACAGACCTCTCATAGATGAATACATCATGGAGTCTAAATCAAGAAAGAATATAGAAAATAACTTGATTAACAACCTTGGCACAGCAGCATATATAAAACCTTGCTACTAAAATATTTATGTATACATTTTTCTCAAGCATATGTGGAATATTGACAGGTGAATTTGAGGTAGCATATACACATGCTTCAAATCTAAATACCAAATATTAAAAAGAAATAAAATAATTTAAAGTGTCAATATTTTATATGAACAAAGTATTAAACAAACTACAAAAAAAATAGTCAACAGAGCATATTTCCTGATCCCCAAATTCTGAGTTTTCTTTGCCATTCTCAATGGTTACTAATAGTTCCTAATATATACCTTTGGAAATTTCTACAAAAATGCATGACTGTGTATGTAGTAAGATATAACATAATATATTATATATTTTATTATCTCTTTCCATTTTTACACAATACATATGATTATACATATGATTCACAACTTTTTCTTAATAAAAGATCTAATATGTTTTGAAATAGCATTGATATGTCAAAATGCAGTAGATGTATAGCTATAGTAGACCTTGGAGGAAAAGCCAAGTTGAAAGTAGCAGAATATGTTTTATACATGTATATGTATAATGTACACACACTCAAATATACACATTATTCTTTTTACGGTCACATAGATTTTCGTTATATAAATGTGTCATATTTATTTAACTAGCTGCCTATTAAATGGTATTTTTCTAATTTTTTGTCATTGCAAAATTGGCTTCAAATGAACATACATAAGATATTTTTTGCATCTTTAGAATAAATTTCTTGGCATTTCTGCAGACCCATGTAATTAAGTCTTCTACTACAGAGTAAGGGGTGGAGAGCATCTAAACCAAGCTATTTAAAGGGCAGAAAATCCAATTTTGACACAAATGTTTTCCTCACATTCCATGAAGTAAATGGATTATAGGAGAAAATTCAAGGGAACTGTCTTTACAAAGTAATTCCAGCATAAGAACTAAGATAAGTTATTTATCTATGAGTATAGCTAAGTAGGGCCTATATAGAACATAAGACAGGAGAAGACCACAGCGTGACTCAGTCTCCTTGTGACATTTTTCCATTCATTGTATTTTTTTAAAGAACCAAAACAAACTAAATTCATATTTTGAGTGTTGGATTACACGCACGCAAAATTTATGATAGATGTGATATGATTACTACAGTCTCAGGTTGCTGGGGTACTTATATTTCGAACAAAGTCTAGTTTAGATAAGAATGTTATCTAAACAAGCAAGAAAAATGTTAGGACAATTTCACTAACAATTTTATCTTAAATATTTCTCGTATTTGTTGTTTATCTCTTATCTCAAATTACCTCTCTGAAAATTCAGATTTCTTTTTTACATTAGTGTAATATTCTAGCACTACATTTCTCAACCTTTTTTTCAAAAAGGTTCCTAGGAGGGGAAAATGTGTAATTTAATTTAAATTAATTAAATCACTCTCCCTAAGAAATTTACTTTCATTTTCCCAAATGAGAGGAAATAAGATTTTGTCAGATAGGGTTAAGCTTTGCAGATTCATGAACCTTTGTAATATTTAAATTTCTCCACTTTATCCCCACCCCATCAATTTTCCCTCAATTGGGGGCATTATTGTCCCCATGCTCCTGCTCTTGCTGGTGTCCCTCTTTCCATTTCTTGCCTTGTCTAGCCTATTCCCCATCCTGCTGCTAAGATTATCTTTCCAAAACAAATATGATGTTATTAAATCCCTGCTTAAAATTTTCATTGACTTTCCAACACTAGCTTGATAAAATACAAACTCCTTATGAAGTTTTCAAATTCGAATGTGTAATGACTTTCTGGTCCTGAGTTTGTGTCAATCTGGAACTATAGCTCTATTGAACTTTCTTCAGTGCTTCAGCCTTACTAAACCTAACTGATTGCACCATACCTTTATTTGTCTTTATGAATCTGCATGTTCTGTTTTTGCCCCATCTTTGCTTAGAATGCCGGTTGGAAAACTTTCCTATTCATAAACTACCATGGATCTGTAAAGTGACCCTTGAATACTACCTCTGCATCAAGTATTTTCTACTGCCTCCTCACAAAGTTGGTTACTTCCTCTGTATGTCTCCAGCTAAGACCTTCATTATATATTGTATTATTTTTCTATTAGTCTACTGCATTTTCTCTATGAAAATACTGAGCTAGATTGCTGTCTTGAGCTAGATTGCTGTCCTAAGGTAGCAATCTAGCTCTATAAGCAAATGGGATATATGGATAAAGATTTAATCAATAAGATGTTCACTGCAATGTTAATTAAAATAGTTAAAATATTAGATAAACTGCAATATCCAAAATAGCATCATTAAATACCAAGGTATGTGTGTTTTTGTGTATCATGTAGTCATTAAAAATCATGCTTTGAAGATCATGTATTATAATCAGACATATATAGTATGATCCAAATTTTGATTATTGTTATATTGCTAGGAATAAGATCACAATTAAACAGACAAAAAATGTTAATACTTTCTTTGAAAGATTTGTTTTTATTTTTTGTTTTATTTTCTTTATTTACCAGATATTCTGCAATAAGCATATACTATTATCATAACCAAAAAAAGTCCAACTATAATTTTAAAAAGCATTTGAAAAATATATCTTTAGTAAAATACATTCAAAATAATCCAACTCAAAATCTTTTAGGTCTTAAAAATGCACAATGACTCTATGGCTTGTTCATACTACATAGAGACTATGTACATTGAAAGGCATCTCCTCAAAACAATTTTCCATAATTACATTTGGTTAGTGACTCTGTCATGGGACTTAATAAACCTTCATTTGAAACCTGGAAAGTTCAGTTATTTGCCTGAACTCCATGTGTCCACATGTGAGCAAAGATTTGGGTAAAATCTAAACATTTCAGTAAAACATTGGTCCATATATGGGCACATATTTTGCTGCGTTCATTTGTTTGTTTGCTAGAATTATCCAGAAATTGCTTCATCTCTCACTTTCATTGTGATCTTTTTAAGCACGTAAAATCATTGACAAAATCATATCTATGGTAAATTAATTCTGTACTCAATGTGTGAGCTTTGATACAAAAGCAGAAAAGGAAAGCCCAATTTGGTTGTCTAAAACATTTTTGTTCAAAATTGAAGACTTACGGTCTTTGAATGAGAATTCAGAAATCCATTCCTGTGACTTTAAGAAATCCACCTTAAAATTGTTAAATGCCTATACAGAGGTTCAAACAAGAGATTTCTTTAAAACTCTTGTCCTTAGGAATACTATATTATTCAGTTCTAGCTGAGAGTTAATGGAGGTTAATGAATTGTTGAAAATTATTATTTACTAAAAGAAGATAAATCACATCATGTACAATTTTAAAAATCACTGATCCTATCTATGCATACTTATTAGGTAGAAGGAGAAAAATGCTCCTTGTCATTAAACATAAATTCATTCATATTTGTGGACACTTTTTATTATAAAATATATTGGCGTCAGCTAATGTTATTTGTCCCAGCAATGAATTTCTTTGGTGGGATTATATTGTTATTGTTTGCTGTAAATTTTCATAAGGTACAGACCTGTTAGGCTGGAAATGACGTCACTGAGCCAGTGAAATCCAGATGGCACATGGTAGAATTTGTTACTTAATTCCTAAGGAGAAATAGAAACTTCCTCTTTACCAGTAATTTGGTACTCACTGAATTTTCTTAAAATTCAATTGAATTAGAATGAACTGTGAGCAGAAAGGATTGCCATTTCTTGGTCTGAGTAGCTAAGAACCTCCTGCATCTCTCTTTTTTCCCTTCTGCCATCACTGTGGAGGCAACATGCTTCAGATGGCAGAGTTAAAAGATGAAGAAAGGTTTACTAAGCCCTTATCAGATTTTAGGGCGTTATTTGATACCACAGCATAATCAAATCTGTCCTAGTACATCCATGCTTTAGAACTAACATGATCTCTGCTCTTACTTAAAGTGACATATATTAAGGTGGTGACATATTTATTTAATTTAAACAAGGCTCAGCCAGCACATTTTTAACTTGTAATGGACATATTAAGGAAAGATAGATTCATTTCTTAAAATCGGAAGCAAACATATATCCTACCAAAAATTACTTCATCATGGTCTCCATTTTCAATACCCTAAGTTCTTCAGAGTCCTAAACACTGGAAATGCAATATAACAGAAAAATCTAGTGCTCAGTTTTGGGCAAAAGCATAAATTATTGGCTAAAGCCATTACTGTGCCACTAATCCAACATAAAATAAAAGAAGATACCAGGAAAAAACACTATCACAACCCCAAAGAGAGGAAAAAAAATTTTTTTAACCAGATTTTGCCAAGTAAATACATTTTCCAGATTAAACTTATAAAAACCTTGCAAGGAAGAAGCTAGTGATTCCGTTTCATAGATGAAGGCTCTCTGGATTAGCGGAGTTAAGGAAATGTCAAAGGTCACACTATTATAAATATATTATTATATCCTGAATATTAAGTTAGGTCTACAGAGTGAGGATAAGAATCCCTTTGAATCAGAACACACAAGGCTCCCTTAAACTAGCAGGTAAAACCTCTGGCATAGTGATAATATAAAACTCAGAGAGTGAACAGATGTGCTGTTGGGAGAACATGCTGTTTTTATAGGCACTAAAGTTTCTCTTAAAATAAATACAGTCATTTAAAGTCTTTGAGTCATAGCTGGAGAAGCACCACATGGAGGTGATAGAGCAATTAAGAGTCCCGTGGGAAAGAAAAGAACTGGAAGAGATTCTCTATGGAGCAAATCTTGAATATACAAATTAAATCGTCTGTAAATAGTAGATTGAAACTTGGCTCAAATTGGTTCCATAATAATTTGGGATTCCATATTACTTTACATCTGGTCTTTAATCAGGCCTGATCTAAAGGGAATAAGGAAAATAATTGTCCCATTTTACTACCCACTGAATCCCATCACTCTTTCACAAATTAATACATTTGGTTGGTGTATTTCTGACTCTATATGGCTAGTTTCATCACCCTGTGAGCAACAGAAGGGTTGTTTTTTAAGTCATGGTGAAAAAATCCCAATGGCCTTTGGCTTTGAATCATAGCACTCTTTGGGTGCCTTTGGGTAAGCTCCTTAATTAGTTGAAAACTGTTTCCTTATCTTTCAAACAGAGATAATAACTCCTTAGCTCTCATACGGGTATTGTGAGAATTAAAGGTAGTTGGTTTGTAAGCTATCAGCCACACAATAGGAACTCAATATTAGTTCATTTATTGGATGGGTTGGTAGATTGTGGGGATTATAGTCTTCTTAATATATTTTAATAGTCTATTGAGAATTTAAAACAATGTTTAATATTAAACATGTTTTTAGAAACTGTTGCAATATTTACTTTTAAATGGATATATCCCCTTTCCAGTGTAAATTCTACACACTGTTCTACTCATATTTTCACTTGAATATCTAATATTTTAAATTTAAAATGTCCAAACCAAACTCCTTATTTTCCTTCTCATCCTCTATATAAACCTTTTTCCCAGTATTATATAAATGTCAACACTATTTTGTTAGTTGCTAAGAGCAAAATCAACTCTTCATCTCATACCCTAGAACCAAACCAAAAGTTTATTCTTTCAAACACCCTCAAAATATATGGAATTTCACTACTTTACAACAACTCTACTGCCCCCCACCTCAAGTAAGAGCAATTATTGAGCCTCTTGTGGATTATTGCAATTGTCATCTAAATGGTGCTGATCCTACTTAAGCTTCCCTGACAGTCTTTTATCCTCAAGAGAGAAATAAGTAACATTTAAAAAGTACAAATCAGATTACTTCATATCACTCCTCAAGACACCCCATGACTTCCCACTCACTCCGAATAAAGTCTGTTGTACCTTTGCTGGCCTAGGAGGCCTAAATGATCTGGCTTCTCATTGACTCTAGACCTTATTTTCTACTAGGCTCTCCCATGCTCTCATTCCAACCACACTGGCCTCCTTGTCCAGAATGGTAGCCCCCTGATTTCTACATTCTACTCCCTGACTTCCTCTACTCTAACAATGTCTTCTCAGTAATTTCTCTCCGACTACACTTTGCAAAATAGTAACAAAATCTTCACCCAGTTCCTCCTAGCCTCTTGATCCTGCTTTATTTTCTTCCATAGTACTTCATGCCATGTGAAATATTAAATATTTAGTTGTTTCTTTATTTACTGTCTGATTTTCTTAATAATATGTTAGTTGCCATTTATTTGTTTGCTACTATAGTCTCAGTGTCTAAGATAGTGCTGAGTTTATATGTTCTTCAAAAATATTGAAATGCTTAGGTAACATATGGTGGTGATGGTAGTTCAATATTGTGAATGCAATTAACAGCCCTGAGATATATATCTGAATATAATTAAAAGGGGCAATGTTGGTTGTATGTTTGGTAACACAATAAAATAAAATTTAAAAAATCCGTGGAGCAGAGTAGGGGTATCTCAGTGGTTGAATGCATTCTTTACATAAACAAAGTCCTGGGTTTAATCCTTGGTACCTCCGTAAAAAAAAAAAAAAAAAAAAAAAAAAATCCATGGAACTACACTACACAGTGAATGAACCCTAAGTTAAACCATGGACTTCAATTAACTATACAATTATAAAAATATGATACCATTAATTGTAGCAAATATTCTATACTAATGCAAGGTGTTGGAGGTACGGTGGTATATGGGAATCCTATATTTTATGCAAGAATTTTCTGTAAATCCACAACTTCTCTAATAAAGAAAAACAAGTTTTAATTGTTTTATATTGATTGAAAGCAGGAAAGAGGGATGAAAGAAAGGAAGGAAAAAAGTATTTTATTTCTTTTTTCATATTTTTTTGAAAAGGAACATGCTCTGGAGATACAGGATCCACTTCTAGCATGGTTTCCTAAGTTGTCTATTGTGTGTCTTGAAGACAGAGAGAGTAGATTCATTGTTCTAGCAATGTCTCAAAACTTTTCTTCCTGTAACATTTAGAACAACTTGAGCTTTGAAGGAATAATGAAGCCTTGGTAGTTGCCAAGCTATTTTGCTGATTCTGCAAGCCACAATCCACCACATGAAGGTGACGCTAAAGGTTACTAGTCTGGATTACCTCATTGGGGAATAAATTACCTGCCAAATACATTGTGAATTTTGTGTCCTTAGAAACGTGTGGACCGGCAGTTATTTTCTGTCTTGTGGAAATTTTGCAAATCCCTAGGGAATTTATTCATCTTGTTAACAGTAACTAATGTTGGTAACAAATGAGCAGACACAAATATAAATGTAGTGTTAGAATAACAGTATGGGAAAAGAAAGCCTTAGAAGATATTTTATCTGTTTTCCATGTACTATAAAGGGAACTATTATTTGTTGAGTGACTATTATATTATCGGCAAATCCCAAATAGTATCTTGATTCTGTAACAACTCTATGAGCTAAATGTTAGTTTCCTTACTCAACAGTTAAAGAAACTGAGTCTGGATAGTTAAGTGGTTGAACCATAATTATACATAGAATGCACATTAGGACTAGGAATCAGTCCAGGGTCTTAACTAACAGTCTTTGAATGCTCTCTAACATGTTACCTCTTTACAAGTATCTTGCCTATAGCACCACTTTGATTCAGTAGGATAACTGCTCTGGATCTGAAGGAGATGTTCTGAAAGTATATGAGCAAATATATTTTTCATTGTTAAAAATGAAGAATCATTACACTAGTATAAAACAAAATAATCCAGGATAGGATTTTCCTATGTAGTAAGAGTCAAGAAATTAATACTGCTGTCAACATGATATCTCAGGCATTTGATAATGGAGTTTCCTCACTTCCAAAGTATAAGATTATGTAAATAAGTTAAAACTACCCTTTATCATTTTATAAACTGAGATTCTTCAGAGTTCGTGCTGATTCAGGGAATGAACCCTATGCAATGTTCATTAATTTTAAGGGTTATTAGAGTCATTAGTTTCTGTCAATTCATAATTGAGTCTTTGAGATTGTGTTCCATCTACATTTGTCTTTAAAAAGTAATTCTTGATCACTCTGTCTGGCAGTGATTTGTCTTTTCCTATACACAGCATTTGGCAGGATTCATAAGGGTAGTAAATCTTTTCACCCAAAAGTCAGTTTTTACCTAATCTTTTCAGTACTGATATTTTTTCCCTATGGGAGCTTAATAAACCATTTCAACTATTATGGTTAGCTCTTAATTCAAAATTAGTTCTTTATGATATAATTCATGTAAGATAAAATCATTGAACAGGCTAAATCTTAGTTAATAATAAGAATTGTCTCAAGTACTTTATCCACATAATAGCTACCCTTCCTACCTATTGTCTGTTAGGTAAGTATGTGTATACTCATTTAACTAGAAACATGCATAAAGCTCTAAGGGGTTGTGACTGGCTCAGAGACACACTGGAAATTGGCGAGGCAGTATTCAAATCCAGGTCTGGCTGTTCTAGAGCTTGTGTTCACTGTGTTTCACTCAGCTTAACTGTGACTTGGTTTTATCTTTTATCCATCAAAATAAATTAAATTAATGCTTATTGCACTTAAAACACAAAACCCTAATAAGGCTAAAGTTAAATGAAAAACATCTCTAAATGTTTTTTCTTTTCTTTTTTTTTTTTTTTTTTTAACAACTGAAATGTGTTATCATAACAAGCAGATTAAAAGAGGAAAAACCAATTTATCAGGATGCTCCTAGAACTCCATGAGATAGAGAGAAAAGCCTGTTTCCCTTGGTGCAACATGTTTCATCTTCCACCAAACTGTAGGATTGTACTGTAGCTGTTAACAGAGCATTCCAGTGTGAGTCCACATTTGGCAAATGAAACTGCTAGTTAAAAGCTTTACTTTGTGAGAACAAACTCTCATTATATAATAATGCCCTGAGAGCAGGCCCCTGTTCCCCAAACTTACTAAATCCAGTCTTTTCTCAAATTACCATTTTTATAGTTTTCACATACATGGCAGAAGGCTTCAGGTAATGAAATTCAGCCTGATTCTGTGGTTCTGAATGGTAATTGCACGTAGGCAATGAATATCCATTACTAGCATATTGCAACTTCATTTCACCAGTAAAGTAGAAAAGCTAAATTCAGGCAGGGTCACATATTGGAAACTAGAGAAATAAATTTCTTAACATAAGAAAATAACTAAGGCAGATTCGAGCTTCTAATCTGAGCTAGTACATAATTTGAGATCAAATATGAGAAACTTCTATGTACAATACACTGTGTTTTTCTAGTGATGAGATTGGATGAAGGCATGGAAGGAAAATAAGTGTCAAAGATAGTAACTGTCTACAAGACAGTATGAAGAAAAAACTAATTTTTAAATTGTCTTTTTTGAGGCATGATTTATGTCCAATAAACTTCATCCACTTATAGTGCACAATTTGATGAGTTCTGAAAGATGTTTATACTTATGAATCAAACAAGCATAATATTTATATCAGCCCAAAAGTTTCCTCATGCCCCTTTGCAGTCCATTTCTTCTGCTGTTCCTGGGCATAGGAAACTGTCAATCTGCTTTTTGTCACTATAGATTAGTATGCAATTTTTTATAAATTATATAAGTGCAATCATACAGTATGTATTCTCATGTCTGGTCTCTCACTCAGAAAAACAATTTCTTTTTTTTGGAGGTACTGGCGATTGAACCCAGGACCTTATACATGGGAAGGAAGCAGGCACTCAACGTCTGAGATACATCCTCTCCCCAATGAGAGTTGTTTTTATTTTTTTGTTTATGTGTTTGTTTGTTTGTTTTAGGAGGTGCTAGGGATTGAACTCAGGACCTAGAATGTGGGAAGCAGGTGCTCAACTACTTGAGCTAATCTGCTCCCCTCAGAAGAAAAATTTTGAGACTCATTCATGTTATATTTTTCAGCAGTGATTTCTCCTTTTTATTAATGAATACATTCAATCATTCAGATGCTGCATATATTATTTTTCCATTCAATTCGTAATGGACATTCATCACTTCCAGTTCTTAGCTGTTATGAACATTTATGTACAAGTCTTGTGTTAATATGTAGGTTAATTTCTTGGGGAAATGCTTAGGTAGAGAGTAAATAGGTTATAGGAGAAATTAAACTTTTAAGAAACTTCCAAATCATTTTCAAAAGTGGTTATACAATTTTACATTCCTTTTGTATGCTTTTGTATGTCTGATAGCATCTTTACTTTTCCTTCATTTTTTAAGGATATTTTTGCTTCATATAAACATCTATGTCATTGATCTTCTAAGTCATTCTTCTATTACTCTTTCCTTTGCATTGTTTCCCACTGGAAATCTGCCATCATATTTGATCCTCAGAACTGAACATGCTCTTTTACCTAGGTGCTTTTAAGCTCTTTTCCTTTATCAGTGATTTTGAGCAATTTAATTATGACAGGCTTTGGTTTCATTTTTTTTCATGTTTCTTATGCTTGGAATTTATTGAATTTTTGAAATCAATGAGCTCATAGTTGTCATCAAATTTGTAAATTATGTCTTTTCAAATTTTTTTTTGTCTTTCCTGCTTCTTCAGGGACCTCAATTATACATCCATTAGGTCACTGTATCTCCACTCACTGATGCTCTGTTATTATTACTTTTTGATTCCACTATTATGCTGCATTTCATTTTGGATAGTTTCTTTTGCTATGTCTTCAAGTTCATCAGTCCTTTCTTTTTCAACACCTAGTTTGTTGTTAATTCCATTGAGTACATTTTTATCTCATATTTTAAAAATTTTAATCTCCAGAAGTTGGATTTGGGTCTTTGTTATATTTTCCATATGCTTATTTAATATTTTAAGCATATGAAATCAATTATAAAAACTGATTTAATGCTCTGTCTACTAATACCAACATCTGTGTCAGTTATGAATTAGTTTCAATTGTTTGATTTTTCTCATTATGGGTCCTATTTTCCTGCCCCTTTGCATGTCTAGCAACCTTTGAATGGATGCCAAACATTGTGAATTTCACCCTGGTTACTGCATATTTGTGTATTCCTATAAATATGTTTGAGCTTTGTTCTGATAGACAGTTTGCTTGGAAACAGTTCAATCCTTTCAGATCTTCCTTTTAAGACTTGTTAGGCAAAATAGGAGCATATATTGTGAGGGTTTCCATTTTGGATGGTAGAAACAGGCAGTATTGTCAGTCCTTTATGAGTACTGAGCACTGTTACCTCCACTGGTGGTTCTTTCCCTGACCTTGAGTATTTTCCTCACACATTGGTATTGATCAGTTCTCAGGTGAAAGATCAAGGGAGACCCTCTGCAAACTGCTAGAGTTCCCTTTCTTCTCTGTTCTCCCCTCTCCAATACCCTGCCCTGTAAACTCCAGGCATCTCTGGACTCTATCTCTTTAACTCTAGGAGTCCACCAAGCTTCACCTGAGTTCCCTCACCCTTGGCCACAGTCTAGAAACTCCCTCAGGACAGTAAGCTTTCTTTGTTCCCCTTCTCTTAATGATCACTCCCCTTCAGTCCAGTTTCTTAATAAAGCATTGTATCATAAGTTCATTTGTTGGTTTGCTGTTGTTGTTGTCATCCTTGTTGCTCCGTTTTGGTTGGAAGTGGAAGTATCCTCCATAAAGATATTTCCCTTGTGATTAATGATAGTGACCTTCTTTTAAGGCACATTTTGGCCATTTGCTTATCCTCTTCAGTACAGTGTGTGTTCAAATATTTTGCTCATTTTAAATAGGATCCTTTCTCTTCTTGTTATTGAGGTTTAAGAATTATTTTATATTCTAGATGTAAGTGCTTTGTTAGATGCATGTATTGCAAATATGTTCTAGTCTGTAGTTTATCATTTTATTTCTTAACAATGCCTTTCAGAAAACAATAGGAATTAATTATATGAGGTCAAATATATCAGTGCTTTTTAATTGTGCAGTTTTGCATACTAAAAATGTCTGTTCTTAAATTTAAACAATTTTTTTCCCTATATTTAGTCTAGACTTTTTTTTTCTGTTTCAGCATTTATATTTATGCCTGTGACCCATTTCAAATTATTTTTCTATGTGTGAGATGATAGGTAAGGGCTATGTTGATTTTTATCATTTTAATATAAGTTTTTCAAGCACAATTTATTGAAAAGACTTTCTTTTCCTCTTTGAATTGCTTTTGCATCTTTCTCAAAAATCAATTGGCCATATATGTGTGAGTCTATTCCTGAACTCTTTGTTCAGTTCCACTTATTTATATGTCTATCTTTTTACTCATATCAGTGACTTAATTAATGTAGCTTTAGTGTAAGTCTTGAACTCATATAGTATTAAATTCAACAAATTTAACTGAAAAAGAATTATTTAAGTAACTGCTATGCTCCTAACCTGGAGCATATGTTTTGGGAAACAAGGTCACTTAACCCTCTTTTTTCAACACCTCTTTCAATTCACATCATATAAAACATAAACACCCATATATCATATTAAGTAAAATTTATAAAGAATTATATAGTTAGAGTAAAATTCAACTGTATATATCTTATGTTTGAAGATCACTCATTAAACATTTACTAATTTTTAATGTGCACTTTTCTTTTTGTAGTTAGAAGTCAATTTTTTTAACTTCTAAATATTTTCAAGCTCTTGAAAGCAATTAGACCCTACCTACAGAGTAATTAATGGATAAATTAGACTTATTGTAGATTCAGTGAGACTTTAAGCCATCAGCCTTGTCCTCAGGTAGCAAAAAGACACATGAAAGAATAGAAAGCATCATATATTTTGGCAGCTAATTAGATAGAGAACCTAATTCAAGTACAAGTATAGGATTTCAGGATGGCAAGGTCACTGTTGGCTGGAAATATTCAGAATAAAAGAAAAGAAGGGAATGAAATTTTGATAGAAAAGTATGATTGGGACGGTGAAGAAGACAGTAAAATGAGGGTATGTTTGTACAGTTGTGATGGAGTGAGGTTGGGAATGTGGTGATGAGATAGATTTGGCACAGTAAGAGAACACTAGCTCCATCTGCATATATAAAACGAGTGGCTTATTTCAATTTATTCATAGTAAATTTCATAATGGATAAATAATGCTATAAGTAAACAATGTCCTTGGTAGTATCTTCTGCAAAAGATTTCAAAGCCTGAGAGGATGAAATAGTACAGGGCACCTAGGGATAAAGATGCATAGAAATCTGGAGTCCCTGGGAGTCACCTGGCAAACTTTACATTCAATGCAAAACTCTCCACTGTAACAACCCAGAAAATTGGTTCTCCTAATTGCTTTCCCAATCATAGGGAGTTTGTTACTTTGCAAGGTAGAACATTCTCTTCTTTATAATAGCCTGTTATTTTACATAGTGACGCTTCCTGTGACTACTACTGTATTTGACCGTGAAAACTTATGGGATGTATCATTTTCCTCATAGAACTTCTTTTGTTTTTAAACATCTATCATAACTTTATATGTCTTCTGTTGGCCAAATAACTAGTCATATAACTGGTTTCCAAATCCTGATTGCTCTTCTATCAGCCCTGCATTTTATGTGTGTCTCTCTTAATATGTCGCACAGACCTGCACATATAACTCTAGTTATAGCCAGACCACTGCAGAGCACAGTAGAATAATTGCCTCCATTAATCTGGTCACTAAATACCTATTAATGTAGCAGAAGCCAGCAATAACTTTTATGATAATCACATTCTGCAGTTGATCTTTATTTTGAGAAAGCATAATATAGTGGAAAGACCATAAACCTTGGAGTTATGCAAACCTATTTCCATGTTCTGCTGCCCACTATCTATGGTCCAAGTATTTCAGCTCTCTTAGTTCCAATTTCTTTCTTAGTAAAATAGTGATAATACCCCATACCTTATAGGAATATTGTAAGAATAAATTTAGACAACATATGCATTATGACAAACATAGAGTGGCTGCTGAAAATATGCCAGTGAATTTCTCTTCTGCTTTAAAACACAAACAGCTGCACTGAGAGCTCAAACAGATATTAATAAATAAGGTGAACAAAAGAAGGCCATGCACAGAGCCTTGAACATGGCACTAGCTAGTTTCCACCTGCCTGACACTGATCCATAAATCACCACCGAGGGTATGGACACACAAGTAGGCTCGCATCCATTTAGTGCACAATCAGCTGTTCCTCATTTCTCTGGCTTGTCCACAAGGACATCTGAGACACTCAAATGTTTTTCTAAAGTCCAGATGCTTTGAGTCTGGGATATTTTTTTACATCTAGTAGTCTGGTAGCCATATCAAAAAAGCAAATAAATTTAGTTTGTCATGTTTCATTTAATGAAATCACACTGAGCCCAAATGTTATGTGGTTTTTTTTTTTTTTGTGAATCTTCACAGACCATCTGTTTTGTAATCTGTACTAGACATTTTGGGGAGTTTATATTAGGTGATATCATTTTGGGCATCCTTAGTGTTTACCTTTTTGAAAACTGAAGAATTCATCCATCTACAGGATCCTGGTTCCTACCCTTATTTTCTTTCTAGACACTTTAAACATTCTTCACAATATCTGTAGTTACTGGAAACTTTTCAATTTTAAAGCTCATGCTCCTTGCAAAGGGAGATAGGAACAAAATAGAAGCTCTGTCCTTCTGCTTATTTCTATCGGCTATTAACATTATGCCTCAAAGTCTGGATCCAGTCCTCTCTTGGTTATCTGGTTCTAAACATAGCTGCAAAAGCATGCTTATTGTTCTGGGTAGTTTTTGTTACAGTCCATTCTGGGATTAACCCTCTTTGCCTAGTCTTGCTGTTCTACGGCACAATTTTGCATTGTTCTCTTGCTGTTTGATATTCTTTCTTTTTGAAAGTCATAGGTCACTGCAAAGCTTTTTCCATGGCCAAAACGATTGCTTGAGCTATAGCTACCTCCTCTTCTTACTGTGATCACTTGATTTTGATTTTGATTCTTTTCCCTTAGCATCCCATACAGTTCCCTTGACCCTTAGTCACTTATAAAACCTCTTCCCAGGAGATTATACCTTCCTCTTCTCTGAGAATCTTAACATTTACTTTTTTAAACTCATAGATATTGCCCCCAAATAAGGGTAGTATCCTCTTTGCTGTATATTACAAATTACTAAATGGCGTGTTTACTTTTTTATTCAGCTTTATCAGCCACTTCTTCCCTTTGGTCAAAGTATCCACATATTCATTAGTTGTCAACACTAATAAACCAATATTTATCCATTATTATTCCCATTTCCTTAGTTTTTGCCTAATAATCTTTTTTCTGTCCCAGCATCCCAACCACGAATCCACATTTTATTTAGTTGTCATGTCTCCATATGCTCCTCTATAATGTGCAAGTTTCTCAGACTTCCTTTTTTTCTGATGGCATTGAGAGTTCTGAGAAGTACTAGGCAGGCATTTTGCAAAAATGTCCCTCAGGAAAAGTTGGCCAGATATTATTTCCATAATTGGACTGGGTCTAGGGGTTCAGGGGAGGAAAATCATAAAGGTAAACATGATTCTCATATCATACCAAGGGTACATGCTATCAGTGAAATATCACCAAAAATGTTATTCTTCATCACTTGGATGAAGTAGCATTTTTCAGGTTCTCCATTGTAAAGTTACTCTTTTATTTTCTCCCTTTTCATACCCTGTCTCTGGAAGGAAGTACGTATTTGCAGCCCAGACAAGGAGAGGAGAATTTTGTTCCATCTCCTTGAGGTCAGAGTAGCTACATAAACTATCTGGAATTATTCCATAACAGTGACTTTTGATGAGCAGAAATTTTTAATTTTGAAGAAGTCTAATCCATCCTGTTTTTCCTTTATGGTTAGTGCATCTTTGTCCTGTCTAGGAAATTTCTGCCTACTATAATTTGGCATAGATATCCTCTCCTGTTTTCTTCCAGTAGATTTATAATTACAACATTTATATTTGTGTCTATCTAATATTAATGTTTTTATAGAGGGTAAGGTAAGGATTGAGAAGTTTTTTTTTTTTTCCCATGTAGATTTCGAGTTTTTTCTAGCATCATTTGTTGAAAAGACTTTCCTTTCCTATTACCTTGATGCCATATATTTGGATTTATTTATATTTTTTTTTATTTTAAGGTTTTTATCTTTTTTCAGCTCTATTTTTTTACCAGCCATCTCTTGAAGGTTTTTTTTTACGTGTATTTTTTTTTTCATTGTATTCTTTTCCCCTTCCCATCAAATTGGTATTTTAATTTCTATGTTAATTATTTTGTGTTGCTCTAAATATTTTAGCATGCATTTTTAATCTAGCAATGCATAAAATAAAACATTATATTTTACTTTTTTTCTTCAAGCAAAATAATATTCTTAGATGGTTTTAACTTTAACTCACTCCCACCTTATATTTTATCATTGCCTACTGCTTTACTGTTATCTAGTTTTTTCTTTGTTTATTTTTTAAGTCACAATTTGATAGTATTATTATTCAAGAATATTACCTTCAAAGAGCTTAGCTTGGCTACAGTGTGGCCAGAGCTGTGGTCAGTGGAGAGAACCAAATTTTAGGGTGTTTCCTGCAGCCAGCAGCACTTGGTAGTGCTCAATAGATACCAAGGAGCAGCTCTTTATATAGGAAAACAAACTAAGCAAACAATGTTGAGTGTCATGGACTGTTCTCTATGTCTTTTCCCCATATACTAGGGAATGCATGAGTTCCAGGATTATTTTAAGTTCCATTGAATAGAGTAAGAGGGAGATAGCTCCAACTAAGAATGACATCTAAAAATTTGTTGAAAGAAGGGGGACACATTGTTTCTGATACAGAAAATAAGGAAATGTGACATTTCAAAATTATCATGAGAACAAACTAAGACTGTTCCATATTCTTCATTCGAAATTATTTTAAATATACTTTGGCATTTCCATGGTTTGGAAAAAATGAATTAAAATAAAACCAGACATATTATCCACATGATCCTCTGCCTAATTCACAAAACTTGTTTAAAAGATATTTTCAGGAATCAACTTAAATACCCAAAGAAATTATTGCTCTTTGAAGATATTAGTTTTTCAGTTTTAGAAGGTAGTTACAAAGAGGAATGTCAACCTCATCTAATTGGAGGTAATATTTTAATTCACATTTTACAGGGAAGAAACAGAGAATCAGAGAGGTTTACCATCCAATTCACACAACTGTTCAGTGTCTGTGACCAGTATTTAATCTTCAAAAGCCACATAAATATTTTATATTTGTATTTTTATACCTTTTTATTTTGAGGTAATTTTAGACTTATAGAAGAGTTGCAAAAATATTATATAGGTCTCCCTTATGGCCTTCACCAAGGATTCCCTTATTTAACATCCTACATAACTACAGTGATTTTCAAAATTAAGAACTTAACATTGGGATAGTGCTATTACCAAAACAACAGACTTTACTTGGACTTCACCAGCTTTCCTGTTAATGTCTTTTTTTGGTTTCTGGATCCAATCCAAAATCTGACATTGCATTTAATTATCATGTCTCCTTAGACTGCTCCAATTTGTAAGAATTCCTGGGTCTTTCCTTGTGTTTCATGACTTGATACTTTCAAAGAGTATAGCTGGGTATTTTGTAGAGTGGACATCACTATGGGTTTGTCTGACATTTTCTCATGATTACATTGAAGTATTTTGGGGAAGACTATCGCAGAAAGAAATACCACACCTTCTTAGTGTATCGTATCTGGAAGTTATTGATATCGATATCTCTTATTTCTGCAGATGTTAACCTTGATCACTTGGTTAACGGTGGTCTCTGTTTGCTCAGTTAGCAATTTACTATTTTTCCATTTGTAATTAATAAATATTTATTTTGGAGAGATATTTCTATACTATGCAAGTAACCTGTCTCTCCTTAAAATTATCTTCCAATGATTTTACTACTCATCCATGCAGTACATCTTGCAGTAATTATTATTAGAGTGTCCCAGTGGTGGTTTGCTATTTCCCTCATTCCTTTACATTTAGTAATTAGAATTCTTCTTTAAGGAAGAGTTATGTTGCTGCCCCCTCTATAATTTATTTTAAACAGTATGGACTTTGGGATATTTATTTTATTGGAGGGGAGTAAAATCAAATATTTTTTTACTTACTTTTTTCCACAAGATGTGCCACCTCTGGCCATTGGGAAATTTTTCAGGATGGTTACTCTGCCCTTTTGGCATGCCATCCTTTTGTTTTTATAGTCCTTGCTTACTTTCTGCCACACAAAATGCTCCAGATGCATCTTGTATTTTCTCTAAATTACCTTGGAATCAGGCACTTCTCTCACTTTTTTTGGAAAATCATATATAGAAACCAAGATCTGGGTGTTAGGTGTGCTAGCTTCTCAGCTGACAGTGCTTTCAGGCCCTCTCTAGGGACAAAGGTAGGAAATATATGTACACATACTAACATGTGTTCTTATACACCTATATTTATTCCCTATCTCAATCTTTCTCAGTTTATCTAGCTATCTATCATCTATATCTATTTATCTAAAACATAAGTTCACATTGGTAACACCAATTCCAATCTAATATCACAGGATTTAATCCTCTATCCTTATTTTTAGATTAT
>JAKSZT010053928.1:39641996-39807933 GCA_026826555.1 Tolypeutes matacus
TTTTTGGGTAGGGAGGGGATGAGCAGTTGAAATACAGGGGCTTCTTTGGGAGTTGGAGGTTGTCCTGAGTACTGTTGTGGCAATGGATGTAGGCCATTTTAAATCAGCACACACCACTCAGAACTGAGTGGGAGAGAGTGTGGTCTACAGTGTGAACTGTGGTCTATGGTTGGTGGCAAGGCTCCAGGAGGTGTAAGTTCATTGAGGTTGGTGGGCCACACTATGGGAGATGTTTGTGTTGGATGTGGTGGGAGGTGTGGGAGGTGGGCAACATGGGAATCCGAGTGGGTTCCGTATAATATTTTAGGTAATCTAAGCACCTCTTAAAATATATGTATATATATATATATAAATAACATTTTTGTAAGCAAATACACATATATGCATATATATTTATATATCATTTTACAAATGTTTGTATGTATTGTGAGAATTTTGATTTTTACCCATAATAAAAAAAAAAAAAAAAAAAAAAAAAAAGGTCATGGTCACTGTTTGGTGGTCGGCTGCCTGTCTGATCCACTACAACTTTCTGAATCTGGGTGAAACCATTACCTCTGAGAAGTATGCTCAGCAAGTCGATCGGAGGCACCGAAAACTGCAACTCCTGCAGCCGCTATTGGTCAACAGAAAGGGCCCAATTCTTCTCCACAACAACACCCGACCACATGTCGCACAACCAACACTTAAAAAGTTGAACGAATTGGGCTACAAAGTTTTGCCTCATCCACCGTGTTCACCTGACCTCTCACCAACCGACTACCACTTTGTCATGCATCTCAATTTTTTGTAGGGAAAACACTTCTACAACCAGCAGGATGCAGAAAATGCTTTCCAAGAGTTGGTCAAATATCGAAGCACAGATTTTTATGCTAAGGGAATAAACAAAACTTATTTCTTGTTGGCAAAAATGTGTTCATTGTAATGATTCCTATTTTGATTACTAGAGATGTGTTTGAGCCTAGTTATAATGATTTGAAATTCATGTCCGACACTGCAATTCCTTTTGCACCAACCTAATAGTTTTGGAATTGGTACACCTTATACCCGTGAGAAACATGTTTACTTCATAGAATAGAGTTCCCTTTAGTGTTAGCTTTATAGTATCAAGTCAAAACACTTTTTTTTCAAAAGTTATTTATGTTAGTTCCTTTCTCCCCATACTTATCAGTGGGGTTATGTGATTCATTGGTAATAGAGTTAGAGTCATTTGTCACAGTCTATATTCCATCTTGGGTTTCCCCCATGCCCTATTGGTTTTTTTTAAAGTTTACATATAATAAAAATTCACTTATTGTGATGCAAAGACCTATGGATTCTGTCGATGCTTAAAGTCATGTATCAACCAATATAACACCTTACAGCATGTTTCCACTACCCCTAAAATTCTCTCATGCTGTCCTTTTGTTCCAAACCCTAACCCACCCCACCCCAATCTCTGGTCTTTTTTTCATCCTTATAATGGTGCCTTTTCCAGAATACCTTGATAATAAAATCATATGATTTTTGAAAATTATTGCCTTTGTATTTCTTCAAATATTTCTACTGTGTAGTTCTTTCCTCTTCTCTTTCTGAGACTCCAATTGCATATATTAGACAATTTTCTATTGTCTAACAGACCTTGGTTATTCTGTTTTTTTTCCCTCTGTGTTTCACTCTGGGTAATTTGTATTGACCTATCTGTCAAAATCACTGCTTCTTTCTTCAGTTGTGTCAAGTCTGCTGATGAGCTCATCAAAGTACATGTGTTTTCATTTCTAACATTTCCACTTGATTCTTTCCTATAGTTTCTGTCTCTCTACTGAATTATCATAGACACTTTAACATATTAACCATGATCATTTTACATTCTATGCAGATAGTTCTAATATACGTGTCATATTGGACTCTTGTTCTGGTAATTGCTTTGTCTTTGGGCACTGATTTTGCTGCTTCAGTTTTTTTTGTTTTGTTTTGTTTTGTTTTGCTTTTTCATAATTTTTTTTTTTGCTGAAAGCCAGACCTCTTGTACAAGACAGTAGAGAATGACATAAACAGCTTTTATACAGGGAAATGGGCACACACTTCCAGACATTAGTTCAGGGCTTTGAGGGAATTGGCAGTTGTGCTGTGTTTGAGATTTGTTGTTGCTATGTTTACCCTCTCTTCTCCACAGGCCTCAAATTATTCTAGTGATACCTAGTGTTTAGGGTGATGGCTGATTGGCCAGTGAGTTTTTTCCTTATTTTCTCCTCCACCCTCAAGTTTAGGTGCTGTAACTCAGAGAGAGTCTCTTTCCATGCTCTTGTTCTTCTCCTTTTCCTCTCCTACTAGTATTCTGCAGTCAGTTACTCAACACTTAGTCTGCAGTTGGATGGCAGGGTAAGTAGGCACATTGTCCATTGGTCCATGGGGTATGGCCTGCTCAGTTCTAGGGTCACACATAACTCAGCCCCTCTGCCTGGGGATAATTTCCTTCATTCCTCTTTCTTTTTCCCAGCTACAAAGAGTTTTCACCAATATCCTTAGAAAGATGATGTTTGTTGCCCCATCAGTCTTCCTTTCCCGTGCTCCTGGGAGATTCACAGGTTGAGGTTTTTGTTCCATAAGTGATATAGAGGAGAAGGATACACATGCAGTTTTGTGGTCTTCTTGAAGTAGCTGTTGATCCCCTCCTCCTTTTACATAAGAACACTTTCATACAACATTCTTTGACTTTTTCTGTGTGTGTCCAGTGTGGTTTACAGAGAAAAACCCTGGAAAGAGCTTAGACTCCCCAGCTTCTGTGGCCCCAAGAAGCTTACATTCTCTTACCAGTGTACACTCAGCCTCTACCAAATTCTCCAAACACTCTAGATAAACTTTTCTTCTGGGGGAGGGGCAGTGTTTTGTAGTTAGAGAAGTGAAGTCAGTGTCAATGTCTTCGATATTTGGGTACCTGAATCTCTGTAGGTTTTGGATCAGTTAGCTATCCATGGATTCCAACTCAAGTTCAAGAAAAATTCATTCCTTGAATCAGTGAAGCTTTTTTGTTGTTTATTTTTTGTGTGGTTGGGAGTCATGTTCTTTCCATCTCTCAAAATCCCTGAGGAGAAACGAAAAGTCCTCTCCCACAGTCATGCTCTTTTCATTGAAACATCTTTTTCTCTGAAGGACCCATGTGCTATTTTTACTGCTTTTGCTCTTAATTTGAGATATTTGTTCAGGAAGTTAATTTGGGTGGGTGAGTGGTGTCTTTCTAAGAATATTTTATTCCCAAGTTGGATATAAGTAAGGATTATAGTCATATACACCTATACATTTCATACATTTAAATATATATACATATATAAATATATTTAAATGTATTAGATATACTTTATGTATAATTAAATATGTACATATATGTGTATTTAGAGCCTACACATTTAGTTGAATCCATGTATAAAATTAGAAAGAGGTATAGTGCTCATCTCAAGTAACCATTAATTTAAAATTTATGCCAAATGAGGCAATGAAAGATCATTTTAGTGAAAGACAAGATACCTGTGTCCTTTAATTAAATTTGTTGATGTTCACACTTTTTAACATATTCAAGTTTCTTGAGTTTCATAGCTTCTGCTTCATCATCTGTCAAAAGATTTTTATGATTGATTTGAGAAATAAGTTTCTTGCATTTGGAATCCTGGAATTATTAATGATGTAACCCTAAGTCATGGATTTTAGAACATTTTTGCAACAGCTTTGTAATAAAAAAGTTCATCCATTTTTTTCAATCATTTCATGAATGGATATTTATTAAGCACCCCCATTATGCCAGGTATGATTCTAGGCACAAGGAATTCAGTGGTGAATAAGACAGACAAAATCACTGGTAGAGCTTCCATTGTAACAATGGCAGACTGATTGAAGAAAAAACAAAAATATTTTTTCTTTAAAAAATTGTTTAGAGCAACAAATGAAATAAAATTGGGTAATAATGTTTGGGGTGACTATTTTAGTTGGCCACAGAAGGACTCTATGATGAAGTGATGTTTGAGCTGAGTTCAAAAACAATTTGGAGGATCCAACTCTGGGAGAAGAGGGAACAACAAATCTATATATATTCAGCAAGAATGTAACTAACTAATAGACTATGATTGATTAGTAAATAGATTGAGAGAGGAAAATGCTTTCCCCATTTTCACTCTGTAATTTAAACTTATTCAAGATAATCATTTATCCAAATCCTAGAAAATATTGTAAGGATAATATGATCTAAAGAATGTACATTTTCTTCACATAAATTTAATGTGATCCACATAAAAAAAGGCAAATTAGACTCAGCTTCTTGTCCAATTAGAAAACATTTAAGATATCCCAATCAATCAAAGCACTTGATTGATCTTTATCGCAAGAAGACAAAGAGATGTAACTTCATGATGTGTTGCTAATGAGTTATTCTGTTTGGATAATAAGGTGAGTTTCTTCTACATCTAATTTAAGGTTTCTGAATTAAATAGATTAAAAGATTAGTGAGAGCTCAAAGATGTATTGGTGTGTGCAGCCCATTATGTTTCTTTTTTTTTTTTTTTTCACTTAGTTTTATTAAAAACTTTGGCTTGAGTTAGCAATCACCCAGAGCATCTAAAACACCTATTTGGGGGTACTAGGAGACCAGAAGAGCAAGCCACCTGAAGAGCTATTCCATGGCTGGGGTTGGAAGCTCCATTTCCAAAAAATGGGGTAGGAAGAGAAAGTCAAGCATCAATTTCAGCTACTGATTAGTAAATTTGGTTGGCTAAAGTGTCATCCTAAGAACAGCTAAAGTTTAAGCCTGTCTGAGTTAGAAAGAGGCCAATAGCTGCCATTTTAACTCTGCCTGGCATGAAGGGAAGCAGGGCCAGTTGAAAATCACAGTAATGGTAGGGGCAGGCTTCTTTCTACCTAGATTGGATTGCAGCCTTAGTCTAGTCTCCAGTCCCACTTCTGCTAGGGAGGAAGCTGGGGGTACCTATACCAATTTCTCTGGGCAACTACAGGTGCTTTTGGCTGGCACAAACTGGATGGTCCAACACCTGGGTCTTCATTCCCACACCACAACAGGAGAGAAGGCAAACTGTGTTTCCTCATTCTCTCTGGGCAACTGCAGATGCTTTCGGCCCACATATACTGGTTTGTTGAGCACCTTCAGCTCCATTCTCCCCTCCTGTCCCCCCATATGATAAGAGTGGGCTGGTGTTTCTTCAGTCTCTCTGGGCAACTGCAGGTGCTTTCAGCCTACACAGACTGGATAATCAGACACCTGTAACTCCATCCTTGCCCCTCAATAAGATAAGAGGGGACCCGTGTTTCCCCAGCCTCCCTGGGCAACTGCAGACACACTCAGAACACATGGACTGGATAGTCAGACACCTGTGGCACCAACCCTGCCAACCAATAGGATAGGAGTGGAGCTGTGTTTCCTCAACCTGTCTGATCAACTACAGGCACTTTCAGCCTGCATGGAATGGGCTGTTGGATGTCTGTGGCTCCATTCCCATCCCCAATAAGATAGGAGGTGACTGGTGTTTCTTCAGCCTCTCCGGGCAACTGCAGACAAGTTCAGCCTACACGGACTGGTTTGTTGGGTGCCTGTGGTTTCATCCTCATCCCTTAAAGGGAAAGGGACGGTACTCCCTCAGCCTCTCAGGGCAACTTCAAGTGCTTTTGGCCTACATGAGGAGACAACGATGGGCAATGGCCATCCCAGGGAATGGAGAGGGCCTGCATCTGCAGGCAGGATCATCCCACCCACCATATCCATGGGATATAAGCCCTATCTCACTTGGAGTTGGAGTGGACATCACCATCCCAGTCGCCTCTGGATTGGGGGAAGAACTATGGACTAGAGTGGACTTGATGGTATTCTCTTGCTCACATATGGTGATTCTTGCAAGGCAAGAAATTATAACAATGAGGTGGAGCCAGTGGCCACTTGACAGTTTTTGGGTAGGGAGGGGATGAGCAGTTGAAATACAGGGGCTTCTTTGGGAGTGTGGTCTACAGTGTGAACTGTGGTCTATGGTTGGTGGCAAGGCTCCAGGATGTGTAAGTTCATTGAGGTTGGTGGGCCACACTGTGGGAGATGTTTGTGTGGGATGTGGTGGGAGGTGTGGGAGGTGGGCAACATGGGAATCCCAGTGGGTTCCGTGTAATATTTTAGGTAATCTAAGCACCTCTTAAAATATATGTGTGTATATATATATATATAAATAACATTTTTGTAAGCAAATACACATATATGCATATATATTTATATATCATTTTGCAAATGTTTGTATGTATTGTGAGAATTTTGATTTTTACCCATAATAATAATAATAAAAAAAAATTGTTGGGCAATCCAGAAGGTCCATCTCCATCGCTGGAAGGTGAGCAGGGGGCCGGAGCTATGCTAGTCTACCTGGTCAGCCAGGGTCAGTTTTGACCTACACAGCTTAGTTTGCTGCCCACACCTGCAGCTCAGTCCCCACCCCAGACAGGAGAAGAAGAGGTGTGAAGCTTCATCAGTCTTTCTAGGCAACTACAAACAGTTTGGGGCTGCATGGCTTGGATTACTGCACAAAGCTGTGGCTCTGTCCCTATCCCTGGCAGTTGATAAGGGTTGGAAGCTTCGTCAATTCCTGGGGCAATGCGGGTGTTTCAGTTTCCACAGCTTACAGTACCAACTATATCCTTAGCTCCTACTACACAACTGGTAAGGGAGAAAGGGCAAAAAAGTCCTAAACTAAAGAGAGAAACTGCACCTAGAATAAATAAATCTAGTAAGCTAGATGCCAAGACACCAATAAAAAAATTACAATCCATACCAAGAAACAGGAAGATATGGAAATAAGACAACTAAAAATAGATGTTCAAACAAATCTCCGTAATAAATTCAATGAGATGGCTAAAGAGATTAAGAATATTAAGAAGACACTGGGTGAGCACAAAGAATTAGAAAGCATACACAGAAAAATAACAGATCTTATGGGAATGAAAGGCACAATAAATGAAATTAAAAAATACAGTGGAGGCATAAAAGAGCAGATTTGAGAGGCAGAAGGACGGATCAGTGAGCTTGAAGACTGAGTCTCCAAAAGCAAACACAGAAAAGAACAGATAAAGAAAAGAATGGAATAAAATTGAACAGGGTCTCAGGGAACTAAATGATGGCAAAAGACATGCAAACCTTGATGTCATGAGTGTCCCAGAAGGAGAACAGAAAGGAAAAGAGGCAGAAAGAATATTTGAAGAAATAATGGTAGAAAATTTCCCAACCCTATTGAAGGATATAGATATCTGTATCCAAGAAGCACAACATACTCCCATCTGAAAAATTATGAATAGACCTACTCAGAGACACATACTAATCAGAAAATCAAATGTCAAAGACAAAGAGAATTCTGAGAGCATCAAGAGAAAAGTGATGCACCACACAAAGGGATACCCAATATGATTAAGCGCTTATTTCTCATCAGAAACCATGGAGGCAAGAAGGCAGTGGTATCATATGTCTAAGATATTGCAAGAGAAATACTGCCAGCCAAGAATCTTCTATCTGGCAAGATTGTCTTTGAAAAATGGGGGCAAGTTTAGAATAGTCACAGATAAACAGAAAATGAGAATGTTTATAACCAAGAGAATGGCTTTGCAGGATGTAAATGCTACATCCTGAAAAGAAAAGACAGGAGAGAGAGGCTTAGAAGAAAGTCTAGAAATGAAGATGATATCAGTAAAAATAACTAAAAGTGTAAAAAGAGTGGTAAAAATAAAACATGATAGATAAAACCCAAAGGTCAAAATGGGTGAAATAAGAACTGCCTTTACTGTAATAACATTGAATATTAATGGACTAAATGCTCCAATCAAAAGACACAAACTGGTGGAATGGATAAGAAAATATAAGCCATCCAGATGTTGTCTAGAAGAGACACACTGAGGTAGTTTGAGATTATTTATGAATTCTGAAAATAGAAATTAAGTTTGTAAACTGGTCTGTTCCTCTGGGTGTGATACCCTTTGAATGCATTAGATTCAGCTGACATATCTTGATTAAATTACCTGTGAAGATTAGGGCTTTGATTCAACCACATCATAGGGCATGACTCAGGGTTGAGTCCCTGCCCCCTTGGTGGGCTGATATAAATGGACACTCACTTAAGAAGACACATGAGAAAAGAGAAAGACCTGCATAGATGCCAGAGGAGAGAACATTGTCATGACAGGGAATAGGAGAGAACTTTGATCCAGCAGCTCCAGGAATAGAGATGAGTCCTATGTCAACCTACAGCTGAGATGAGAAGAAGCTGGGACCATGGAGCCTTAAGAACAAGGAAGGAGAGACCAGGCAGAGATCGCTCACCATCTTGCTTCAACACATGGCAACAGACTTTGGTGAGAAACCAAGCTTGAGTTGTACTCTTTAGGGCCTTGTAACTGTAAGCTTTTACCCCAGATAAATGCCCTTTATAAAAGCCAACAGATTTTTGGTACATTGCGTCAGACCCCCATTGGCTGACTAATACACACACCTTAGATCCAAGGATGCAAATAGCTTGAAAGTAAAAGGTAGGAAAAACATATACCATGCATGCAGTAACAACAACAACAAAAAGCTGTAGTACCTATACTTATATTGGATGAAATGGACTTTAAAAGCAAAACTGTTATTAGAGACAAGGAAGAACATTATATGTTAATAAAAAGGGCAATACACCAGGAAGAAATAACAATCTTAAATGTATATGCACCTAACCAGGATGCCCCAAATTACATGAGGCAAACACTGACAAAATTGAAGGGGGAAATAGATGTCTCTACAATAATAGTAGGAGACTTCAACACCCTACTCTCATCTCTGGGTAGAACATCTAGGCAGAGGATCAATAAAGAAACAGAAAGCTTGAATAATATGATAAATTGAGTAAACCCTAATAGACATATACAGAACATTGTACCTCAAACAGCAGGGTATACATTCTTCCCTAGTGCTTATGGATCTTTCTCCAGGATAGACCATATGTTGGGTCACAAAGACCTCAATAAATTCTACAAGATCAAAATTATACAAAGCACTTTATCTGATCATAATGGAATAAAGTAGGAAATCAACAACAGGTGGAAAAAAGGGAAAATTCATGAATATATGCAGATAAAACAACACACTATTAAGTAATCAGTGGGTCAAAGAAGAAATTACAAGGGAAATCAATAAATATCTCAAAATGAATGAAAATGAGAACAAGAATATCAGAATCTATGGGATGCAGTGAAGGCGGTGCTGAGAGGGAAATTTAGAGCACTCAATTCTTATATTAAAAAAGAAGAAACAGCTAAAATCAAAGCCCTAACTACACAGCTGGGGGAATTAGAAAAAGAGCAGCAAACTATTCCTGAAGCAACTGAATGAATGAAATAACAAAGATCAGAGCAGAAATAAATGCAATTGAGAACCAAAAAACAGTAGAGAGAATTAACAAAGCCAAAAGTTTGTTCTTTGAGAAGATTAACAAAATTGACAAACCCCTAACTAGACTGACAAAGAAAGAAAGAGAGAAGATGGAAATAAATAACATAAAAAATGAAACAGTGACATTACTACTGACCCCACAGAAATAAAAGAGATGATAAGAGATTACTATGAACAACTGTATGCCAACAAACTAGACAATGAATAGGAAATGGAACAATTTTTAGGAACATACGAAGAACCTACACTGATCCTAGAAAGTCCTGAAAAACCTACAACAAACTGCTAGAGCAATTAAATGATTTCAGTAGAGTGGCAGGATACAAGATTAATATAAAAATATCAATAGTGTTTCTATACACTAGAAGTGTGCAAAGGAGAAGTTAGGAAAAAAATTCCATTTACAATAGCGACTAAAAGAATCAAATATTTTGGAACAAACTTAAACAAGGACATAAAACACTTATACTTAGAAATCTACAATGAATTGCTAAAATAAATTTTAAAAGATCTAAATAAGTGTAAGAACATTCCTTGCTCATGGATTGGAAAACTAAGTACCATTAAGATGTCAATTCTACCTAAATTGATAATACAGATTCAATGCAATCCTGACAAAAATTCCACCAACATTTTTTACACATTTATCAAATTTATTTGGAAGAGTAAGGGGCCCTGAATACCCAGAAACATCTTCAAAATTAAGAGCAAAGTTGGAGGACTCTCACTTCCGGACATTCTATTACCTAGCTACAGTGGTAAAAACAGCATGGCACTGGCTTAAAGATAGACACATTGACCAATGGAACCAAATTGATGGTTTAGAAACAGATCCTTACATCTATTGTCAACTGATTTTTGACAAGGCAGTCAAACTCAACCAGCTGGGGCAGAATAATCTATTCAACAAATGGTGCTGAGAGAACTGGATATCCATAGCCAAAAGAAAGAAAGAGAACCCCTATCACATACCTTATACAAAAGTTAGCTCAAAATGGGTCAGAAATATAAATCTAAAAGTTAGAAAAATAAAGCTCCTAGAAGAAAATGTAGGGAAACATCTTCAAGATCTGGTGGATTTTTAAACCTTATACCAAAAGCATGGACAACAAAAGAAAACATGGATAAATGGGATCTCCTCAAATTTAAACACGTTGTGACTCAAAGGATTTTGTTAAGAAGGTGGAAAACTCAGCCTACTCGATTGGAGAAATTATTTGGAAACCACATATCTTATTAGGGTTTGTTGTTCATTCTATATAAAGAGATCATACAATCCAATTTAAAGAGCAAGCAATCCAATTTTAAAATGAGCAAAAGACTTAAATAGACATTTCTCCAAAGAAGAAATATAAATGACCAAAGAATACATGAGAAAATGTTCAATATCTCTAACTATTGGGGAACGAGGAAAATCAAAACTACAATGAGATATCATCTCACAACACATAGAATGGCCGTTATTTAAAAACAAAACAAAACAGAAAACAGTTAAGTGCTGGAGAGGATGTGGAGAAATATGGACACTCCTTTACTGTTTGTGGGAATGTAAAATGGTACAACCTCTATGGAAGCTAAATATAGAACTGCCATATGATGCAGCAAATCCTCTTTTAGGAATATATCCAGAAGAGCTGAAAACTGTGATGCAAACAGACATTTGTACACTGATGTTCATAGCAGCATTATTCACAATTGCCAAAAGATGGAAACAACCCAAGTGTCCATCAACTGATAAATGGATAAACAAAATGTGATATATACATACAACAGAGTTCTATGCTGCTATAAGAATAAATGAATTCGGGACACATATGATAACATGGATGAACCTTGAAGACATGCTAAGTGAAATAAGCCAGGCACAAAAAGACAAATACCGCATGATCTCACTAATATAAACTAAATACAGAGAATAAATACATGGAGTTAAAACCTAGAGTATAGGTTATTAGAGTATAGTATATTATATAGGAGGAGGACTGAGAAGGGTTACTGATGCTGAATTATATAGAAGTTTTAATTAACTTGACTATAAAAGTGTGGAAATGAATAGAGTTTATGGTAACACATTATAGTGAGTATCACTAATGCAACCGGTTTATAAATGGGATTGTGGCTGAAAAGGGTAGTGTAGGGATGTAAATGTCAATTAAAAGAAAGCTAGGGAGTGAATAATGTAGTGAGCCAAGAAGTGTATGAGAATTATGACTAATAGTATAAATACAAGAATGTCTTTCTATGAACTAAAATAAATGTACATCACTATTGCAAGGTGGAGAAGCATGTGAAAAATACAACTAATATAACCTATGAACTATGGTTAACAGCAATACTATAATGATGCATTGTGGTAGGGACACCTAAAATGGTGCCCCCAAGCAGCTAAAATGGCTGCCAAGTGCTATGTGACTCCCAGCATGAACCTGAAAAGACTTCTTTCAGTCAATCCTCAATGTCCAATCATAACCTTTTCTAAAAATCTTCTTTTTTGCCAGTTGCTATGTACGTCACCCCTCTTCCTCCAATCATGTCCTTAACTCACTTCCCTTATCAGAACCTATATAAACAACAAACCTTCCTGTAATAAATTAGACCTGCGTACTTACCTCGTCTCCGCGGTGGTCTTTCCTCCGTGCGCCCTCCACGCCGTCTGGGCCCCTGAACGCTGGTTGCTACTCAGCGTTCCCCTTCCGCCAACAAGTGGTTCAGAACAACCACAATGCATCAATGCCAAAGACATACTGTGTTAATAATAAGGGGTAGGGAAAAAATATACTAAATGTTTGCTGTAGACCATGGTTATTGGCAAGAGTCTGATAATGTTATCTCATAATCTGTACCAGATGATCTACAACAATGTAGTTTGTTGGTGAGGAGGGGTGTTATATAGGATTTCTACGCATGTACATGATTTTTTTGTAAGTTCACAACTTCTTTAATAAAAATATATTTTAAAAATGTATAGGGAATTCCTGTATAGCACCCCTCTCCCTAGCACACACCCATTTCCCCCTATTATTAACATTGTACAATGGTGTGGTACATTTGTTACAATTGATGAACCAATATTGAGGCATTGCTACTAACAGGGGTCAATAGTTTGCATTATGGTTTATACTTTGGGCTGTACAGTTTTATGGGCTATGACAATATATGATGTCATGTTTCCATCATTGCAGAACAACTCCAATTCCCTGTGTTCCACCTATTCATTCTTTCCCCTCCCCTCCAGACTCTGGTAACAACTACCTTTATATCAATATTACAAGTTCTTCAATTACCACATGATAATAACTACAATATTAATAAATCTACTTTGGTCCATGGTTTAAAAAAAAAACTTTGGGCTTGTCTTGGACAGGTCAATTCTTTGATCACATTGCTCATGCCATCATGAAATTATTTCATGAGATGAGAGGCTTCAGCTGGTGCCTTTGATTTCCTGAGTTGGCTGTCAAGAACAATATAATGTAGTTAAAACAAATAAACAAACAGACAAAAATTATTTGTGGAGACTGAATATTTGAATTCTATTCTCATATTTATTCTTAAAATATCCAGTGTCTCTGGACAAATTATTTGATATTTCCTAGTTATTTTCCACATTATTTATTAAAAATACTAAATACCATTTGAATTAGTCAGCCAAAGGGGTGCTGATGCAAAATACCAGAAATCTGGGTATTTATTTGGAGTAGAAGCTTACAGTTACCAGGCCATAAATCATAAGTTACTTCTCTCACCAAAGTCTGTTGCCACGTGTTGTAGCAAGATGGCTGCCAATGTCTGCAAGGGTTCAGGCTTCCGGTTCCTCTCTTCCAAGGGCTTGTTTCTCTTTGGGCTCAGCTGCTCTGCTTTCTCCACAAGGCCATCTATAGACTTTCAGGTGAACAGCTTGTCTCTTCTTGAGGCTTCTGCCTATGTTTAATGGAGACTTCTCTCCTTGCTCATGTATTTACTACCCTCTGTGTTTACTTCCCTGGTTCCAGGATCAAAACTCCAAACTCCATTCTCTGCCATGTCTTTTCTCTGCAATGTCCTACTGATGTGGTCCAATCAAAGCCTTCATTATTATTTAATCAAGTAAAAGTGAAACCTCTGAATCCAATATAATCTAATATGCCCGGAGGGATAGAGTAGTTTACAAACATAATCCAATATCTATTTTTGGAATTCATAAACTATACCAAACTGCCACACCATTACTCAGTCATCATGACCTCTACAGACCTGACATAATTGACAAGATTATAGCTTTATGCCAATCAAAATTTAAGGAAATTCACTTGCTAAATGGGATTCAACATACTTTGGGAAATAAGTAATGCTCTTGTTCCTTACCTGACTCAGAATGGAAGGATTTCACAAAGATTTTTTTTTAATTACCAATTTACAATAAAGTCCCTTTTCTTATCCATCCCAATAAATAATGAGAATGAAACATATGAGTATGGGTGATTGTGAAGAACTCATAGGCAACTTGCTTCTACAAACTATATTTTCCTGGGAGGTTTGATATTCCATCGAGTCATGATCAGATTCCTTGGCTCCATAGGACATAAACATCCATTTTTAACCTTTCTCAATCTATAGTCAATTAACTCTAAATGAAAGTAACAAAGAAAAACCATTATGCACGTACATCCATTAAGAGTCATCTTCCTTTAAAGGTCAGTAGAAGGAGGGGGTTAGTAAATTGCCCAATCTAACAGTTCTGTTAATAATTAATGTCATGTCTGCTTTATTTTTATTCATATAACTGAACATCTCAAGGTCTAAGAGTCTGTGCTAGTACAATACTATCCTGAACACAATATTTACAGAACAACTATTATTTGCAACCTGAGCTTATAGAATTCATGTTTGAAAAACTCAAATCATGGACAGTCATTCTTGGATATAGAGATGTCAACTATGAATAACTCTGAAAGGTTTCCAGGTGTTTAGAAGCCCTGGGGGTATTCACTGCTTTTGCAACTTTCAATCCGTTCTTTGGAACCATAAATATTTTGGCTTTTCTTCATTTAAAATGCCTCCAGATGTCTCAGGAAATTAGGAGAAAAACAAAAGAGATTTTTTAAGAAGACAAATCAGCAGTAAGATAAGTCATCCATAAATTTACTAAACAAGTAACTTGTTACATAAACATACTAATTTATGACATAAACCTGACATAAGCAGGTTTGCATTATTTAATCAATAGTTCTGCCTTTTGAAATATTGACTATTGTTCAACCACGGGTACTTAGATTTAGGGACTCAGTTGACCTAGATCATGGGCCTCTACTTTCCTATTACTCATTTTTCCTTTTTGGGATTATTGTTATACTCAGAGATACTGAGCTTCTGTTGAGAACACTTCCTTCTCTCCCACCGTGCAATAGTTGCATTTCACCAGTTTTTCTCTTTTCTTATTTTCACTATTCTCTGATATTTTTGACTGCCACGTATACATAAATGACAGCCATATATAAATATGCTGGTAACTCTTAAATCTATATCACCAGATCAGATCTCTCTCAAATTCCAAATTATCAATGCCTTCTTCATATCCTTACATAGATGTCCCACAGACATTTCAAACAGGACAATGTATAAAACTACACTCATGATATTTCCCCACACTTTCTCTTTTACTTGTATTTCTTATCTTGGTGGTTGTCACTCTCTCCAGTAACCGGTGCTTGACCATTTCTTTCTATATCTCACATCCATTCGTTGCCCCAGACCTAAAATAGATTTCCTTAGAGGCTTTTCTACCTCAATTGTTATTCTTATTTGAGACCCTCTTGTCTGGACAATTGCAATTATCACCTAGTTTGCCTTACTTTTAATGACACAAGACAAAAAATGCTGCTAAGTTGACCTTTCTAAAATGGAAAACATATTATTCATCTACTTTAAAAACTTCAGAGGTTTCCCATTTTCTCTTGGATAAATTCTGAATTGTTTTCTGCAATACTTTGACTCCTTAATTTATTTTGAATAAGGTGTAAACCTAATATGTGATTTAGGTACAGTTCATGGCTCTGAGGAAACAATAGTGAAGACTGCAGTCTTTTTCACTCAGCATCACAATCTACACTCTATCCATGTTGACCTCTTTGCTATCCTTGGAAAACGACATGACTTGTGACTCTTCTGTGGTCAGCTGCCTCTTTCTCCTGTAATATATTTCTCATTCTGAGCCTCATCTACATTCACAACCTCCAATTACCTTCCAAGACTCTGATTTCTTGGTTAATAAATTGTAAAAGGTTGATGGGAGAACCATAGCTTTTCTAGCCTACTAAAGAGATAGCTCTGTCCTTGGTTCCTCTGTAGCATTATGAACATTCCCTTATTTTGCCACCTTGTCTAGGGACAAAACACTGTTCCAAAGATGTTGACCAAATGAAGATTTAATCGACATGGAAATACATTATAATGGTGGGAAAACTCAGAATCACAGCATGTCTTGTTTCCCAAGACAGCTACTGCCCTGAGCACCAGGGAAAGCTTCCCTAAGTATATACCAAAGCCAAGTACACAGTGTATATTGAAAGCCCACGCAGGTTTTTTTTTTTAATCAACTACTGAATTACATGCACATTAACCAAATTATATAATGAAGATTTATATAATAATGTTTTAGCTCTAAACATGCATTATGGATGTTAATTACATAATATTTTTATTATTATATACCTGTGTATCAGTACTTTTATATTATTTTGTGTCATCAGATGATTGATCAGAATGAGGTTCTCTTCTCCTGGTTGACCTTACAAGAATTCATTGTTCTATGTCCACTCCACACCTGTAATACCTCATTTATCTTACTTGTCCACAAATGTGTCTGTCTTCTGCTCTTGAAATGTGATTTCTTTATGGTCAGAGACAATATCATATTAGCCTGTGGAAACATGCACTTAACCTAGCATCTAGAAAATACATGAAGCTTGATTGTATGTCAATAAGTAACAAATCATATGAGAATATTGAGCACTAAGTATACTCCTGGCTCTGTATTAAGTGCTGGGGATACAAGTGAACAACACAAAGTCCCTGCCCTCATGGATTTTACCTTCTAGTATCCACAGGCAAGGTTACAAATTTGCACAATAGAAACTCTACTACTGCTATTACTTTGGTATTCTGTGAACTTCCCTATGGACATCTCTAGACATGTTTACATTTTTATTACCTTAATCTGGGGTTGCTTTTGTTTATCCTTTACATTCTATTCCATTCACAACCTGCCTTTGGTGATTATATCAATAAGGAAGCTCTTTGTCCTTCTTAAGCATGGCCACTGTTACTGCTATGTACATTGTGCTCCTCCCCACTCCAGGGATGCCATTCTCAAAGGCTGTAATGTGACTGGCACCCATGAAGTTGTACAATCAACATTCTGCTCAAAGACCTGGAAGATCATCAGATTCATGGGGCTGGGGTGTGGGTGGAGGATATTAAGAATACAGGCTTTGTGACTCCTTTTGTAAAGAATCTGATTTGGTAAGTCTGGGATGAAACTTGATGTGTGAGTTGTTTTATTGCCCCCCTACACCGCCCCCCCATCCCTATAGTGATTCTGACGGTCCACTATGGGTAGCAGTAATTGATCTAAGCCACTACTGATTGACTCTATGGCAGTCACTGTGGCAATTCTGACAATATTTTGCAATGCTTATTCTGAAATTGCAAGCTTTAACACCTTCTATTGTGAATTTAAAATAGCTTTACTCTCCATGCATCCACCCAAGAATACTCAGAATGAACTTTAACACACTTTTGAATTCCAGTTTCCATATTTAGTCACTAAGCCTTTGGATTTGGCTGCCATGGTGACTTTCACATTCTCCTTTCATCTTATTTCTCATAGACCCTGTTCTAGTTAGTTTTTAATCATGTCTCTCCAGAACTCTTCCAATTATCTATGTTTTTTTAATTTAAAGGTTTATTTATTTATGTATTCCCCTCTTGCTCCTTGTGCTTGCTGCGTCCATCTGCTGTGCATCTCTCTGTGTCCGCTTGTCTCCCTTTGCTGCATCATCCAGCTGTGCCAGCTCACCATGCTGCACGGGCCATCAGCTCACTGCTCCGCACAGGCCGTCAGCTTATGGGCTGGCTTGCCTTCACCAGGAAGCCCCAGGAACCAAACCTGGTGCCTCCCACATGGCAAACAGGAGCCCAACCACTTGAGCCACATCTATCTCCCCCAATTATCTCTTAATAGTTGTCTCTTCTCTAGTTCCTGGGCCCCTTTAATCTCCTTCTTATATTCCTCATGAGGTACTTATCTGAGACACAAACTCTATCACCATGCCCAAGCCTAAAAAGATTGAGTGGCTTCCCATTGCCCATAGAAATAAGTTTGAACTCCTTGACAAGAACTTGAAGGTCATTCTCAATGTAGTTGAATCTATTTTTATTATATCTTTAAATATTATATTTACCCTGTACTTTACCCACTGTAAGCTACTAACCATTCCTAAAGCACATTATGTATTCTCCTCATTCTTTGTTTATGCTGTTTCCTCTGGCTGAATGTCATCTAACAATTTTTTTCTTATCCATCAAAGGACAATTATAATGTTACTTCCATTTCTCTGTTCCAATGTGCTTTTTTTCATGATTATTTCTCTTTTGGTAGAATCATGTAGAATTTTATGACGTGGACAAATTCCAGTAATTTAAATGATAAAATAAAGATGTATACAAGTTATAATTACTCTACTGATCTAATGTAAGCATTTTACGCACTCACATACATAAATATGGATAAACAGTATTGTGGACTTTGCCAAACCAACTTGGTTAAGTTGGGAACTATGTGGTTCCAGGTTAGTGTTTGACAAGGGAGAAATTAAGCAAAATTGGAAAGCTGATATGAAGTAACAATCATTCCCGTCTGAAATTCTTTTTGAGGTCATATACAGAAATGGGCAGACACAGGTTGCCTGGCAGGTTCCAGGTTCTCCCCATTCTTCTCTGCTTTCTGTCCAGCTCCTCTTCCTAATTTCTTTCCTACTGACTAAAATGCCACCCCTTCCACATCACATACTTGTTTGGGGCCAACAGAGGCAGTAGATATACAGATACAGTTTCTGAAAACTTACTCTATGAGGTCCCACTTTGCTGTCCCACTACTGTTGCTGACAGTGCTTGCCCTCTCAGATTACTGGTTGATGACACCTTCTCTGAACCTATAACCTTCCATTCTGTACCTTTACTTTCCCAACTCCTCCCTCTGTGTCCCATAACATGCATAGTGACTCTGATCCCCTGGTTGGCCCTGACTGACACAGGATTGAATATAGAGAGAAAGAGAGAAGGAGAGAGAGGTAAAGGCAGGGAGAAGGGGTAGAGGTAGGGGGTAAAGTGTGTGTGTATATAAATTGACATCTCTCAGAGAAGGTCAATATTAAATATTAAATGGGCATCTCTCAGAAAAGGCCAACTAACACCTTGGTCCTGTCGGATCTGCTTTCAAGTACTGGGTTTACTTTCCATTTTGATCTGCTTTCAGTTTGTTACAACAACTATATTTATGTGGCACTATTATGCTGCATTTAAGTTCTACTCTTTGTTTTTGATTACCAGAAGGAAATTTTTCACCAGAGCACCACTGATGGCTCCACAGAACTGGAAGATCAATTTCCCTTCTGGCCCTTTTGGGATCCTCCAGCTATAGCAAGAACAGGCAGAAAAGGAGGTTAACTTGGGTTGAGGAGACTGATTATTATCATCAAATAAATAAGATTACTGCTGTACAACGAAAAGAGAGAGAAAAAATATGACATGAACCAAGGTGATTCTCATGGTACCTGTTATAGTTTCCAGGCTGATAAAACAAATACCATACAATAGGTATTTAACCTCAGGAATTTATTGGCTCATGTTTTCAGAGGCTAGAAGGCTTGCTTTTTCCTAGGGTCAGTATCTCCTGGCTGGCTGGCAATCTTTAGGATTACTTAGCTTTTCTATCACATGACAAAGTCTTCTCCTTTCTCTTCTGGATTCCATTGACTTCCAGCTTCTGGCTGCTCCTCATGGCTTTTCTTTCCATGTCCAATATCTTTTACTTATAAAGACTGTAATCATATTGGATTAGTCCCCATTCACTTTCGGAACACCTAAACTGATAACAGCTATAAAGGTCCTATTTACAAATTTGTTCACACTCTTAGGACCAGGGTTTGGGACCTGAACTTACTTTTTGTAGGGAACAAGTTTCACTCCCAACAGACTGCCCCTTATAAAACAGTTTTTGGTACCAGGAGTGGGGTGCTGCTATAACAAATACCTAAAAATGTGGAAATGACTTTGGCATTGTGTCATGGGTAGAGGCTGGAAGAATTGTAAGGGCTCAAATATGAGTGAGAGCTATAGAGAAAGTTTGAATCATCATAGAAAAAACATAATTCATCATGAAAAGAAGGTTGGTATAAATATGGAAGTTAAAGGTACTTCCAGGAAAGCCTTAAAAGGAAATGATGAATGTGTTATTGAAGGTTTTAAGAAAGCTGATCCTTGTTGTAAAGTGGCAGAGAATTTGGCAAAATTATATTCTGAAGTTGGATTGAAGTGGAACTTGTAAGCTATGAACCTGGATATTTATCTGAAGAGATTTATAAGCTAACTATAGAAGGTGTGGCCTGGCACATTGCAGTAAAATGTGAGAAGATAAGCTGAGAATTACCTCTTAGGCACAAAGGCACCAGCAATGGAAAATTTTGAAATTGTTCAAAAATTCAAAAATTCCACTCAGTTAACAAATTCTGAGACAGAAGCAGCTCTATCACAGGTCTCCCTGAGCTTTCAGGAAGTGCCTACTGAGAAAGCAGTGCTCCATGTGAGGGTTTGACTGAACAAACCTTTGTTAAAGAAAGTGTGGCTGAATATGAATACAGTCAGCTATTTCATTGGAAGGCAGTACTGAAAATGTAGTTATCCAAGAAAGATCTGTGGAAAATCCTTTTGTCTGATGGCTTGGACCCCTGGAAGTACACAAAAACAAGGTTTTTGCAAAATTTGTATGAACAGAAGAATGCCTGTAAAGGACAGAGAAGGAATGAACTGAAGGAAGAGTGACTTCAAGGGTAGAACCATGGAAGCAGAGGTCTAGACCAAAGAGATCTTCTCAAGCCAAGAGAGTGGACCCAATCACGTGTGTGGAAAAGGTGGACTGCCCTTGGAGAGGTCAGGCCTTGTGCCCTGTTGTTCAGCAAGAGTATAGCTGCTGTGCAAGCTTTTGGAAGGAGTGGGCTGCATCAGACCCAGAAGACAGAATATTGATATATAGATGGCTCTCAGCCCTTGAAAACTAATGGAATTTGCCCTGCTGAGATTCTGACTTATTTGTAATCCATGACCTCTGTTTTCATTCAAATTTCTGCCTTCTGGAATGAGGATCATTTTCCTATGCCTGTCACACTACTATGGATTGGAAGCAGATAACTTGTTTTCTAAGTTTCACAGGTCCGTCAGAGAAATTTTGCCCCAGGATGGACCACACCAATAACTGATTTTAATGAGACTTTGGATTTAGCAATGTTTTAAAATGACTTAAGGCTTTTGGTATGTTGTAATAGAATGAATGCATTTTGCATGTGGAAAGATGTCTTTTTGGAACCCAGAAGGTCAACTGGTGTGGGGGGGCATTAATCATGTCTCCCAGAAACACATATTCAGGTCCCAAACCCTGGTCCCATGGGTATGAACACATTTGTCAATAGAATCTTTGGAGAAGTTTTTAGTTAAAGTGTACCCAAACAGAACAAAGGTGGGCCTTAATCCAATGTGGCTGAAGTCCTTATAAGCAAAGGAAATTAGACATGGAAAGAAAAGTCACAGGTAGCAGTCATCAGCTGGAAGTCAATGGAACCCAGAAGAAAAAGAAGAAACTGCCATGTGCATTACCGTGTGTCAAAAAAGCCAAGTACACACAAGGATTGCTCGCCAGCCAGAAGATACTGACTCTGGGAGGAAGACTCCTAGCCTCTGAAACTGTGAACCAATAAATTCCTGTTATTAAACCAATCCATTATATTTGTTTTAGTAGCCGGGGAAATAAAACGGTGTCTTTTTTGTGCTCCACTAACTTTATAAAGGAATGACTGCTTAGGGCTCACAACCCTAGACAATTAAGGTTTGAGTAACTTCCCAGATAAAGGAAACCAATCAGCAGGGGGGGCGGAGCTAGCTGAAGGGAAGGAAATAGATACATAGAAAAGGATGTAAGGTCAAGTCATAACAGAACCTTAAGACCACTTGACACAATAGGAACTTTAGGTGTTACCTACTTTTTATTACATTTTCTATTGACTACCTTCCCTAATTTTATATCAGGTGTGTTGATAGTGGTTATCCTGACACTTTTGTCAGTCAATAAGCTACAAATCTTTGAAGCAGGATAGTAAAACCAAATGATAAATAGACATCTAGTCCAGAACTACTGAAATCCAATTTATATGAATGCTCTGATTAGATGTATGTTTTTTTTTCCCTTTGGAGATGGGATAAATTTGCTTTCCATTGTACATAAAATGGTCTGTCTTGTTATGATAGGCAATTTTTTCCCCTAAACTCTCAGAACATGAAGAAGATTATAAGTGCGTTGGGAAAGTAGGAACAGATTGTAGCAGTGGACATTTGTGATTTTTGTGTGTGTGTCCCATCACCCTAACTCCCATTCTGTTTTGAGGGACCCCTTTACCATGTACACCCATGCAAGCCAGCAAGGGAAATCTCCCCTTTCCATGAACACTGGGGGCTTGAATAGGCACATTTCTTTTTTTCTGATTTGACCAAGAAACTATTTCTACTGATGATTTTTGGAGACTAACTGAGTGATCAATATGCTTGATGAGTTTGAAATTGATTTACACTAGCTTCTCCATAATGGCCACGATGTCCAGGAGTGGTGGTGCCCACAGTGGCTCTGGTGATGGCACCTGCAGCAGAAGTCTAACCAAATTCTTCCTACTCTTGGAAACCAGTTATGGTTTCTGCTTCTCATTCTTCTTTATTTCCTGTCTTTAATTCTAGGCTTCAATTTTCATTCGTTACAAATATTTTGTGAGATATCTGCTTACTTTCCAATAGGTCTGTTTCTGTTATCCAAAGGTAGTTTCTGTTCCTTGTAACAAAGCACTGTACACTACTTGCTATTATTGAATCCTTCTTGCATATATGCATATGTGTTTACTTCTTTCTAAGTTATATCTTTGGAAAGTCTTCCAGTGACTATCTCTGAGTAGTAAAATCTTTCAGATTTTAATTTTTTTTAGTTTGATTATTAGCCAATAAACTGCATTTGTTTATTCTAAAGCATTCACTGTGTTCCTACTACACAACTGGAGCTAAGGAAAACACACACACATGAATAAAATATTCTCTGTGCCCTTGATGTTTTATTATGCTAAAGGAAAAGATTACTAAGATTGATAAACAATATAAAGATAACTGACATCTTCAACAATGTCAGACACAGTTCGCTCAACATTTCTGCTCTTGTGTATCCTATTAGAGTAACAATGACATGTAGTTTTCAGATGTATTTTTGAAATAAAAATAAGAATTTAAATTTTAAATCCTATGTGTTAAAATATATAAATGAAGTTTGTGGGCTAGGTTTAGAGCCACTGAATTTAAGAAACATATATTTTCAGAAAAGGAAGAGCTGAAAGCTTACAAAGAATAGTACACAGCAGCTGTATAGCATGAAGCAAATGATAGGGAACAAAACAATGGTACAGGCAGTGGATACTACAGATGTTCACATGTGGATGAAAACGTTCCCATGTGAGCTCATCAAGATCAAAGTAGGACTTGGAGAGGGTCCTTGAAGCATGAATGAGATTTTGGTAAACAGAAAGTATTGGAGAAAGTAATATCAGCATTAGGAAGGATAAAAACCCATTACAAAGACAACAGGAATTTCAATGGGATTCTGCTTTCTTTACTCCCATCTAGTAATTAAAAATTCTGAATTGGTTAGAAGGTAATGGTAATTTCAATAATTATTTTTAATAAAGAGTGACTTTTATTGTATACTTACTGTGTAACTGATACTGCAACTGACAAAAAGTGAAATGCTTTAGGCATATTATTTCTTTTTATTCTTATGCTTCTATGGAACAGGAATTACTGTAATTACATACATTTTTATAGATGGGAAAGGTGAGAATTGAAACATAAAGTAACTTGCCCAGAGTGACATACTAGTAAGTGGCAGAGCTGGACATGGTGTCTCTTTGCCTGGCTCCAGTATTTTTACCACCATGCCAGGAGACTTCACTTTAGTCTCCCTCTTGGCTAACTTATTTTAAATCAAGGTCCCCTTTGTAAAAAGATAAAATCCTTTGACCAACTACTAAATTCTCTTCATAATCATGCCTGTTACCAGTGTACATTCATCATTTTTTAATATAGAAATGTTACTAAATAGCAAGAGGCTCTAATCTAAGTAAGACTGTCTCCCCAAATTAAATGTTTGCAAGTTTAATAGGAAAAAAGCACTCCTAAAAAAGAAATGTTTCAGCTTTTCTCTTTTAAAAAAAAGGATTAATTCAACATACGTATCTAATTCTATTTAGGTTTCCCTTCATGAAATCTTTAAAGAATATCCTCATATCCTTAAAGCATTTTGGAATGTTGATGAAAATGCCATTCTCAACTCTGTCCCTCACCACATAAGTATTGTTTTGAACTCTTTAATTATTTTTCTAGTCCATAATTCTTAAAAATATCTGTCTCTCCTCATTGGTAACAAATATGACTTAAAATTCTTCATGGAGAAATCTGCTTTTATTCGTCTCACCCACTAGTGCAAAGACCCTGTGATCACTCCTAGTCCCGTTGCAGGGATACTTAGGGAAACTTTTTCATTTTCCTCAGTCCTCGGGCTGAGAAGCCAGGCCCTGAGTCTAATAAAAAGAAGGGCTAGTGGGCATATAAACTAAGATTGAGCCTTTGGAAGTCTCTGTGTTGCTAAGCAAAGAATTGCTTCGAAATAGTGATTACAAACCCTCTGGGGCAGTAGCCGACCTGATGTAAAGAGAGGAACAAGGTACGGCTCACACAGAAACAGAGAAAAATAATCTCAAAAGTAACTCTGATCACATCTTTTACTTCCTGGGATTTTAACCTCATTAATAACTAACAAATTAGAAATGTGTGTGCATATCAAGACGAGGACACCTCCCTATGCTTAGTAAATGTCAGCCCTTCACAACCACCACAGAAAATGTTGCTCTCACTTTTAAATCTGGGACCTGGAAAATATGCCGTCATTTGACACCACCACCTCCTTTTTTGTGTGCTCAAACAGTTTCTTCCTAAAGGTGTATACATATACAGGTGTCAAATCCATGGAGAGAGAATTTCTTAAAAGTGAAGGTAGAACAGGAGAAACCCAGAGGTTTCTGCTTTTGATTTTCATTTCAAATGCTCATTCCTGTTTTGACCCTTGTCCTTTACTTTTGCTTAGCCCCAGAAAGAACAAGAGCATGGGAGCTAAAATAGAAATTGCACTAGTAAAGTCACTGGGACCTTAAAGCTTGACAGGAATATTGGTGTTAGGTGACATTAGCTTTAGGCTTATCTGTCTGAATTCCCTTTCCTTCATTTGTGGAACTGTCCAAAGTTTTTTGAGATTATGCCTTGAGAAGTTACCTCCTGTTTCTCTTAACCCCCAAGCATACACACAACTCCACCACATTGAGTCCTTGACAAAAAAAATTATGTTTGAAACATTTTTAGAAACCTAAGTATTGGCAGAAGCCATTTGAAGTATTTAGCATCAGCAAATGATATTAACTTGTAGATACTTTCAAGGCAAGGCTGGAATATTTTCATCTCTTTTTTTTTTTTTTTTTTTTCAGTTTCTTAAACACAAGGGCACATTCTCTTTCAAATTCTACCTGCTGTGCAAGTACAACAAAAGATTGAACGGATAGCAATGCACTGAAGCAGCCCAAATTCATCCTTTGACCTCCGAGCTCAACTGGCTGTCATGCACAAATTTGATTTTTGCTAGAAAGATCCATTTTTCCATCTCTCAAAGGAGAAAGCTAATGAAACTGAATGAGTTGAGGAATTATTTCTTGAGTGATTTTTCACAAGTGATGTATAGCAAATCTGGAAGTTCCCTTTTCAATATATATTTTTGTTGCACAGTTTGGGGAGTGAAGTCAAACAAGAGAAATTTCCTGCTTTAGAAAATAAAAGCATCTTTTAAAACCTGAACACAGGGTCAATAAGGTGTGGTGCAAAGCATCTTAAACTTGGAGTTTGAAGATATAGGTTAAACTTCTAGAAAATGCTCCTATGTCTTAGTGGTCATGTGTCATTATTCTCTAAGCTTCATTTTCCTATTTTTACCCTAAATCAATATAAGCGTCCAAAATATTGTTGGGCCATCCTGTCCAATCTCTCTCCCTCCACACAGAAATTTTCCTGCTAATCAAATCTACATGAATCCTGAAAAGGGAAGTGATTTATTAATCCAGAAGCAAGTGAGGCACTGGCTACATTCTAATGAATTTAAAATTAAGTTAATTAAGAATAACATGCGTAAGTGTTGCAACTCTGTTGAGATGCAGGGCTCAGCTGGCACATGGACAGCCCAAAGATTTAAGTCTCGTGGACATACACCTATCAACTCTAATACTAACTATAGGTTTAAATAGAAAGACAAAAAAGCCATGTGTAGGGAAACCACAACTGAGTCACACTGGGGAGCATAAATTCCAAAGTAGGGTCCACTGGCAGGGCACCAAACTCCTGAGCTATCTGACCTGCCTATAGTATCTGGATGTCTCCAGGATCCCCTCAGGATCCCCACTATTTGAGGTAGTATTTATTTTGGCAGTCAATGAGATCCTGCATAAGTGTAACCTCTGGAATGACCTCCTGACTCACTTTGAAGTCTCAAAAACAAGTAAACTCACTTGTTTTTACCTTCTCCCCCTTTTGGTCAAGGTCTTTTTCCAATTGCATTGCTAGTTGGTGCTTGGTACTAATCCCTTGGTGCCAGAGAGACTCATCCCCGGGAGTCATGTCCTAGGCTGGGGGGAAAGTAATGCATTTAAATGCTGAGTTCCACTTAGAGAGAGGCCACATTTGAGCAACAAGGAGGCTCTCGGGAGGTAATGCTTAGGCACCTTATAGTACTAGGCTAAGTTTCAATTTCAAAAGTAAAGGTTCATAAGTACAGTCATATCAAGGGCCCATCAATGGACCATCCTCCTACACTAGTCACTGCCCCTGTACTCAGTGGATTCATGCTGTTCCATCAGAGAATGAGACAGAGCTCCCCAGGATGGGAATTTAATATTCTTTTGGTTATTGTTTGACTCTCCACTCACTGTGACCATGCCTCATGAAAACTTGAACACATTTATATGCCTTATAGGTATGCCTAGGTGAACCTCCTCCCATGTATCCCCTTTCACTGACACCTCACACCAATGTTCTGCCCCTGTCATAGTTGTAACCCTTCTGTGATCCAAAACTTCTTCAAATTGAAGCCAACAAAATAACCAAATATAATCAATGAGAAAATGAAATAATAATGATAATTTTAAAAATAAGAAATAAAATACAAAAATTTCTTTTTAAATTTGGAATAATAAATAATGAAAAAGTATTTAAATTTTTTTTACATTGTGTCTTTCATCATTGTAATATCTGTTATCTTGTATGCACAGTGACATTTTCTTCCATTCATTCCCCCAGGGTCTTATTTTTTTCAATTTATCTTCAAAGAAGCTTTAGGTTACAGAAAAGCCATGTACAGAATATAGGGGATTCCTATATACCCAACACCCTCCCCCTATTCCCATTTCCCCTATTAATAAAATTTTACATGTGGATGGTACATTTGTTATAATTAATGTACAAATACTGAAACATTGTTACTAACCATGGTCAATGATTTACATTATGGTTTACATTTTGGACCATACATGTTTAGAAATTTTGATGAAATTTAACATGGCCTGTATAAATCATTGCACAATCATGTAGTACAATTCCAATGCCCCCAAAATGCCCCATGCTCCAATTATTCTATTTTTCCCTCCCCCTCCCCTCAGGACCCATGGCAGCCACCAAGCTTCACTCCTTAAAGAATAAGATTCATAGTTACTTGCAACAACTTTGAGGACTTGACATACTAGCCTGCCCCCCCTTATTCATACTGGCCTGTCCTCCCCTATTCTCCAGTTCATTGGAATCACCCAGGACAACTAACAAGGAGATGTGATGGACAATGACCATCCCAAGGAACAGAGAGAGTCTGCAACTGCAGGCAAGATAGTCCCATCCATCTGCCTCATGGGATCTAAGCCCTCTCTCAATTAGAGTAGACTTATTGTGATTCTAGCAATGGAAGAACTTATATCATTAATGTGGAGGCAGTGGCCACCGGCGGTTCTGAGGGGAGAGACAGGGAAAAACATATGTAATATGGGAATATTTTTGGAACTTGGGAATTGCCCTGAATGACATTGCAATGGCAGGTATAGGCCATTATATATCTTGTCGTAACTTACAAAATTGTGCAGGAGAGAGTGTAAACTACAATGTAAACTATAATCCACATTTAGTGGCTATGCTTCAAAATGTGTTCATAAATTGTAACAAATGTACCACACTAATGAAGGATGTTGTTAATGTGGGGAAATGTGGTAGGGGTAGCGAGTGGGGCATATGGGAATCCCCTATATTTTTAATGTAACATTTATATAATCTAAGTATCTTTTAAAAATATAAAAAACTGTATTTAAAAAAAAAAGAATAACATGCATATAAGAGATTTGCAAAAACATTTGCTTAAATTCCAAAATGACATTTGCAAGGTAGAATTTCAGGAAAAAGAGAGAAATGTTTTGACTAACTAAGTGGAAGAAGACTTCATGAAGGAACAGGACTAAGCTGTGCCTTGAGGTCTTGGTAAAGTTTTCTGGGGTTAGTGATAAGACCATTATGATATGATGGAAGTTGCATTGACATTGAGGCAAATGCTGATTTAAAACCTCCGTTGATTGCTAGCCATATTGGACAAGTCATTTAAAACTCTTTGACCTTTAGTTTCCCCATGTTATAAGTGAGGTCATCATAACTGCCTTATGGGATAATGGAGAATTTTTAGCAAGGTATGTTAAATGAAAGAGTAAAGTCCCTGACACATATCAGGTTCTCAATCAATACTTGATTCAGTTCAAGAGGAAGCAAGGTATAGAAGTAAAATCATGGGGTAGAAAACATGCCATGTTCAAATATATGTATAGAAACCATCCTGCTAGGAAAGAAAGAATCAGTCACTTCAGATAGCAAACTAGAGTGAGGAGATGCCATTTTCTTTTGTGGCAGTGGAAAACAATGATGGCCTCCCAAATCAATTCTCACATTTTCATGGGGTTTACAGTAGAATCATGGAACTCAGGATTTTCTACTTAAATTTGAACCCTCAGTATCTTATCTAATGAACTCACTTGAACTGGTTGTGTCAGTTCCTGTGCAATGTCAGATCAATAGTTCTGCCTAAACGTTGATAAAGACAGAGGAGGTTAATCCAAATGACAGTTGACTATGGGTTGTTGAATGAAGATCTAGGTGAATTCAGTTAAAGTGCCATATATGTAAAGGTGTATATTGGTGTAGTATAAATTTATTTTTATTCTGAGACTATGTATTAATCCACCTTTGCCAAGTCATGCTGCAGTAACTATTATCCTTTAAATCTATGGGTTTACAACATTATTTCATTCTCACTCACAAGTATCTGCTGCAGGTTGACTTCAGTTCACTTCATTTATCTTCTAAATCTAGGATTCAGTCTAAAAAAGTGGTTTTGTGGAATGGGGTCAAGAGCAATGGCCACACCACACAATGACTCTTTGAAGTTCTGCTACCAAGGGGCTTCCGATATATTTGCTTATATTACATTGGTTAAAGAAACCCATACAGGGCAGGGATGTGACTCCTATCACAGGGAGGCACTTTGAGTCACATTAGCCATCAACAGTGACATAAAATCCTCCTACAGATGAGGCAATGAACAATTGGGGACAAAAATACCATCTACCAATGGCAAATTTCTGAATTATTGTTAAGAATAAACATATGATTATTTTGCCCCCATTCTCTAAGTGAAAAAGTAGCCTCAAAGCTAGCACATCACTTTTACTTCAACACACGGTATCTCTCATTCACAGACATACAAAATTGCATTTACCTATATTAACTGCTCATGCTTCTATGGATCACTTCAGAGGATACTGTCCATTGCCAGTATATCTCTCAATCCCACATAGTGGCAGGCATGTGGTCGTTCACTGAGATCTCACTCTTGGATGTGCATATTATTGTTCAGACAGTTTAGCAGCTTTCATAGAATTCTGATTTATTGGTAAGATTCTAGGGGCTTCTCTTAATATGTGTTAAAAGGCATTGCAGCAGGCATTTCAGTGATCTTGCATTTAAAGAATTGCCCCAAGTAAGAAGCAGACTAGAAATAGATGAATCAGTCACTGTCCAGGGTCTTTGGAAAGTATGAGTATCATTACTTTCAGAGCAATGAATGAGCTAGGTTTGCTTATATTCTCACATATCCTTTCAAGCAGTCTCCATTTGTAGCTAATGTTATAAAGCCAGTGTCTGAGACATTTTTGTTTTTATTGTGGCTATATATCTAAGCCTTCTTCTCTTTATCTTAAGAAATCCAGTATCCCCGAAAGATGATGGTGGGGCTCTGAAAGAAAAAAATCTGATAAGATAACACTTACAGTGACATTTATATAATCGCCCCAGTCAGAACTCATTTCCAGTTGTCTAAGTGGAGCTTGCTTCGATGTTGTAGCTAGGAAACAGGGAAGGCAAGTAGCTGCTTCTCTCTGGCTCCAACTACCTAAAGTATTCATGTTTAAAGAAAAACATTCCATTCAGGAATCCTGTACTTGTAGTCAAACACAGATTTACCTCCCAAGACCCCAATTTTCTTTGAAAGATAATACAGAGGGGTTTTTCATAAGAGATAAAATTGTCTCTATTTAGGCCCAAAATGAAAGTTTCTTTATAATCAAAAGAAAAGCCCATGTTTTTTTCCAATCTGTATATGACAGATGTTCCCAAACATTCTATTTTGAGTGAACTTTTAATCCCCAAAGCCAATTGGGTTCATGCTGGGATGGCAGCTGACTTGTCCCTTTCTGCAATCAGCAAGCATTTTCTACATTTAACAGGCCATGGAGAAAGCTGTTGCCAGGAATTTCCATCTAGAATTTTCTTGCTTCTTTCCCCAGTTCATGAACTCTTTGTTCTCTTACTCCAGGGACCTCAAGACTTTAGAAATATCAAGAGGCTGCTTCAATGCTCTACCTTCAACCGAACAAGTCCTACCCATGCATCATGCAAATGATGGCCAGTAAGGAGGAAAATTTCAATCTTATCTTAGGCCTCTTCCCAGAACTGTGTTTCTAATATTTTTCCCACTTCACACTGGCTTTGTTCAGATCCTGACACTTGCCCACTGAATAGCCTGTTTCCATTCTCTTGCAGGACTCTGGGTCTACTTACCTCTAGCTCTTCCAAATTCTTGGAAGTCTTGGCGAAAAGCTCTCACATCCATTCTAGACTCTGAGATAAAAATCTTAGCACCAATCAACATGACATTTGGCCAGTGGCTTAGCTGAGAGAAGGTTGGACAATATTTCCCCTTAAGATTTTGGACTCTTGAGAAAGGGCATACCACATAAGCTTCACTCAGAAGATCTTCATTCAGTCTGTTAAACTAAAGTTCAGTCAAGTAGTGAATTACTCAGGGTCCAGCTTAGATCCTCTAGGAGTGCTTTAGGCTAACTTAGATTTAAGAATCTTCCATTGCACTTTAAAAATATATAATATTTTTAGAGGACCTCTAACCTTGGCCAGATCATACAGGCAACTCAGTTCCCACATAATGCATTTTCCACTGTGACATGGAGTCCCATCGGACATGGACTTTGTCTTGGTCATCTTTGTATTCCCAATCTTTAGAACACTGCCTGGCCTGCAGTGACTGTTCAATACATATCTGTGGTATGAATAATGAGTAAAGAAATAAATGCAAATAAAATACATTATTACATGTTGTTATAATGTTACTCATAACTATCTTTTATCATTTATCATGTTAAAGAATCTTAAGAAGTTAAAACACATTATATCTTATTGCATTGAATCTTTGCAACCATCCTATAAGATGGAAACTATTATCTTCATTTTGCCATCTATAAAAATTGAGGTTAAGAGGTTTTAACTGGCTAGCACAAAACTTAGTGCAGAAGCACACATACTGTAGGTGTTCAGCTTAGCATATGTTTCTAGATGGAAGAAAGAAGGAAGGAAGCAAGGAAGAGAGGGAGAGAAGGAAGGAAGAAAGGAGAGAGTGAGGGAGGAAAGGAAGAAGGAAGACAGAGGTAGTAAGTGGCAGAGACAATGTACCAACCCAGATCTTCTGGATCCAAAGACTTTCCCCGAGAAATTACAACATTGATATGGAGGCAGTGGCCACTGGAGGCTCTGGGGGCATGGAGAGGGAAAAACAGGTGTAATACAGGGGCTTTTTCAGGATTTGGGAATCGTCCTGAATGGCATTGCAACAGGAGATATAGGTCACTATATAGCTTCACATAACCTGCAGAATTGTTTGGGAGAGAGTGTAAACTACAATGTGAACTACCGTCCATGCTCAGTGGCAAAGCCCCAGGATGCATTTATCAATTGCAATGAATGTGCCACACTAATGAAGGATGTTATTTATGTGTAAGGGTGTGGGAGGTGTGGAGAGTAGGGCATATGGGAATCCCTATATTTTTTGTGTAACATTTATGTAATCTAAGTATCTTTAAAAAAATTAAAAAAAAAAACATTTTAAAAATATATATTAAAAACCAAAATACAAAGACTTGTTGCTTCTAAAGATGTACATTGCCTTAATATTTATTTTAACTGTTTATTGATTGTAAAGGTGCTGGGTGTTGGGATTATGATATACACAAAATAGATCTTTCACTCTTAAGGAGCTTCCAATATAATGGGAAAAGCCATCAATCAATTTGAGAAATAAACTAAATTCTAAATGCACTCTTGTGATCTGGAAGAAAAGGTAAAAAAATGAACTCAAAGATCACAAAGTATGGTCTTTCTTATACCTGAAATGTAAGGTAACCCTCAGGAAATCTGTGAAATCAGAAATCAGTCATGGCTGTCTTGGTCTCCAGCAACTTTCCTCAAAATATTTTTCTCCCTCTTTAAGGCAAGTTCACTTCATCTTCTCACCTCTACCCCTTTCAAAATCTCCCTCTTAAAGGAATATATGGACAATTAATGACACATAATATCAATTTAACTCACTGAGTTACTTCTTTGCTGTGTGAAAGCATTTAAACTCAGTCCCCATTTGTGGAAATCAAGGCTTTAGTGGGATATCTTGGCAGTGACCACCTTTGTGTTACTGCAGATAACATAGGATACAGAGAATCACAGTTACTGATAACATAAACTTAAAGTTAGTTGAGACAATACCATGAAAACAGAGGATCATGGCCCAAAATTCCTGATTTGGTGTTTTCTTGATAATCACTCTTCAAACACTGCTTTTTGTCTGACAAAACTCAACTTTCTGGCACATACTATGTAGGAAACTCTGTAGTCCCCACCTAGAGACTGTTTGGGTATAAACTTCCACTAAATTTAATGTGTCTGTGAAATTATATGATAAAATTGAGTTTATGGAATGAAAATAATTATTCAGTTTGTTTTTATAGAAACTGCTTATTCAGATGTGTACCCAAAGTACCAACATTTATTGACTAGACTAGTTCATCCACTCCTTGCAAAAATTACACTGCCTCTTCTGTCATATATTAAGTTTCTATATGACTTGGGTCTCCTTCTGCACTCTCAGTTACATTCAGTGCTTGAATACCTCTATAAATAGCATTTTTTATTGCAGTTATTAAATCTTTATACAAAGTAAATATAAGTAAATATAAGTGACCCTCCCTCTCTTATACAAACACATATTTCTTCTTCAAAACTATTTTGTTTGTATTTGATATTTTTATTCATTATATTAATTTCTGGATTAGCTTCTCTATTTTAGGGAAATTTGATTAAAATTGCAAAGAATTTATCAGCTAATTTGGGCAGATTTGTCATCATTAGTATATTCAGTCTTCCTATAAATGGTTATAATGTATACATCCATTTTTTAAAAATAAATCTTATGGTTTTCTCCAAAAAGTTCTAGCACATCTTTGCTATTACAAAATATAGTGTTTTTTGTTGTTATTTATGAATGAGGCTTTCAAGGGGTACAGTGTTCATTTGTTTTTTGTGTAGGTATGCATTTTTAAACTTTTTATTGTAATAACACACGTACAACTCAAAATTTGCCATTGTAACCGTGTTAGAGTGTACATTTCAGTAGCATTAATTACATTCACAACATTGAGCTACCATCACCAGTATCTATTACCCAACTGTTTCATCACCTCAAACAGAAACTCTTCACCCATTAAGAAATAATTCTCGCTTCTGCACTCCCCTTATTTAGTTTATAACACTATATGATTCTATGACATAATTTTAACAGCTATAAAATATTTAATCATATGAATGCATCTTAATTTATTTAACTACTGTTCAATTACTATTCACTCAAATTATTTTCATATTTTTGCTATCATAAATATCACTGAAATGAACATCCTTATTAGATAAATCTGTGTGTATGTTCCTGACTAGTTCCTCAATATAAATTCCTAGAACTAACTTTCTGTACACATTATGCAACATTTCTGTAAATCTACAAAAATGTGTGGGAGAGAGTTTAAACTATAATGTAAACTATAATCCACACTTAGTGGCAATGCTCCAATATGTGTTCAACAATTGTAACAAATGTACCACACTAATTAAGGATGTTGTTAATGTGGGAAAGTGTGGGAGGGGTAGGGAGCAGGGCATATGGGAATCCCTCATATTTCTTATGTAACTTTTATATAATCTAACTACCTTTTAAAAAATAAAAATTGAAAATAAAATAAAAATTAAAAAAATAAAGCAAATGCAAAAAAAAAAAAAAGATGTATCAAAGACAGAAATATGAAAGCCGAACTGTAAAAACTCCAAGAAGAAATTGTAGTGAAGCATCTTTGAGATCTTGTGGTAGGCAACAGTTTCATAAATTTTATACCCAAAGCAAGGGCAACAAAATAAAAATATGATAAATGGGACCTTCTCAAAATTAAAAAAAAAAAACTTTTGGACTTCAATGGAGGTTGTCAAGAAAATGAAAATCCAGCCTACTCCATCGGAGATAATATTGGGAAACCACATATCTGAAAAGGGTATAATATCCAGCTATATAAAAAAAGTCCTACAACTCAAAAATAAAGACAAACAACCCAATAAAAAAATGGTCAAAAGACTTGAATAGACACTTTTCCAAAGAGGAAATGCAAATGTCTAAAAAAGCATATGAAAAGATGCTTAACATCAACAGCTTTTAGGGAAATACTAATCAAAACCACAATGAGAGACACCTATAAATGAGAAAACAGAATCTGCAAGTGCTAGAGAAGATGAGGAGAAATAAGAAACTCTTTCATTGTTGGTGGGAATGTAAAAATGTGCAGCCACTGTGGAAGACAGTTTGCCAGTTCCTCAGGAAGCTAAGTATAGAATTGCCATATCATCATGCAATCCTGCTACTAAGTATGTACCCAGAAGAAATGAAAGCAGGGACATGAACAGATACATGCACATTGATGTTCATAGTGGCATTATTCACAATTTCCAAAAGATGCAAGCAACCCAAATGCCCATCAACAGATCAATGGATAAACAAAATGTTTTATATACATATGCTGGAATATTTATAAAAAGGAATGAAGTACTGTTGCATGTGACGATATGGATAAAACTCAAGGACTTTATGTTGAGTGAAATAAGCCAGACACAAATGGACAAATGTTGTGTGGTCTCACTAATATGAACTAATTATAAAAAACAAACTCAGAGAGTTAGAATCTAGAAGATGGTTTAATAGGAGATAGAATGGGAGAGGAAAACAGGGATGCTTAATTTTTGCAGAGTAAATAGTTAGTTTGTGAATTATTTGGAAATGGACAGAGGTTATGGTAGCACATTATTGTGAGTAATTAACAGCGTTGAAGTATGTGTGTGAAGTTGGTTGAAAGGGAAGTTTTGGGTCCTATATATTACTAGAAGGAAAGCTAGAGGATAAAACATGAGCTTGCATAACCCAGTGACCCCTGTGGCTGACAAGGATTGTGGTTCATAATACAAATATAGGAATGTTCTTTCAGGATCTATAACAAAAACATATCACTAACAAAAAGTATTAATAAAGGGTGGTTTATGAGGAAAAATATCCCTAAAGCATAATATGGGCTATAGTTAATAATACTTTAACATTAGTGCATCAATTGTAACAAAGGTACCAAACCAATGATAGTGTCAACAATGGGGGGAGCTGTATATGGGAATGCTGAATTTTTTTTCTTAGAAAAATGTCATATGTCACAGAAACAATAAAATTCCTTGTAAGTTAAAAAATAGTTAAAATATGTAAAATTATAATTCCTGTGTATGCATACACATACATATATACATACACACACAATTACTTACATGTTTTCTCACACTTTTCTGATCATTTTTTCCAATGCATGTGCTTATACTATAAAACCCTTCCTGGAAGAATCAGATGAGTAATACTGCAGTCTGGCTCAAAAAAAATTCAGAAATATTTGAAGAGTGAATGAATATATGAATGTATGACTTGTGTTCACAATAACCTGGTCAAGAATTTAGATTGTGATTCTTATTTCTCTCTACCACCTCCTACATTTACCACCATCAATGGGTGCATTTTTCCCCCCACTCACATGATGCTCCCTCCTTGCTTCTCAACTCCTTGCATAGCTGTACTAAAGGAATATTATTGACATAAAATTACTGCTACTGAAGTCCTACATAGAAGCTATTTGACTCCTTTGTTGGGACAAATTCCAGTGTCATTATGTTAGATGTTCTCTAGTCTGCTCTTCCTAGAGTTTCTATCTGAGGCTTTCTTATGCTCGTTTTTAGTAAAGGAGATTTTAAATTGAACCTCTGACCTAGTTTATAAGAAAAAAATATGTATTATCACAACTTTCATGATACTTTCCAAAGCTCTTTGGGACTCCGTCATATGAACAGCCTGCAAAACACTTAGAATTCTTTCTGACAGTGTCAGATGAGAAACCTAAGCAGTGGCTCTAAGAATCTGAATGATGAGCCTCATGGTTCCAAACTCTGTGTCATTGGCCTTGAATATAAGCCCTTGTACTCTGAGAAATATTTCATCTTTCCTCCTTATTCCTTTCTGAATCTAAGCTATTGAGCCTGTATTACTGTACAACAGTCTTTACTTCTTTCTTTTTGCCTTTTGTTATTAAAGGACCAGTTTCATGTTCTTTAGAAGGTGGTACAATGGAAAAGAATCAGCCATATACACATTTCCCTTCCTCTCAGATGAGAGTCACAATTCTGACTACTCCACTAAATCAGACATAAGTCATTGATTAGTGTTTAATACCTTCTATAGAAAGATCAAAGCAACGTCCTTCATTTCTGATGAGTATCAGGCAGCAAGAGAAATACAGAGAAGAATCTAACAATTAAATGACGAAGAAAGCTGACATGCCGAAAATGTAGAGAGGAGCTTCACAGAGATAGTCTCTGACATATTTGAAGTGCCCCTCACAAATGGTAGTGTTATTTTTTATCAAATATAAGCACATATTTGTTCCCCCAGAATGAAAAAAGGAGAAATATAGCCACAGAATGATACTGTGTAAAAAATCTGACTGAGGTGCTTAACTCTTTCTTAACTGATTTATCTCCTCCTTGCCCATTTTCTAAGGGCAGATAACTTGATTAACAAAAGAGAAATCCTGCATGCTACACCCAATTGATGCCATAATTCACTAGATATGACCTTTGAAAAGTCACTTAAATTTTTCCCACTTCAATTTTCAGTGATAAATTAATTAATCTTTTAAAATTGTTTTAATTTTTAAAATATTTTTTAAACCAATCAATTTTATTGATATATATTAATAAAGCACACAATTTATCAAAGGGTACAATCAGTGGTATTTGGTATAATCACATAGTTGTGCATTCATTACTTCAATCATTATTAAAGCATTTTCATTATTTCAATAATAATAAACAAAAACAGATAAACAAGCAAACAAGGAAATTCCTCCCTTCTCAATCTCTGTTTCCCCTGCTGTACATAACTGCCATTTCTTGTTATTCTTGCACAATTATTTATTTGTTTATTAAGCAGTTTTGTTGAGATATATTCACATACCATATGATCCATCCAAATTGTATAATCCATGGATTTTTTTTTAGCAGTTAAAAAATCCTTTATTGTAAAATTGTAAAATAAATAGAAAAATAGATTGAAAGAAATTACAAGTTTTAAACAAGAGTGCAAGGTCAGATTAGATTTAATATAATCAATGATAAAAAAACAGATAGCATAGCAACAAACATTTATAAATGTAAATAATAATTCAAATATAATAGAAATTAATTATAACATAATTCTAATTTTTTATTTTACAGCTCTAACTATTGGACATAGTAATCTCTAAGAATGAAATAAATTATTGGTTTAGTTATTTAATTTCCATTTGGCCATAATTTGTTCTAGATAACCAAATTCTTATTTGGGAATTTTTCACATCTTATTGGAATGAATTACAGCAGATAACAACTTGCTAACTCATAATTTTATGAGGCAGAAAAACTCAAAATCTTGTTCAACAATAGTCATGCTAAATCATTATTGATCCAGGTGGATTACTTTAATTAAAGAGTATGAATAAGAAAGGTTTAAAGAAAAATGAAGTATCCAAAAATATAGCTCTTCTCCAGCCCTACTCAATTAAAAGCAAGTGTTTATTTTGTATGAAAAAAATTACAGAATACTGACCACAGGAACAATTTGCCAGTTGCACCGAGTGATTATTGTTTGTATACTATAATGTTGTTATTTTACATTTATCTGGTCTACTACAGCTCTTTTTTTTTTTTTTTTTTTTTTTTGGTTACTATTTGAATGGAATACTTCTTCCAACCTTTCACTTTTAACCTGATTGTGTCCTTATGTCTGAGGTGGGTTTCTTGTAGACAACATATGGGCAGCTCATATTTTTTTATCCATTCTATCATTCTATGTCTTTTGATTGAGGAGTTCAATCCATTAACATTTAGTGTTATTACTGTAAAGGCATTAGTTAGCTCATCCATTTTGTCCTTTGGCTCTCAGTTGTCATATCATTCTATTGTCTGTGTTCTTATCCTTTAGTTTACCCTTCCTAATAATCTTCATTTCTAAACTCTTCTCCAACTCTATTACTTTTGTTTTGCATCTCCTTTAGTATCTCTTGCAGATCTAGTCTTTTGGTAACATATTCCATCAGTTTTTGTTTTTCTGAGAAGACTTTGAACCCTCATTTTTGAAGGATAGCTTTGCTGGATACATAATTCTTGACTGACAGTTTTCCTCTTTTAGTACCTTAAATATATCATACCACTTTTTTCTTCATGGTTTCTCATGAGAGGTCGGCATTTAATCTTATCAAGTTTCCCTTGTATGTGATGTTTTGATTTCCTCTTGCTGCTTTCAGAATCCTCTCTTTATCTCTGATATTTGCCATTCTGAATAGTAGGTGTCTCAGGGTAGGTCTATTTGTATTTATTCTGTTTTGAGGTGTGCTGTCCTTCTTCGATATTGGTATTTATGTCTTTCATAAGGGTTGGGAAGATTTTGGTCATTATTTCCTCAAATATTCTTTCTGCTCCTTTTCCATTCTCTTCTCCCTCTGTGAATGTTTGTATGTTTTGCATTGCCATTCAATTCCCTGAGGCTCTGTTCCATTTTTTCCATTCTCTTCTATTTCTGTTCTTTTGTCTTTTCCAGTTGAAGATGTTCTGTCTTCTAAATCACTAATTTTGTCTTCAAGCAATTCAAATCTGTTCTTTTGTGCCTCTAATGTATTTTTAATTTCATCCATTTTTCTTTCATTTCCATAAAGTTTGTTACCTTTCTTTGCTGACTTTCAAATTGTTCTTTAGGCTCTCCCAGTATCTTCTTAATATCCTTTATTTCTTTAGTCATATTTTCTTTAAGTTCTTTGAAGTGATTTAGGAGAGTTGTGAGATTATCAGTAATTAATTGTATTAATTCTTATATCTCTTCAGGATATTTGGTTTGTTCTTTTGGCTGGGCCATCTCTTCCTGTTTCCTAGTATGGCTTGTCACTTTTTTTTTTTTTTTTTTTTAATGTCTAGGCATCAGAATATGCTCATGAATTTACTTTGATGGTTAATTTCTCTCTCTTGCCTATTTTTTTTAACCGCTCTTCTTTGATATTTGGTTCAACTTATTCTCAGTCTTTAAAACTACCCAGTTTGAGTTTTCAAAATTAGGCCAGGTATTCACTAGTGGAGTGCAAATTTTCTCCCAGAGGTTGGACACAGATAGCGCAGAGAACAGTTTTTGTCCATGCAATTTCCTGACCAGCCAGCAGATGGTGCTAGTCAGTGCACCTTTACAAGGAGGTGTTTCAGTCTGGTCTTTCCTGTGTTCCTGTGTTGAATCTTAAGATCAGAGCTTCAAAGCCAGTTTTGCTGGCCAAATTCAGTAAAGAAAAGCACTCCGACCTCTCTCCCTTTTCCTTTGAAACAGCTGACAGAGAGGAAGTTGTCTTTTCCCATCTCAATTGGCTGCAGTGAGCCAGGTGTTTTACCCCAGCTTAATATCTTGGGGTTGGGGGAGGTGAGGCCTTCCCAGTAGCCACACAGGCTTGGTAACTCATACGTTGATCATTTCGGCTTCTTTGTTTCTGTCCCTCACCCTCCTGTTGTGTAGGACTGTCCTGGTCTGCTGACCCCCAAAGCAGGTCCCTTGGACAGCTTTTGGTTCTTTCTCCATTGTTTTCGTGAGAGTATTCAGCTCTGCCTGTTAGCCTGTTGCCATCTTTCCACAATCCTTTGTTTGTTTTTATTTTAATGTTGCTTGATTTGATGTGATAGTATCTTTAGTACATATTTATTTTTTAAATTTTTATTTATTTATTTATTTATCCCTCCCCCTCCTGAAATGGCTCCCTCGTTTCTCTGCTCATTGTCTGCTCGTTGTGTCTCACTATGTCTGTTTGCTGTGCCTGATCATTGTGTCTGCTTGTCTTCTTTAAGAGACCCTAGGAACCAAACTTAGGACCTCTCATGTGGGAGGCAAGTGCCCAACTGCTTGAGCCACATCTGCTCCCTGCAAATTGCAGCATCTGCTAGCTGTGGTGCCTGCTCATTGTGGAGTCTGCTCACAGATGCTGCCCAGAATTCATCCATCCTTCTTCTGGATGCCAAATCCCAGTTTTCCTCTGGAGTATGATTTGTCGCTAAAAAGGGTTTTGTCCCTAAACCCTTACCATGTTCTGCTGTTGTAGCTGATGCCACATCTTGAATCAGGGACAGACTTAGCAGCAGATTCTTCTGGTCCCACGGATTTTTCATTTATGGGTGCAAGATGCAATCAGAATAAGAGAAACAAGAAGTGTTGGCTGGGAATTCTGGGCAAGATAGCCTTGTCTTTTCCATGGAAATTGAGGCTGAGAATTCGTAAAATAAACAGCAATATTTGGACCATGGTGGGGTGAGACTGGAGTTTTCAGGGGCTACTGCATGCCAGCTAAGTGAACGAGAGATTCAAAAGGTACAAAACAAATCCTGATGTAATCATTTGAGTTCCTGCCATCACCCATGCCTGAAGATAGAGTACCTGGGACTATTTCAGTTATGTAAGCCAACATTCCTACCAAGATTTCAAAATAAATCCTTTAATAGAGATCTTAGCCTTTGCCTTCAGGCCCAAATCATCTTCTATGACACTGCTGTTGAGGCGTAGAGTATGGATCAGGGGCTACATTACACCAGATAACCCTAAACTCCCTGGTTATAACAGGCTGTAACAAAGGTAAATATTTTAACCAGCTAATAAGAATTTGAACTAAGGAACAAAGACACTCTGGTCCTATGCTGTGAGATGCTAGCACTATAAAGTGACAATAGGTAGAGATGCAGAGTTGTTGAAAGCATGGTAGAGCAGAAATTGCAACTGTATAGAAAATTATCTACAAAGCTACAGTGAGTGTTGAGCACAGATAAAGATGAAGGTAAGAAGAAGGGATCTTGTGACCCAGTAGGAGAAAAATGGAGAAAGAGTCTGTCCAAAGGTTGTTTTTCTTCCTGTGAAATACAATTTTACTCAAACTCCTAAATTCTGAAAATACCTTATCCTTTACCTGCTTGCCGAAGCTCTTAAGTTTAGTTAGGTGTTTTGTTGTTGTTGTTGTTTTTTCTTTTAATAATGAAGAATGTCTGATTTCTATAAACCACCTGATACAAATGCAAAAACTAAATATATAGCAGATTGATGCCTCCTGGCGACAGTCCTTGGAAAGTTCTAAAGGGAGGAGGGGAAGGAATAATCTGAAGAACCTTAGCTGGGAGAAAGTCTTAAAGTCATAGGAATGATAATATGAAATGAATAATAATAAAAGTATTTATATTGGCTATAACATTTCATATGACCTTAATTAATCCTCATAACAACCACATAATGTATAGATACATACATTATATATCCTCATTTTTATAAATGGTATTAAAGGATCAGTTCATATATATATATATATAGCCTCATTTTATAAGTGAGAAAACTAAGCCTGAAAGAGGCTTAATAACTTGCAAAGAAGAAAGTTGTGAATTTAAAAATATCTCTGTAGCATAGGGAGGAAACCAGCCTATAAACTTTTCCTCTTTCCCTTCTCCTTTTCGTGATAAAGATTAAGAATCTTCATATATCAAAGTATTTTTGCCAAACCAGATACATTTTGTGGGATGTATGTAGCACTCCAGGAAGAAGAACTAGCGAGCTCAAAGCACACAGATGTGCAATGGCCAGGTATTTGGGAAAATTATAAACAACTTCAGTTCTAGAATAAAGTTCAACATGCAGCATTGTTGCAAATGAAGCTGGAGAGGTAGGGAGTGGGTCAGTTCATGAAGTCCCTTTTATGTGATTCTGACGTGCTCAGGTTAACTTATAAGTGATACAAAGTCACTTAAGGGCTTAAGGAAGGGGAGTAGAAAATGTCCCATTAAAGGCATAAGTATGTTGTATTTGAGCTGCAAAAAAAATATCGCATGAAACCTAACTCTAGAGAGACAAACAAACCTTGCCTCAGAATTTTGAGGTAAGAGGAAAAGTAAGGTAAAATGAGAAAAAACTCTCTTTACACTCTGAATTTTATTTTCCTGTACATGGGTTTTGGAGTACAGGCTTATACACATGTGATGCTGAAATCTTCACAAGTAAATCCAGTTCTTTTTTTTTTTTTTTTTTTTGATAAATGTTTGCTATGATTCTAATAAATTTTCTAGCAAACTGATAAAATGAGATTGCTGATAAAACAAGGATCCACCTGATGAGCACATATTAAAATATTTTCCTTCCAAGACCCAGGTAATGCCAACTTTCAATTCCCCATTCAGTCTGTAAGTCAATTTCTTGGGCACCGCCTCTCTAGACACTTGCTGGCGTGTAGATGGATGGCATTAATTTCAGATTGAGAAATCCAGTAATGTTGTCCTGAACTCTGCAAACAAGGTTAGGCATTTGTATGAGCTGTAGCCCTCCAGGAAAACATGTGCCTATTTATTCTGTCAGTTGTGTTCTCCCTTTTTTCTCTGTCTAGATATTTCTTTAAGAAATGTCATATGTATCTGAGACTATGATAAATATTATTCCCATGTTAAAAATGTTTAGGGTTGCCAACAATTGGAAAAGCAGAAGGCATCTTTGATTTGGTTAAGAGCAGGCTGCCATCACGCTAGAAAGCTTTTATTGTCTGGAGTATTGCTGAGATCACTGTGTGTAGAGGATAGTATATCTGGGTGGCATTTAGCCTCTTTACGACCTCATTCTAATCAAAATTGTGAAGTGGGTGACATGTCTTCGAACAACTAACTTTCTTTCAACTACTGGCTGCTCTGTGATGTTTCCCAACCTCTCAGGTTTTTCTTATCTTCTATAGCTGAAGGACACCGGACCTCAGTGCTATCATCACCTAATCAAAATCAAACAATATTTTTTAAGCATCAATTATGCACAAATCTCTGTTCTAGGTACTGTGGCAGAATAAAGTTGCTTTCCTTTAAGAGCTTTTAACTTAGATGTATTGGTGAAACATACACAAAAGAAAAGTTTTAAAACAACAGAAGGTAAAAAGCTATAACTGGATGGCATTTGGTAGTCTGTTTCCTGCCTAAAGCTTGTGTGGTATTCAATAAGAAATGGCAATGTAAAGCCATAAAAATTTTAAACTAGAATTATATCCCCTAATCTCATTACTACCAACATGGAAAATGACTGAGAGAAGATTCAGAAATGACTCCAAGGTATTGGGGCTTGGGTGACAGAGCCAACAATGGCACTATTTACAAAGATATGAAATAAACAGAGGTAGCTATTTTAAAGGAAAAATGAATCTCTAAAAAAAACAAACAAACAAACAAAAACGCTCAGATGGCTTTACTCTGCTGCTCAAAAAATATCTATGACTTCCTGGTGCCTGCTTGTTCAGTTTGATAGCACAAAACTATCACTTTTACCAGTCATTGTGCTAGAGACTGGAGACATAAAATTTAATAAACCATACTCTTACCCTTGAGGAATTCACAGTAAGTAGAGGAAAGTTGTGAGTGGATGAATTTCTTGGGAAAAAGAAAAAGGTGTATAAAGTGAAAGTGAATTAGGATGAGCCCACACCAGCCTTCTGGAGGAGCATCAGTGGGGAGAACTCACAATAAGAGCAGTAGCAGGTGTGTAGACCTCTGTGGCAGCACACAAAAATCTAAATGGCTGGACATTACACTCCAGAGAAGGACCCTAGTCATTGGGTTGGGACTTCTAAACTCCTTGATTGAGAAGGTGCCAGCCTTCTCCTGGCATGATCAGTGTCTGAGCTCTAATAGCAATATGATATGGAGGAACATAGGCTCCTAACCCAACCCAACCTCTCTGTACTCATCAGTCAAAAGAGCACAGGGTCCCTTACCCTGGAGTGGTCAAGAAACTGATGTTTATGCCTTGAGGTCACAGCTATAAGACTAGTAGAACTCTATTCTAACACTCCAGGATTCACGGTTATAGAAGTCCTAGTCCCTCTACTCCACTGGCATGATCAGGGTCTGGGGTACAAATCATGTGGTCACAGCTAACCAGTCTGGCAGAACCATTGCTCCAAACTGACACCACAGTATCTATCAGGATTGAGTGCCTCAAGCATGCTATTTTCAACTGTTTCTATGGAACTTTGCAGCAGTCAGTCTACAAGGGGGGTTAGTCTTGGACAGTTTAACCCTAACCTTCAAATGTCAAAAGAACAGAAATCTGATTTGAGGCATGCTACATTTAGGGGACAGAAGAAGGAAGAACCACCAAAAGAGGTAGAAAAATTATCCCGAGAAGTATAAGGTGAATAAGGATAGTTCACAGGCATAGAGATGAAGTGAGAAATCAATTTCAAATAAAGAAGGGTATTTAAAATGCCAAATGCTACTGAGCCTATAAGAAAAAATGAAGCATAAACCAAAAAGATAAGATTTTGTTAAAAGTGGAGAATATGAGTGATGATTTTTATGTACAGCTGTGCAGTCAGAAGCCCGATTAAAAATGGTTAACAAATGAAGATGTGATGAGAGCAGAGTGGAGAAAGAGAGGGGAGGAGAATGAAAGAGCTTGAGTGGGAAGGGGCTGCAGCAAAGGCTTTTTGTTTCCTCTAACACAGAGACATCTTGAGCATGTGTGAAAGGAGCTGCTGAGGATGAGGAAAGTTAAGATGTTAGAAAGAAGTTGTGTTTTCTGCCAAATGGTTTCTTTGTATTTCTTATGAGTAATTGCATATTAAAATTAATTAGTATCAATGAGAACTTGTGTTAGGTAATTGTTTTCATTTGATTAAGGCTAATTTCATGATTCTCTCTACTAACCCATGGGAACATGGTGACTTTTCAGCCAAGCCAAAAAGGGTTACACTTTGGCTAAGTCACTTTTCCTGCACTCTCCACATACCATTCTCAATCTGTCCTCTTCATACATAGCTCTACTACCACACACAAAAAATAAATAAATAAAAACACCAACATTAGCACACATCTATTCCTTCTCTCCAGTCCCCAGCCAAAAGAAGTATAGCCAAAATCAATGGTAGAGAAACTGGAAGGAGATTTTTCTCTCTTCAAGGGAAATTATATTTCTAAATTCTATTAGTTGCAAAGGAAAGAACCAGGAAAAAAATGGATTGATACTTTTTCTCTTGCTAGAGCCTCAGCACTATACAAATGTTATTTTACATTTCTAGTACTTTTTGAAGTACAATACTCAGGTGCAAAATGAGGCAACAGGTGTAAGAAACTTGAGAGATCAGATAACGGTGAATGTGCAGAGCTAAACAGTTAATGTTTCTGATCCTTTTTCCTTCTAAACATCTCTGCTGATGTCATATGACTTTTTTCCAGCACACAAGACCATTTTATACTAGAGTTTGAGATTTCTATCTTTGGTTACTATTTTCCATTCTGAGTACTTCTATTTTGGGACTTGATGGCCTTTTCAAAGAGATTTCTAGGCAACACCATAACAAATAGTCTGTCCAAGTAATTGAGTGTCATCAGTCAAACTCATGTAGAGACAATAAACGGACTATTTTTTCTTTCATTTTCAACCCATCATCCAGAAACACATACACACATTGTCATTTCACATATAAGATATTTATTAAACTGCATCCTACCCAGCAGAAAGAGGTTAGATGGTTTCCTGCTTCCTGATTCAGCCACTTGGTTATACCACTAGAAAGGTTCTCAACATATACTGAGATGATAGATCCTCATTAGTTTGTATCTGGACTCAGGTAATGTTAGCCAGAGCCAGTAATAATTACATTCAGAGAACAGGCATATGGTCTAATTTCACACCATCACTTTTTTCTCAAGATTGAAAGATGAGGGATTTTAAAAATACATGACCATCCATTGGTGGTCTGCCTGCCAGTCTGAAGGTCACAGCTCCTAGCAGGCTAATGCTGGAACGCATGAATACTTTGTGGGACAACCTTTCAGTGGTAGAGATGGCAAATGCTGGAGCCAGATGGGACTGTATTCATTGTGAAACACAGGACAAGGGAGATCATGAACTCTATTTATGTCGTCTTTTTACTCTAAAGTTTTTCCATATTCACACTAAAGTAAGGACTAAAAATAAAGAGGTTTTGTTCAAAAATGTCCAGTTGAGGTGTTTTTTAAAGGAAAAATGGTTATTTTCCAAGGAAAATCATGATATAAAAAATCAAACATCTGTTCTCTTCAGCTGACTACTGTACCCTACTGATTCTAGCTCAAAAATATCTTTCCTGTTGTACTGCCAATACAGGCCCTCAACACTTCTCACTTGGACTATTGCAACAGCTTACTCCTTTTCCTTCTCAGTCTTGCCTCTATACATGTATGCCAGGTTTATTTCTGAACAAATCAAGAAACACCCTTTACCTTTCAGCAAAGGTACCTGTTTTTACATCAATTTCCTCTTCTCACCAACACCCATGGCCCTACACAAGGTAAAAGGCCCCACCCATGCTAACATAACTGAGTTTTGCACCATTCCTGAGACAAGCAATCTTCTCTCTCGGGTTCGTGTTTTACCCATGACTGAAATGTTCATGTTCCCCTTTTTCAACTGGCAATGTGTTTTACTCATCCTTTAGGACACAGCTCAAATATTGAGAAGACTCTTTTGCTAGATTTCGTCTATGGAGGGACAACACCATCTTTGCATTTGGTCCCAGAAAATATTTTATTTTCTTATTTATTTTTGTGTCTTTGGTAATTACTCAGACAATGTAGCTATAACCAATTCCTGGCTCTAAGGAAAATATTTCTAATTTTTGTAACCTTATTGAGTGATTATGCACATACTCTACTTTAGGCTCATGGAATGCCACTCTCTTTGATGGTACCATGTCTCTATGAGGCCATTCCTGATGGTGTGGTTCCTTCCCATTGTCCCATTGTCCAACACCGCTCTGGAATAAATTATCTGGTATCTCAAGTGGGGTCAGTTACCCCTTGTTCTAGGCACTTATCACTTCCCTGAGGCCTGTGACTCCGTATCTTAAAACCCTTATATTGTGTCAGGCACACAGGTATTTCATATTAAAATTTTGATATTGTGTTTAATAAATATGCAAACCTATATTCATTGTATAAATTTGTAACAGTATGAGTTTTTTTAATCAGAGAAATTGTGGGTTTACAGAACAATCATGCATAAAATACAGGATTCTAATATCCCACCTTATTATTAACACTTTGTATTGATGTGAAACCTTTATTACAATTGATAAAAGCACATTTTTATGACTGTTCTATTAACTATGGTCCATGGTTTAATTTAGGGTTCACTGTGTAGTGTCATTTTATGGATTAAAAATTTTTTAAAATTCTATTACCATGTATACAACCTAACATTTCTCCTTTTAAGTACATTCAGATATATATTTCAGTGTTGTTAATTATGTTCACAATGCAGTGTGAGGATTTTTAGAGAAGTCATAAGCACAAGCAGAAGTTTAAAACACTTCATATATGGCAATGTAATTAAGGATTTAGACACAACTTTAGGAAAGAGGCCAATAAGAAGATTGAAACTGCGCACAAATTATAAAGGTAAGTCTAATGAACTTAATGAGGAAATTCTTACTTTCCAATAATAGCAAAAGCTTTTTACCCTAATTTTTTTTTTTTTAAGATTTTATTTATTTATTCATTTATGCCCCCCTTGCTGCTTGTGCTCGCTGGGTCAGCTAACCACGCCGTGCGGGCGGGCTTGCCTTCACCAAGAGGCCCCGGGAACCGAACCCGGGGCCTCCCATATGGTAAACGGGAGCCCTACTGATTGAGCCACAGCCGCTTCCCTTTTTACCCTAATTTGCATGCATATACACTTATATTTATATGATGCATATAAAGCCCTTTGCCCTTCACTGTCAATTTTTACATTTAAATTTTAAACTATACAGTAAAATTTTACTAAATGTAAATTATACCTCAATAAAATTGAAAAAAAAAAAAGAAGTACACCTAACAGTACCTGTCACATAATACAATTAGTTCTAATTACCAGTGGAAGGTGCTAGTTCAGAATCAAAAGTCACAATTTCCTATTAATCCCTAATGTTTACATATCATGGCAATAGACTGATTTAATTTGGGTAGAGGATGATAAATACCTGGTGGTCCTATGAGGTCTCAAGGTTTTTCCTTTTTTTTTTTTTTTTGCATCTGAATGTTGTGGAAGAAACTGTTTGTTGTATACCCAATATCTATACTACTTTCTTTCATAGTAATGGAATCTTTGATTTTTAGCTGGACACGTGGCCTCCTGGGATGAAGATTACATTTCTTAGTCTCCCTTAAAGGCCCTTGTTACTGTGGCTCCCAGTGCACCCTTGTCAGGTTTTCTTCCTACTTCTCTGACTGCTTCTTCTCAGGGTTTAGTCTTTTGGCCTTGTCTTTTTCCATCCATATCACTCATTCTTCCACTGGGATCATGTCTCTACTCAATTGCCACCTTTTCAGTCAGTTCTTCCCTGCATGTCCTATCTCATACCTAATACCTCTTATTTTCTATCTTCTCTCCTGCTTTGTTTGCCTCTTGACTCATACCAATATATAACACACTACACATTTCACTTCTGTATCTTTTTCATTTTTCTCTCTTCCCTACCTTAATATAAATTCCATGAGGGCAGATATTATGGTCTTGTTCCTTGCTTTTTCCCCTTCTCTCATAATGGTGCCTTCTAAGTGCCATATCCTGAGGCCAAATGAAAAAAATGTGCCATGTGTTCATATCTAGCTTCTATCTGAACATATTTGTTGAATAAATAAATTGAACAAGTGGAAATGGTATGTGTCAGATTCTAGGAAATTTTCTTAAAATTTGAGTAACAACATTCTTTATTACTTTTCTCCTATCCCTTTCCTTATTTCTGCTGGTTGGAGTGCAGATCTCACAGCTTGAGTTAGAACTCATCTGAAAGGATGGTGAAGCAACTAAATTCAAGGAGACCAGATTCCTGACTCCACTGAGCCAATATACCAGAGCACCATAATGAGACAGAAATAAACTTTTATCTTGTTCAAATCACTATTATTTTGGGGTTTCTGTTACAGCTGAACAAGTCTTTATTGATGGACATGTCATGAGATACATGCCTTATTTGGGGCAACATGTCTGTCTAATTTTCAAGAAGATTTTGTTCCTTTGTCATTGTCACGTTTAATGTTACAATTGAAATTGCAAAGAGAAACTCAGCAAATTTATATAGCCTACATGTGTAATTATTTGGCCAATAAAATAAAAAATTATTTTGTGAACATTAAAAATCAAGGAATTACAAATAAAGTCTGGATTTCCAGATATAAGATTTGACATTTGGGGGACCAAAATTCATCACAACAAGAGTTTGTTGGAGTTGTATTTAGGTGGGCAAATTTTCCATAGTTTGTCACAGTCTTTACACCTTCCTGTTAACCCCTGTTATCACAACTAATCTCATTTATATTACTTGACTGGCTGCTATAAGTATTTGCCTTGTGGCCACCAATTTAGGAAAAAAAAAAATATTGGTTGCATTATGGAAAACTCCACACACAACGTGCCCAGGTGTTCTTTTTTCTATTCAATCAATATTTTTGAGCTTGTTACTTTCTAAATAATGTACTTACATTGGTTACAAAGCCCACCAAAGTCCTCACCTTGTATAAGGGGAAGATGGACAATCAGCAAGTAGACTGAAATATAACTTAATACTCTCTGATAGTTCTCAGTGCTCTGAAGAGAAGGAAAAAATGTGAAGGAAGAGAGAGAGTGACTGGTGCTGGGGAGCAGTGTTCTATGTATCAGATTATCTGGAAGGCTTCTGAGGAAAGGCCATTTAAATTGAGACCTGAATAACAACCAGGAGTCTATTATTCACAGATCTGGGGGATAATTATTTCAGGTAGAGGGAATGGCAAGTACAAATAACTTGCAGTAAAAATGAGCTAAGAATGTTTGAGAAGCAGAACGATGATTGCAATGGCTAGAACACAGTGTGCTAGGGGATCAGTGACAGCAGAAGAGGTCAGAAAAGTAGGCAGGATGCATGTTGCCTAAGGCTTTGTGAGCCTTAGCTACTGAAGAATTCTACCAAACTTCCTGGGAGTCTAAAATGTCATATCAAAAAAATATCTCTTTTTTTACTCTGTTTTCATGAAAAGTCAATTACTTTAAAAATCACTGATAGTTGCTCATGGGAAATGGATCTTCAGTAAACTCACAGTGTGAACAAATACATTAGGTTTAACTAATGGGGAGAAATAGTGACCATACATTGTTAACAGTATGGACAGAAAAGACAATTGGGTATACATACGCTTTTGTTCAGAGTCTTCTATCTTCCCATTTTGTTTTCTTCAAGATATGCTGAAAGTTATACAGTTTATGAATCTCAGGAGGTAAAGAGACTGATGTTCAGCACTGACTTATACACCCCAAGCAAACATTTTGAACATATATTCCATCCAAGAATCAAGGTCAAAACTGAAAGCCATATTCAATGAATTCAATGATGAACCAACAGCTTTGAGAGGATTTGAGGGGAGAACTTAGCAGCCTCTCATTGTAACACCATACACGCAATAATAAATACACACACACTCAGAAGCACACATACATAAATAAAGTCCATTTATAGTGATGAAAAAACCCTTTCATAAAAATCAATTTAAAATTTTAAGTATTAGCATTTTCTTGAAAAACTTCAACAAACTGATCTTGATTTTTTGCAGGTGAAAAAAACAGTTAAAAAAAATGGAATGTTGGCATGCGCCTTGTGTCAGGAGCACATATGTAGGTGAACAGCCATTCTTAATTAAGGAAACACCATGTCACAAATAATCAGAGCTGAGCCCTTTGAAATGCTCACTCACATGCCAGCATAATATTCAACCACCATCAAATTTTCTGCCTTCTGCATAATGCACAGGTAATTAACCTTATAAAGTTATTTTCAAAAAACTCTCATAGTTGATAAATGCAGTTAAGGGCAAAATCCAGCAAGGTTATTGAATAACAATCAGTGCACCCAGAATGAAAAATAACCTACCTTCTTCTGAAATAAGATATGAATAGACTTAACCCTTGTAATTGATGTTGCTGTATTTTGCATGAATATGGGGTATTTTTCATTTAAAGTCCATGTGTTAATTTTCCTTCTGAGATAAGCCAAAAACCTTGACTTTGTCATCAGACCTTTGGCATCTCCTTCTGTTTCAGTCTTGGGCCTCTGCCAAAGCCCAGCTATTCAGTATTTGGACTCCTATGCAAGGGTCGGGGCAGAGATATTCACCAGAAACACTCATTTTGTTTTTAATCAGGTCCAGTTTAAAAGAAGCCAATTAAAAATCAAATGTTACTCTTATTAACAAAGCATACAGCCAATATTCTCCTGAAAGATAAGGAAGCCCCAAATTCTGCATTAATAGTAGCTAAAGCTAAAAGCTATTTTAGGGGAATGATGTTGGGACCAAGCAGTACCCAAACACTGACATTTTGTGATAATCTTCCCAAGCCATAGTCATTTGGAATCTCCAAATAACTCTGGACTATTAATTAGGAGATCTGCGTTGCAGTGCAAAGCTGCATCTCATTGGGATAAGACCTTAAGAAACTTATTTAACTTCTTAGAGCCTTAATCTCATTATCTGTACAAAGTGGAGATTGGCTTTGAAAACTCCAAAAGTCCTTTCCAAAGCTAGAATTTGTATGACTTTGATAAGATTCGGTTGTTTGAAGTTGGTAGTTTGCTGTTTTTCGTTGTTTGTTTTTGAAATACGAGTTAGATAGCATCATTGTTATCATTGTTAATATGAAATGTATTGTATGCGTGTTTATGTGTGTGATTGTGTTTACCTCAATTTTTGGCTTTAACAGTTTTTCAGTGGCTTGCCACTGTCCACATGATAAAAGGTATTAGCATTGGCAACAAAACCCTACAGAACCAAACTCACTTCCAGACCCTTGCTGTAAATCTTCATCTGGCATTCCAGGAAACTGAACATGGTTTCCTAACAGACTATTCTATCCCCTTCCTCCATTTACCTGAAAAATTTCTACCCATAATCAAAATCAACTTCAAAAAAGACAATCTTGTCTCAAAAATAGTCTTGTCATTCCCTCGCCTGAACTATCCCTTTACATCAAACCTCTTTTTACACAAACCTCTTATCACAATAATTGTGATATTATTGTAGTTGATTCTCCACATAACAAGGCTTATGACATGATCTTCCTTATATCCCCAACACCTCGAACTGTGCCTAATATACAGGAAATTCTCAGGAAGTATAGATAAAACTAAGACCTTCAACTTTCTAAGGTTCTATCTACCTTAATTGCTTCAAGAATTTGCATATGGTTCATATTAGTCAATATGGTAAAACATTTTAAAATGATCAGTTACTGTTTGGTGATAGTTCATTATCAGCCATCAGAGTCAATTTCTGTAGTATAAGTGGAAGACATCATATATTTCCTCAACTGTCTTAAAGTGTAAATAAATGTAAAAATTCCTAATGCATGGCCAGAGATTAGCAAAGACAAGTAAATTTTTTATTGGACAAATAAATCAATTTTCACAAGTTACTCTTATAGATGTCAGGTCAATTGTTTAAGGGCCATAATTTGTGGGAATCCAAAATGTTGACTCATGTCTAGTGAACCCAATAAAATATTTATGCTTTTTAGTTTTATTCTATAATCACTGAACAACAATTTCATCTCTAGAAAACAAAAACAATACTCCTTCATGATTTTTATCTCTATATATAGATAGATAGAGATAGGAAGAAAGATAGATAAATGATAGCTAGACAGATTTTTATAGATATACATGGCATATATATAGTTTAAAGATTAGTACTCAATTGTTAAACACACATGTGCCATTGTTGGTGGAAATACCATTAAAAGTTTTAAAGCTTTTCTTGATCTATCTGAAAATCTGAAGTTGTTCCTGAATTGATTTCATACAGTATAAGGCTATAAAGTTTCAGGTTTGTTATGATTGTTTCTGCCAAGAGTTTAAAATTAACATGAAAAATTCAAAGTCTTATAAATAACTTAGAATACAACCTAAAAAATGAAAGGAATCAAGTATGAAAGTAGTGATGTGCTATTTTTGAAAATCCAATGACTAACAATATGCTTTGAATATGCTCAGTGTTCAAAATATATTTAAGTGTAGAAACACTTTTGAAAATATTGGTATTTTGTGTGACATTTTTATTTTGCTAACTTTTATTTATTTAATTTTTATTATTTACATATTTTCCAATTTTTTAAATATTCCTTGGACCAGGTCATATCCTCTCATAGCCATAATATAATTTCAGAGAGAGTGAAAACAACTGATTATATTGAGAGAGTTAAAATTTTGTTTCCATTTGTCATAATACAGTGTGAACTAAGTAGGATAGATCACTTTCTCCTTTTATGAATCCACTGAATACTGTACATTTTCCCATTATTTTACTTATATAATATAATATTACTCTTATATGTTTCACACATCTATCTTCCTCTATGAAGGATTATAAAGGGGTAATTATTTGTCTTTTTATTACTACCAATGAGCACAGAAGCATATAGAAGATGGTTTAAAAATGTTGGTTCAATGAATGAATAAATAAATGGATGGTTGGCAGATGGTTGGATGGATGGATGGATGCATGGATGCATGGATGCACGGATGGATGGACAGGTAGACGGGTGGATGGATGGATGGATGGATGGATGGATGGATGGATGGATGATTGCAAGAATAATGGCAGAAATGAATGACCGCTTAGATAACTCAGGCACAGGGATCATTTAGGGAATGCCTGATTAGTTGGTGATGTCTGTGATAATATCTCAGAGTCTGTGTGTTCACAATAATACAGATGTCATTCTTATTTTTTCATTCCCTCCCAAATGGACTCATACTAACCAAGTTCTTAAACTCTGATGCAAAACTGAATGCTAATTTAATAACCTACAAAAAGAAATAAAACACTAACAGAAATTTTTTATTTCTTTGGTCAACTTATTTCCTTTGAAAGGAACAATATAGGAGGCCAAAAAATAAAAATATCTTCATTTACTAAATATACAAGGAGTGTAACATGATTGATAAAGTCAAATCTGCATGTATAAAAATAGTTCAGAGTTGACACTGCCAAATGTGATTACTTTTAAAAACTCATTTTCCAGGATGCCCAATATTATTCTCATCAACTCACTTCCCAAATTCTCAGTTATCATCAAATGTCACTTAAACACACATATGTTTAATACCTTATTCAGACATTCATTATTTATGTTCCTTTTGTTTAAATAATGACATTTCCAAAGACACATTTATAAAATGATTTTTTGAATATTAGGAATATAACTAAACATCAACAGATCCAAGAAAAGTTTTGTTTTCATAATGTCATAAGAATTTAGTTGGTGGGGGTGAATATCAATAAAATTTATTATTTGATATTAACTGAGTTACATTGATTTCTTCACTGCTTTGGTAACAGAATTTACAACAATAAGGATGATAGATTCTTGCTAAATTTGTTCTCCATTCAGAATGACAAATTTCAAGTAAATGTGATAAAATGTTAACATTAAGGGAATTTTGGAAAGGGGAAAAGGAATTCTGTTAACTAATTTAGTAACTTTTATATGTCTGAAATTATTTCAAAAGAAAAACAAAAATAAAATAATCAAATGACAGGAAACCTAGCAGAAGGAAAAAATAAAATCCACTACAGAGTGATGTACCTCCCACTCAGATTACTTAGTATTTAATATTTCCTTAATATCACAAAAGCATGGGTTCAAAAATCTAAAAGTAGGAAACAGAGAGAGTCTCATTTGAATTAGACCTACCAAGGATTTCAAATATGTAAATTATCAGATACATGCTACCAAGTAAAGATTTCTAAAAAAAAATTTAAATTTAAAACTAGAGACGTCCACTTCTAACATAGTGTAACAGGGACTGGATTTACCCTCCTACTTGAAATAACTGGAAAAAAAGACAAATGTCTGAAACACTGCTTTAGATGACTTTGGACATCAGGAAATTAAGAACAGTGATCTCTGAAAGACAGGAAATACATAAGGTAAGTCTAATAATTGCTCCAGGTTACTGCCAGGGGAAAATGTTCAGGCCCTTAGGCTGGGAAGTGAAACCCAGGAGAAATCTCATAGCCTTAATGGATACTGGAGACAGAGCTGTGAATCCTGGGAAATCAAAATCCAGGAATACAAAGGGCAAACGATTGGAGAAGAGCTGCACAAATATAAATCTTTGGTATTTATTCCGTATTCATCTTGAGTTTCCAAATAACGGCTGATTTGTGTATTAGTGGAAGAAACTACTGGAAGCTGACAAAGAACTACCTAAAAGTATTAGAGGAACAATCATTGGAACTTACACAGAACCAGGGATAGCTCTTATTTCCAGTAACCAGAGTGGAGATTCTAACAATTCATGGGGCATGAGCTAGAATACCCAGGAGAATTTTGTTTCAGTAGTGGAAGAAAAATTAGCCATAGAATAAAGTTGGTCCTGGTGTCCCATCTAACAAAGCTTAAAAGCAAAAGTTGAGAAGATCAAACTGTTTCAAAATAAGACAACTGAATCCCAGAAAAAAAAACTTTGAATATTTATAGCAAAAAAAAACAACAAAAAAAAAACGCAGCACTCAATAAGGTAAAATTCACAATCACTGGCAACCAGTAAACAATTGCCAATCAGACAAAGAAGCAAGAAAATGATACTCATAATGTGAGAAAAATATATTTGATATTGACCTAAAATGACACATATTATAGAATTAATACACCAGAACATTTATTCAAAATCAGAGAATAATTGAACATGTTAAGTAGAGACATAGATAAGATGGGAAAAAAGACTGAAATTGAACTCCTAGAGGTTAAAACTATAATGTCTGAGATATAAAATATACTGAAGGGGTGCTGTAGAAAATTAGACATTGAAGAAGAAAAGACCAATATACTTGAAAATATAGCAGTGGAAACTATCCAAAAGGAAAAAACAGAGAGAAAAAAGACTCCAAAAAAGTGAATACAGCATCAGGGAACTATGGAATAAATTTAAGCAAACAGATCTATGTGAAATGTGAATACACAATGTTGGGGGCAGGTGGAGCAGAAAAAATTTTTCAAGGAATAATGCTTAAGGTTTTCCAAATTTAATAAGCCTTAAGAACCCTCAAGCTCAACAAACCCCAATAACATGAAACTAAATGAAGGCAGATCATAATCAGATTGCTTAAAATCAGTGAAATAAAGAATGTCTTAAAAGTAGCCAGAGCCCAAAACAAGATGACAGAGTGAGAAGCTTTGGACTCCATCCCCCAACAGAAGCTTTTTACCAACCAGCTAGAATTGGCAGAAACATCTTTCTCAAAGCTCCAGAATACAATTACAGGACTTTAGTAGAAGGATGAGCACTGAATCAAGCAAAAGCCTACTTGAAAGTGTTGGGATCTCCTGGCACCTTGGCTGGCTCCTCTTGCACCCCTCACTGGCTCAGCACAGAACCAATTCATGCTCCCATTGGAGATCCTAGGTCCTGGGTCCACTGGGAGCAGTGTAACCATCATACACATACTGGAAGCGTGTATGAATGGCCCAATCTGTCTGGTGGTGGCCTGAAGGACCTACTGTCCCAGAACTTGCTCTTCTACTAATGTGGGAGAGCAGTGAAGGGAATTCCTGGAACAAGGGATTGATAACTATTGAACATACAGGGCAGTGCCCAGAGATAAGAAACCTGTTTTCTATGGAAAAAGGGAGGTTCAGAGCCATGTAAATGGTGGAATTCCTAAGGCTAAATAGGCATGCCCAAAACAAGATCAATGTGCAGAAAGGACCAGGGAGATCCCTGCACTTCGGCCTGAAGCTATATTTGAAAACCCCTGAATGGATAAGTCCTGGAGAAGAGTGCTCACTCAGGTGAATCTGCAAAGACTGGGAAAGGTGTTTTCTTTGTTTTATTTATTTATTTATTTAGTTAGTTAGTTAGTTAGTTAGTCAGTGCCTGGCTTTTAAGGAAACCTCTATCACAATACTAGCTGTATACAATCTTAAGGAACAGATGCCTCAGAATCTAAAATCCAGTGGTAATACATTAAAGTATCAAAATGTCCAGGTTTCCGCAAAAGATTACAAAACATACAAGGAGGGGATAGTGGGAAGATGGTGACAGACTAACAGACAGAGCGGAATGCTCTCACAAAAATAATGTAGAAAGAGCAAAAGCTGTACAAGGGACTTGCTTTGGGGGTCAACAGACCAGGACAGTGCTACACAATTCCCAGGAGGGTGAGGGACAGAGAGACAAAAGCACAAAATGGCAAACTTGTGTTACCAAGCCCCTGTGGCAGCCAAGGAGGGCTCCCCCCCCCCAACACAAGATATTAAGGTAGGGTAAAACACCTGGCTCATTGCAGCCAACTGAGAGATGAACAGACATCTTCCTACCTGCCAACTGTTTCAAGAGAAAAGAGAGGGGAAGTTCAGGTGCTTTTCTTCAGTGAATTTAGCCAGCAGTGCCCTCCTTGAATCTCCGATATGGAGATTCAACTCAGGACCACAGGAAAGCTGAGACTGAAACACCTCCATGAAAAGGTGTGCTGATGAGTACTGGCCAATCTGGAAATTTCATGGACAAAAAATGTCCTCTGTGCTCTCTGTATCAAGCCCTGGGAGAAAATCTGTGCCCCACTAGTGAGTCCCAGGCCCAATTTTGAAGATTTAAAATAAGTTCAACAAAATATCAAAGAAGAGCTGTGAGGAAAAAAAATAAGCAAGAGAGAGAAATTGGCCATCAGAGTAAATTCACCAATAAATTCTGATGCTTAGACATAAAAAAATATATATATATTACAAGCCATACTAGGAAACAGGAAGAGATAGCCTAGCCAAAAGCACATCCAAATACCCTGAAGAGATACAGGATTTAAAACAATTAATCAGTGATAATCACACAACTCTCCTAAATCACTTCAAAGAATTTAAAGAAAATATGACTAAAGAAATAAAGGATATTAAGACAACACTGGGAAAGCATAAATAACAAATTGAAAGCATGCAAAGAAAAATAACAGACCTTATGGGAATGAAAAACATGACAGATGAGATTAAAAATATATTAGAGGCACATAAGAGCAGATTTGAATTGCTTGAAGACAGAATTAGTGATTTCAAAGACAGAACATCTGAACTGGAAAAGAGGAGAGGAGAAAGAGAAGAGAATGTAAAAAATAAAGTAGGTTCTCAGGGAATTGAATGACAATGCAAAACACACAAACATTTGCCTTATTGGTGTCCCAGAAGAAGAGAATGGAAAAGGGGCAAAAAGAATATTTGAGGAAATAATGACTGAAAACTTCCCAAATTTTACGAAGGGCATAAATGTCAATATCCAATATGGTCAGTGGATCCCAAACAAAATCTGAATAGACTTGCCACTAGATACCTACTATTCAGAATGACAACTTTCAAAGATAAAGAGAGGATTCTGAAAGCAGCATCAGAAAAGCATTACACATAAGGTAAACTTAATGAGATTAAAGGCTGGCCTTTCATCAGAAACCATGGAGATGAGAAGGAGGTGGTATGATGTATTTAAGGTACTGAAAGAGAAAAACTGCCAACCAAGAATTCTGTATCTGGCAAAGCTGTCCTTTAAAAATGAAAGTGAGGTCAAAGTCTTCACACACAAACAAAAACTGATAGAATATGTTACCAGAAGACCAGGCTTACAAGAGATATTAAAAGGGATGCAGCAGCCTGAAAGGAAAAAACAAGAGGAAGAGATTTTGAGAAGAGTTTAGAAATGAAGAATATTAGGAAGGGTAAACTAAAGGATAAGAGCACAGACAAAAGAACAAAAGGACAACAGAGAGCCTAAGGACAAAATGGATGAAGAAAGTAATGCCTTTCCACTAACAGCATTGAATGTTAATGGATTAAACTCTCCAATCAAAAGACATAGACTGTATAAAAAAATATGAGCCATCCATATGTTGTCTACAAGAGACCCTCCTCAGATGTAAGGACACAACCAGGTTAAAAGTTAAAGGCTGGAAAAGGCATTCAATGAAAATTTTAACCAAAAGAGAGCTGGAGTGGTGATATTGATATTGACAAAATAGATTCCAAATGCAAAATCGTTAGGGAGTATTAGCCAGGGCAGTGCAGGCTTCAGTTTGGCTGGTACCCACCTCAGGGTTGGAAGGAGGTCCAGACTCCCTGGGGCAGGCTGGAGGCTGGATGATACAAGGTAGACAAGGTGTGGTCTCCACAGGACAGGACATTGCAGGTTTATCTGGTAAAGTCTCAGCAGAATTTAGGGTTCCAGTGTCTCCACCAATATTATCATCATCCCATATGTCTCCATCCCAATCCATTGATTGGAAAGGAGGGTTCCACTTTAATTGCAGAAACACTGCAATGCCTTCACTTTAGTTGCAGAAACCCTGCAAGGTTGAGATTTTAGTTTCCTCTGTAATTCTGCTACTGGTACAATGAGAGTCTGGGTTTGATTCTCAGATATCTCAAGTCTGTGGCTACAGGAGACAAGCTTTTCTTTCAAGGCACACGTAGAAACTTTTATATCATTCATGCGGCATTTAAGTTTCACATTTGATGACTTAAGCTCATCTCTTTCTTTTTTTTTTTTTTTATTGTGGGTAAAAATCAAAATTTTCACAATACATACCAACATTTGCAAAATGATATATAAATGTATATGCATATATGTGCATTTGCTTACAAAAATGTTATTTATGTATATATATAAATATATTTTAAGAGGTGCTTAGATACCCAAAATATTGCACGGAACCCACTGGGATTCCCATGTTGCCCACCTCCCACACCTCCCACCACATCCCACACAAACATCTCCCACAGGTGTGGCCCACCACCCTCAATGGACTTACACATCCTGGGGCCTTGCCACCAACCATAGACCACAGTTCACCCCATAGACAACACTCTCTCCCACACAGTTCTTAGTGGTATGTGCTATTTTAAAATGGCCTACATCCGTTGCCACAAAGGTACTCAGGACAACCTCCAAATCCCAAAGAAGCCCCTGTATTTCAACTGCTCATCCCCTCCCTGCCCCAAAATTGTCTAGTGGCCACTGGCTCCACCTCACTGTTATAACTTCTTCCATTGCTAGAATCACCATATGTGAACAACAAAATACCATCAAGTCCATTCTAGTCCATAGTTCTTACCTCAATCCTGAGGGTACTGGGATGGTGATGTCCACTCCACCTCCAAGTGAGAGAGGGCTTATATCCCATGGATATGGTGGGTGGGATGATCCTGCCTGCAGATGCAGGCCCTCTCCATTCCCCGGGATGGCCATTGCCCATCGTTGTCTCCTCACCAGGTGACTTGAATGAGTCCATTGAGCTGTAGGGTAGGAGTTGCAGCTCCACCGAGATTCCATGCACAGATGCCTTATCAGTGGGCTCTATTTTGGAATCTGTGCTCCTGAGAGTGACATCTCTTTCTTTTGTAACTGTATCCAGAGTATCTAGGAGGAGCCAGTCAACACCATTAAACTTTTTGACTCCACAAAATTCTGTTAAGGTGTTGAAAACACTCTCACCCAGATCCTTGTTTCTTATAAGTGTGGAAGTAGGGTAATCCAGTGATGCTATTTTTCATATCTCTATTGCCAGCTCACGCCATGGACTGTTAGCAACCTCTTCATTAATGGAAAGGAAGTCATTAGTACCCTTGAGTTCAATTAGAGTAGAGAGCCAATTAAAAAACTCCCAGAACCACCTCAGACATCCCATATTTAAGACTCTGTTTCTTAAGAATCATTCCCGGTACCAAGCTGTACTAGTCAGGGTTCTCTCAGGAAACACAATCAACAGGATATATCTGTCAATAATATGAGATTTTATAGGAGTCTCTCATGCAACCGTGGGGATGCACAAGTCCAGATTCCGCAGGCAGGTTGCAAACCAGGGGCTCCGATGAAAGTCCATTTAAAGGTCCTTGATGAGTTTCTGGGAGAAGCTGGCTGTCCAAAGACGAGCTAGGAAATTCTCTCTGAATGTTGAAATCACTTCCCCTTTTAAGGCATTCAACTGATTGGACAAAAGCTTCATCCATTGCTGATGTAATCTCCCTGATTGATGCAGATGTAATCAGCCATCCATGCAGTAAACTCACTGGTGATCAAAGTCCATAAACGCTCTTGTATTACAATTAGCCCAGTGCTTGCTGGACCTAACACCTGGACACAATTATCTGGCCGAGTTGACACATTAGCCTAACCATCACAAAGGGATAAATAAAGTCATTATATATTAATAAAAGGGGAATTCACTGAGAAGAAATGAGTATACTAAATATTTATGCACCTAACTTGAGTGCACCAACATACATGAGGCACACATTGGCAAAACTGAAGGCGAAATAGATGTCTCTACCATGATCATTGGAGACTTCAATATACCACTCTCAGTATTGGATAGAGCATCTGGACAGAAGATAAATAAAGAAACAGAGAGCTTAAATAATATGATTAATGAACTAAATCCAGAAGCATTACATTACATTAATGAACTAGATCTAGAAGCATACAGCATTATACCTCAAAACAGCAGGATATGATTTATTTTCAAATGCTCAGGAATCGTTCTCCATGATAGACTATATGTTGGGTCACAAGACAAGTCTCAATGAATTTGAAAAGACTGAAATTATACAAAAGAGTTTTCTGATCATAACAGAATGAAGCTGGAAATCAATAATGGAAGAAAAAAAGGGAAAATTTATTACTATATGGAGATTAAACAACACACTCTTAAATAAGCAGTGGATCAAAGAAGAAATTGCAAGAGAATTCAGCAAATATCTTCAGATGAATGAAAATGAGAACACAACATATTAAAATCCATGGCATACTGCAAAGGCAGTGCTGAGAGGGAAATTTATAGCCCTCAATGCTTACATTAACAAAGAAGAAAGAGCTAAAACTGAAGATTTAAATGCACACCTGGAAGGACTAGAAAAAGCACAACAACCTAATCCCAAACCAAGCTGAAGGAAAGAAATAGTAAATATCAGAGAAGAAATAAATGAAATCGAGAACGAAAAACAAAAGAGAGAATCAACAAAACCAAAAGTTGGTTCTCTGAAAAGCAACAAAATTGACAAACCCTTAGCTAGACTGACAAAGGAAAAAGAGATAAGGTGCAAATATTTAAAATCAGAAATGAGAGGGGGGACATTACTAGTGACCCCGCAGAAATAAGAGACATCATAAGTGGATACTATGAACAACACTAAGCCAAAAAACTGGATAATGTATATGAGATGGACAAATTCCTAGAAACACACAAACCATCTACACTGACCTTAGAAAAAATAGAAGACCTCAACAAACCAATTATTAGTGAAGAGACTGAAACATTCATCAAAAACCTCCCAAAATGAAAAGCCCAAGACCAGATGGCTTCACAGGTGAATATTACCAATCATTCAAAGATGGCCTAATACCAATCATACTCAAGCTCTTCCAAAAAATTGAACATGAAGGATCACTACCAAATTCATTCTATGAAGCAAACATCACCCTAATGCCAAAACCAGATAAAGATACTAGAAAAATAGAAAATTGCAGACCAATACCTCTACTGAATGTAAATGCAAAAATCCTCAATAAAATACTTGCAAATTGAATCCAAAAGCACATTAAATAAATTATACACCACGATCAAGGGGGTTTTATTCCAGTTATGCAAGAGTGGTTCAACACAAGAAAATCAGTATAATAAACCACATTGATAAAGTGAAGGAAAAAAATCACATGAGCCTATCCATTGATGCAGAAAAGGCCTTTGACAAAATACAGCATCCTTTCTAGATAAAAACAGCCCAAAAAATAGGTATAGGAGGAAGCTTTCTCAATATGGTAAAGTGCATATATGAAAAACCTACAGCTAGCATTGTACTCAATGGTCAAAGACTGAAAGTTTTTCTGCTGAGAACAGGAACGAGACTAGTATGCTCACGGTCACCACTGTTATTCAATATTGTGCTAGAAATTTTAGCTAGAGCAATTATTCTAGATAAAGAAATAAAAGGAAGCCAAATAAGAAAGAAAGAAGTAAAACTTTCACTCTTCACTGATGATAAGATCCTATATCTAGAATCTCCTGAAAAACCCACAACAAAACCACTAGAACTACTAGACAGGTTCAGCACAGTGGCAGGATACAAGATTACTAAGCAAAGATCAATAGCATTTCTATATACTACCAATGTACAATGTTAGGAGGAAATCAGAAAAAAAATCCATTTTCTATTGTACTTTAAAACAATCAAATATTTAGGAATAAACTTAACCAAGGACATAAAATACCTGTATTCAGAAAACTACGAAACTTTGCCTAAAGAAACTGAAGAGGACTAAAATAAATGGAAGGACATTCTGTGTTCATGGACAGAAAGACTAAATATCGTTAAGATGACAATTCTTCCCAAACTGATTTACAGATTCATCACAATTGCAATAAAAATCTTAACAGCCTTTTTGCAGAAGTGGAAAAACTAATTATCAAATTTATTTGGAAGGGCAAGGGTCTCAGAATAGCTAAAAATATCTTTAAAAAGAAGAATGAAGTTTGAGGACTCTCACTTATGTACTGTAAACATATTACATACTGGCTCTTTGCCTAGAGGAGCCCACACCAAATCTTGGTGTGTCTTTGTGTCTTTCCCATTTCTCAGCAAGCTCTGTTCTTTACCCCATTTCTGAAATAAATTCTTTTTATTGTTCTGGAAAAAAAAAAAAAACATATTGCATACTTACAGTGGTAAAAACAGCATGGTACTGTCATAAAGAGAGACACATTGACTAATGAAACTGAATTGAAAACTCCTCGAAATAGACACTTACATCTACAGTCAAGTGATTTTTTTTTTTTTTTTTTTTTTTTAAGATTTTATTTTATTTATTCATTTATCCCCCCCTTGCTGCTTGTGCTCGCTGGGTCAGCTAACCACGCCGTGCGGGCGGGCTTGCCTTCACCAGGAGGCCCCGGGAACCGAACCCGGGGCCTCCCATATGGTAAACGGGAGCCCTACTGATTGAGCCACAGCCACTTCCCCAGTCAAGTGATTTTTGACAAGGCGGTTAAACTCTCCCAGCTTGGCCAGATGATTCTATTCAACAAATGGTGCTGGGAGAACTGGACATCCATATCCTAAAGAAGGAAAGAAGACCCCTATCTCACACTTTATACAAACATTAACTCAAATATATCAAGGACATAAATATAAAAACAACAACCATATAATTCCTAGAAGAAAATGTAAGAAACATCTTCAAGATCTTATCGCAGGGGGTAGTTTCTTAAAACTTACACTCAAAGCATGAGCAACAAAAGTAAAAATAGTCAAATAGGACCTCCTTAAAATTCAACACTTTTGCACTGCAAAGGACTTTGTCAGGAGGGTGAAAAGGCAGCCAACTCAATGGGAGAAAATATTTGGCAATCCAATAAGGGTTTAATATCTATGATATACAAAGAGATCATACAACTCAACAATAAAAAGACAAACTGCCTAATTGAAAAACGGGGAAAAACTTGAAAATACAATTGTCCTAAGAAGAAATACAAATGGTGAAAAAACACATGAAAAAATGTTCAACATCATTAGCATTTAGGGAAATGCAAATCAAAACTACAATGAGATATCATTTCACACCTATTAGACTGGCCCACTATTAAAAAATTCAGAAAACTGTTAACGTTGGCAAGGATGTGGAGAGATAGGAATGCTTATTCACTGTTGGTGGGAACATAGATGGTACAGCCACTGTACCATACTGGTTTGGCAGTTCCTAAAGAAGTTGAATATAGGCTTGCCATGTGACCCAGCGATAATATTACTAGGTATATACCCAGAAGAACCGAGAGCATGACACGAACAGACATCCACACATCGAAGTTCATAGTGACATTATTTATGATTGCTGAAAGTTGGAAACAACCTGGTACATACACACACAATGGAATATTATGCAGCAGTAAGAAGAAATGAAGTCATGAAGCATATGACAACATGGATGAACCTGGAGTACATTATGTTGAGTGAAGCAAGCCAGACACAAAAAGAAAATACTGTATGATTGCACTCTTATGAACTAAATATTGTGTGTAAACCCATGGAGTCAATAATTTGAATATTTGTCATCAGAAAATAGAAGGAGGGTAGAGAATGGAAAGCTGAGCATTAATCTGAGCAGAAGTGTTAAAAAGGCTGTTTGTAAATTTTTGGAAATGAATAGACATGGTTAAAGCATATCATTGTGAGTGTAACTAGCAGTGCTATTGTATGGGTATGACAGTGGTTGAAAAGGAAAGTCTAAGGGCATGTATATTACTAAAAGAAAAGTTAAAAACTGTAACATGGGACTCTATAAGATAGTAAAACCTCATGTAAAACATGAATATGAGTGATATTGCATATATAAGACTGTTTTTACAATATATAAATACAAATATACTAGCGAGAAGGAAAAATAATAGCACCTATGTACACCAGGTGAGGCATAGAGTGCTTGAGAGGTTATGAGTTTTGTTTGTTTTTTTGTTTATTATTGCTACTGGAATAATGAAAGTGCTCTGAGAGTGATTGGAGTGATGAATACACAAACATGTGATTATGCCAAATACCATTTATTGTCCTTTTTGGATGGATTTATGCTTTATTAATATGTACCAATAAAATTGAAAAAAAGGCTTTAAAAACCTATACAAAGAAACAGGTAGAGATGGCTCAGGCAAAGGAGATGATTAAAGCATCAGAAACCATCAATGAGGAGGATCAAACCTCCAAACAAAGATGTATTAGTCAGCCAAAGGGGTGCTAATGTGAAATACCAAAACTGGGTTGGTATTTACAAAGGGTATTTATTTGGGGTAGAAGTCCACAGATACCAGGCCATAAAGCGTTAAGTTTCTTCTCTCACCACATTCCATTGCCAGGTGTTAGAGCAAGACAGCTGCCAGCGTTTGCCAGGGTTCAGGCTTCTGGGGTTCCTCTCTTCCTGGAGCTGCGTTTCTCTCCGGGCTTAGCTCCTGTTTCCTTCACAAGGTCAGCGGTAGGCGATCAGGTGAACGGCTCGCTTCTCTTCTCCTGGGGCCTTCTTTCCAACATCAAAACTGCTTCTCAAAAAGTGCCTCTACTCTGTTCTTTGCCTTGCCTTTTATATTCGATTCCTCACCCACCAAGGGGTGGGGCTCAACACCCTACTGACATGGCCCACTCAGCACCCTAATCATAACTTAATCATGCCCAGATTAACAGATCAGTTTACAAGCATGATCCAATTATATTTTTGGAATTCATAATTACATCAAACTGCCCAACGGCCACAAAAGACTTTAAAAATATGGCCCTATATATCCCCAAAGAGCTAAAGGAAAATACAAAGAATTAAAGGAAATCAGGAAAACAATAGATGAACACAAATGAATAGCAATAGGGAGATGGAAATTATGAAAAGGAACCAAACATAGGATGAAGACCACAATATCAGAATTAAAAATTCCCTACAGGGGTTCAGCAGCAAATTGGAGCTGTCAGAAGAAAGAATCAGTACATTTGAAGATAAGACAAGGGAAATTATCCAGTCTGAGGAGCAGAAGGAAGAAAGGATGAGGAAAAGTGAACAGAGTCTGATGAATCTCCAAGACACCCCCAGGCATACCGTTATGCATTATGGGAGTCCCAGAAGGAGAAGACAGAAAGGGACAGAGAGAATAATCAAAGAAATAGCAGCTGAAAACTGTCCATATTTCATGAAAGACATGAATAGACACATCCAAGTTGCTTAACAGACTCGAAACATGTTATATCCAAACAGACCCACAACATACCATGGTATAATCAACTTTTGAATGCCAAAAGTAAAGTGAGAATTCTGAAAGCCACAAGAGAGAAGCAATGTGTCATGTACAAGGGATGGTCAATAAGATTAAGTATATTTTTTTCATTGGTAATCACGCAGGCAAGAAAGCAGTGGGGAGATATATTTAAAGTACTGACAGAAAAACTTGCCAGCCAAGAACTTTATATCTACCAAACTTTTCTTTCAAAAATGAGGGAGGGATTAAGACATTCCCAGACAAACAGAAACTGAGGGACATTGGCACCACTATGCCAGCCCCACAAGAGATTGTAAAGGGTGTTTTGCAGGCCAAAAAGAAAGGACATTATATAATTGATTGAAACCACATGAAGAAACAAGGATCTCCAGTAAAGATAATGATGGGGGTAAATAAAAATACCAGTACTACTTTTTATTTTGTAATTCCACATTTTATTTCCTACAGGATTTAAAAGGCATAAATGTAATGATAAGTCAATGGCTTTGTATTCATAATGTATAAACATATAATTTGTGACAAGGACTATATAAAGGTGGGGGGACAGAGCATTATAGGAACACAGTTTACATATGCTATAGAAATAAATTAGTATCAAAGCAAACAAGATTGTTTTAGATTTAGGATGTTAAATTTAAGGACCTTGGTAACAACAAAGAAAATTTTAGAGAATATGCAAACTCAGAGAGACAAAAAAAAGTAGAGTACAGGTTACCAGAGTTGGGGGCAGGAGCAATGGGGAATTAATTGCAAAATGAGTATAGAGTTTCTATTTGAGGTGAAGGGAAAGTCATAGTAATGGAAAGGGGGAAGTACTGAAATATTGTGATTGTGATTAATCCGTCTGAATGGTATGCTTGAGAGGGATTGGAATGGGAAGATTTATGTTGTGTATATGTTGCCACAATTAACAAAAGAAAAGAAAATATAAAGATAGGCAAAAGAAGTAATGGCAATTAAATGCAATGCATGATACTGGATGTGATCTAAGAATGGAGAAGAGAAGGCTCAATAGGACATTAAATATTAGAATATAGAATGTACACTTATAATAATGTTAATTTTATGAACTTGATAAAAGTACTTAAGGTGAATACATAAGTGAATATCCTTGTTTGTAGGATATTTACATGAAAGTATTATGTGTTAAGGGATCATGATTTGTGCAACCTGACCTCAAATATTAAGATTAGATGATGATAGCAAGGTAGATAGCTAGTTAGATAGCTAGCTAGAATGATGAAGCAAAGGTGAAGATATTAAAATAATTCACCTGGGTAGCTGGGAGGGAGTGGTTGGGGAATGTTGGTGTTCTCTGTATGGGATTTGCATTATTTTTTCAACTGTGCTGAAAGTTTAAAATTACTTCAAAAGAAAAAAAAAAAAGAAAAGAAAAGTGAGAGGCAAAAACAAAACAAAACAAAAAACCCGTGCACATAGCAAAAACCAACAGCAAATAAACAAAAAAGCATGTCAACATAAAATTCTATACCCAAGGAAAATATCTTTCAATAACAAAGATGAAATTGACTTTTTCCAGAAATAGCCAGAAATACAATAGCTTAAATAATTCATGTCAAGCAGATCATTACAATAATAAAATACTGAAGGAATTTCTTCAGGTAGAAGGAAAGTGATACTACCTGTAAATCTGGATCTATAAAAAGAATTGAAGAGCAATGGACATGGTAGCTATGTGGGTAAATATAAAATACATTTTTAGTGATTTAAGTGTTTTTTAAAAGAAAACTGAGAGTTTAAATAAAAATTTTCACAATACATTGTGGGATTTATAGAATATGTCAAAGTAAATTGTATGTCATCAATAGCACAAAGGCTATTGAGGAGAGAAATATAAGAATACAGTACGTAGGTTCTTATAGTATATGGAAATGGTATAATATCACTTGAAAGTAGACTTGATAAGTTAAAAATATATACTATAAAGTCTAAAATAACCACTAAAATAACTAAAAAAGTAATAGTTATATCTAATAAGCCAACAGAAGACATTAAGAACCATTTTCAAAAATTAATAAAGCTACTAGAAGAAAATAAAGGAAAAAAATTTTGTTACATTGGCTTAGGCAAAGATTTCTTAGATACGACGTTAAAACTATGATCTATAAAAGATCTTCATCAAAATAGACTTTCTGATATTCAAAAGTTACTGTTAAGAAAATGAAAAGTAAAACCACCAATTGGGGATGGAAGAAACATTTGCACATAATAATTTTGACAAAGATTTTGCATCAAGAATAAATAAACAAACTCAATGATAAGAAAGCAAATAACCTAAAAAAAGTCAAAAGATTACAACAAACACTTTATCAAAGAAGCTACATAGATGTCTAAATAAGTGCATGAAAAGATGTTTCATAAAACCAGTAATTATGGAAGTGCAGATTATAACCACAATGATATACCACTACACATATTAGAAGGTCTCATATAATACTTGTCTGAATATAAAATGACACAGCCCTTTAGAAAACAGTGTGATGCTTTCTTAAAAATTTAAATATACATACTACCCAGCCATTTCTCTCCTAGGTATTTATCTAAGAGAAATGAAAGCAAATGTCCAAATACACAGTTCTACTTAATACACATAGCAGCATTTTTCATTAGCTAAAAACATCAAATCACCCAAATGACTATCACTAGGTGAATGAATAAACACATTGTGATATATCTACATGAGAGAATATTACTCAACAATTAAAAGTAACAAACTACTGGCACATAAAAGACTTTGATAGATTTCAACATAATTATCCTGAGAGGGAGGTGTGGGAGGTGGGCAATATGGGAATCCCCATGGGTTCCGTGTAATATTTTGGGTATCTAAGCACCTCTTAAAATATATTTATATATATACATAAATAACATTTTTGTAAGCAAATGCACATATATGCATATACATTTATATATCATTTTGCAAATGTTGGTATGTATTGTGAAAATTTTGATTTTTACCCACAATAAAAAAAAAATGAGTACATACTGTTTGATTTCATTTCTATAAATTTCTAGATAATGCAGACTAATCTATATATCATTAATTACTTGAGGGAGGGTGGGTACAGACAGGAAAAGGCAGGAGGGAGGGAAGCATTACAAAGGTGTTTTAAGGGTGATAGATGTGTTTGTTATTTTTATTGTGGAGATGGTTTCATGAGATAGACATATGTCAAAAATTATTAAATTGTACACTTTAAAGATGTGCAGTTTATTCTCTATCACATATACCTCAATTAGTGTTTTTAAAAAATGGAATGTAAAACATGAGACAGGAAGTGAGGCTGATTCAAAATTACCAGATAATTTTGAATCAGAACCTAAGGGAAGTTTCATAAATAAAAATTAAAGTTATCGAAATTAATCATATTCACGAGTCAAGTGCTGACTTTGTGACTTGCTTTAGCCAATAGAATGTAGTTGAATCCACACTGTGCTCGTTCCAAGCCTAAGTCTCAAAAAGCATTGCAACAGTTTTGCTCATAAGTCTTGGTACTCTACCACCATGATGCAAATAAGTCCAAGCTTACATGATGTTCAAAAAGAAACCAAAGTGGGAAGACTCCTCAGTTATCCCAATTGTTCTAGCCAAAGCTGTCATAAAGCAGCCTGCCCTAATCCACCCTCCAATTGACACATGAATGAGCATAGCCAAGTTCAGCCAGATCAGCCAAGCCCAGCCCAGACAAGAGGAACCATTCAGCTGAGCCCAGACCAAACTGCTAGCATACAGAATCATAAGCTGAATAAATTATCATTCTACACTCATGGTAGTTTGATAAATGGTAAAGAGTAATTTATGTGTATGTGAAGAAATTACACTCAACATGGCAAAGATAGACATGCAGGTATAGAAATGAAAAATAGAAGATTGACTGTGAGACATCAAAGATGGAATGAAGAGCTTGAATGATCACTAACTGAAGTTCTAGAAGAAAAAAAAATGGAATAGAGAAGAGATAATATTTGAAAAGAAAATGGTAGAGAATTTTTCAAAATTAATGAAATATGTGAATTGCCAGACTCAAATGTATAACAAATATTTAATAGTAAAAATAAAAAGAAAACTACATCCAGACACACCATGGTTAATTGGGATTTATAATGAGGTAAATCTCAAAATTGATGATAGAAGTATCCAATGAAAAGTAAGTCTCCTCTATGTGCCAGGTGTGCAGGAAATCTAGGTGGAACTGCAACTCCTACCCTACAGCTCAATGGACTCATCCAAGTCACCTGGTGAGGAGACAACGATGGGAAATGGCCAACCCAGGGAATGGAGAGGGCCTGCATCTGCAGACAGGATCATCCCACCCACCATATCCATGGGATATAAGCCCTCTCTCACTTGGAGTTGGAGTGGACATCACCATCCCAGTCGCCTCTGGATTGGGGGAAGAACTATGGACTAGAGTGGACTTGATGGTATTCTCTTGCTCACATATGGTGATTCTTGCAATGCAAGAAATTATAACAATGAGGTGGAGCCAGTGGCCACTTGACAGTTTTTGGGTAGGGAGGGGATGAGCAGTTGAAATACAGGGGCTTCTTTGGGAGTTGGAGGTTGTCCTGAGTACTGTTGTGGCAATGGATGTAGGCCATTTTAAATCAGCACACACCACTCAGAACTGAGTGGGAGAGAGTGTGGTCTACAGTGTGAACTGTGGTCTATGGTTGGTGGCAAGGCTCCAGGATGTGTAAGTTCATTGAGGTTGGTGGGCCACACTTGTGGGAGATGTTTGTGTGGGATGTGGTGGGAAGTGTGGGAGGTGGGCAACATGGGAATCCCAGTGGGTTCCGTGTAATATTTTAGGTAATCTAAGCACCTCTTAAAATATATGTATATATATATATATAAATAACATTTTTGTAAGCAAATACACATATATGCACATATATTTATATATCATTATGCAAATGTTTTGTATGTATTGTGAGAATTTTGATTTTTACCCATAATAAAAAAAAAAAAAAAAAGAAAGTACCACAAACTAGGTGGTTTTAAACAATTAAAAAAAAAAAAAAAAAAAAAAGTAAGTCTCCTAGCCACCCAATTCTTCTCCTTGTGGAGACAGTTACTTTTCTTTTGTGTGCCTGTGTATATCCCTGCAAGGTTTTGTATTTTGTATTATCATTATTTTTAAAAGACGCATTTCTGTATTAATTGTTCAATATGAAAGGTGTAAATTTCCACTAGACTAAAAACAGTATTAGTTCTTAGGAGATAACGATCTTGTTTTGCTTCTTTAGGGCAAACTGGGGCATCAAGGCATTTTATAACCTGGCTAATTTTGTTCAAGACTATCTCACCAATGTAAATATCCATAATTAATTAGTTGGTTTAAGAGGTGATAAAGTAGCAACTCTTAGGCAGTATTTAGCCAGAGATGAGTTTGATGTGGCCAACATAGTGACTTTTGTTTCTGCTTTTATTTTAAATTATTCTGAAATTACGTTAGGCTGGGTTTGGACTGGCCCCTATTGCCTAATTCAGAGATTTAGTTACTGGCTTGACCTCTTCTAGGCATTTAAATTTTCTTTCTTTTTATATAACAATTAAATATATCATTATTAATTCATAAGTAGAATAATACAACACCATTAGAAGTGATATTTAAGGGGACATTGAATAACATAGAAAGTTTTCCTGATATTCAACGTGATAGTATTCAATGAATACTAACACATTCTGACTCCATAAAAATATTTAAGTACTATTAGGTAAAGGAAAAACTATGGGGAAGAAACTTACTAAAATGTTAGTAACTATTAGTAATAGAGAAATTTTCAAATATTCCCTTTTTTGGCTAATGTGCATTTTCCAATTTTCTACTATGACATTGGATTATCAACATAAATTATTAGAAAAGTTAGAGAGCCAAGGGATAGCCATTTTTTATCATCCCAATGGAACCCGGAAATGACTTATTTGTATTTAATTATATTCAATTTTCTTTCAGGAATGCCAAATTGAAATTTTAAAGAAACAATTAAAAAGGAAAAAAAAAAACAAAACTACTTGTTTGACCTTATGTAAGACCAGTGGTAGCTCTCTGGGATAAGACCTTCCAAGACACAATCCTCCTCCATGCTTTGTATATATAAAATATGTATATCTATTGAAGAAAACAGTTTATTTACCATGTGAACATTTATGTACTCCCTAGCTCTAACTGAGCTTTTCTTCTTCAGTTTAAGGGCCTCCTACTCACTGCAAGGCTTCAATATTTAGAGTCATACTCTTAAAAATAACCAACAAGCCTATATTCATTTGTATCTATAAGCTGGTTATTGGAATTCATGTATAACTAATATTTCATGCTTAAATTGGATCACTTCTCAGAGCTGGAGAGAAAGAACTAGCCTAAAATGTAATTCTTAACATTTCGCCTACCCTTTGATACTAATTTGAATTCATGCTGGTTTTGACCTTCAATGACTTGATCCTGGCTAGGGCATTTCATTGTCCAAAGGGCTAAGCCATAATTTCCTGCTATATGTTTTACAAATTCATCGTTTGATAAAGGAAAGATGTCTTAAACAAAATTGTTTCAAATAACTGCTATCCTACAAAGCTTTCTATTCTACATCTACCCCACTAGGTAAGTACCAGAACTGAGGAGAGGATTCATCAATATGTTTTATCAAATAAATGAAACTACATAATAGTTTTAACAGTATAATTGAGATTTAGTAGCACATTATGGTTTGAACTTTTAATTGACTTTTTCTCAGCATAAACAAGCAGAAATGTTTCTTCATAATGTTCAAATGTACTTTTTTTCATTTTTCTTCTAGCCACTGATTTTGTTGGTATTACAGACAATATGTTGGTAGCATTTATGTTATTCAAAATGTTTTAGCTTTAATAAATAAATCTATAATCTGTCACTCTTTCTATACAAACCATGAAAGAAATTCATTCCTCTTATTTGAAAATCCTAGGTGCCTTATGTCTTACTTCTACAGTACTGACAGAGGTCATACCCTTTTCAGACGCATAGGCATCTATAAATTATAGTAAGCACAGGCTGCCTAATGAGTTATGCTGGGCAACGGGATGTTCAATAGAAGACTGAGATTTCACTCAAAAAATCAAGTTGAACATTTATATTAAAAGAAGCAATAAACACGACGCTATAAATGCATTTGACTATATTTTCTTTGGAATTCTTACTCTGGCTACCTCATTTTATTGCATTTTATTTTTTGTAATCAATAGTTGAAAGGCATGATCCTAGTCAGAACAAAACTTTCAGCTCCTACTCTTTTCCCTTTTGTTTAAGAGGTTCTTTAGAAAATCAAGTGGTCAAGAAAGACCAAACTGGAATCTGATCACATAGTTTTGAATCCTAACTTAACTACACACTTGGAGAACGACATTGGTAAAACTTCTCAATATCTCTTAATTTAGTTTCCTCATCTGCAAAGAAAATGCTACAGTTGCTCCAGAAAGGGTTAAAAAGATAGTGCTTGAGAAAATGTCAGGCATATTGTAGATGCTTAATAAAGTGTTTCATCTTCCTTTAGATCAACTTGTTTGTTATTAATTAGGTTTTTTGAGGAAATTGCAAAAATTGATTTCTGCGTTATCAATTATATCAGTCATTTGTCTACCTTGAAGCCTGTCGTTCCTTGACTGACTTACTTGTTGTTTTAGTTTGCCAAAGGGGTGCAGATGGAAAGTACCAGAAATGTGTTGGCTTTTATAAAGGGGATTTATTTGAGTTAAAAGCTTACAGTTCTGAGTCCATGAAGTGTCCAGATGAAAGCATCAGCAAAGAGCTTTCTCACCAAATTTAGCTGCCACGTGATGAAGCAAGATGGCTGCTGATCTCCGCAGAGGTCTCTGTCCTCCCCTCCAGAATATATTGTCTCTTGATGTTCAGCTGTGGGAATCCAGGCATAGGGCTTGTCTCTATCAATCTTGGCTACTTTGTTTTCTCCTGGAGTTCATTTGCAAGCTTTCAGGTATATGGCTTATCTTTCCCTGGGACTCAATTCTTTGAACCTCCCAGGGACTTCTGTTTTTCTGTAGTCCTCTCTCTCACATGGCAGGATCAATATAACATGGCAGCTCCCTCTTCCTGTGTGTGTGTTTTCAGACCCAGCAAGGGAGCAGAGACTCAACATGAGTCAGGCCTCACTGACATAATCCAGTTGAAAGGATCTCACACCCACAGGGAATGGATTAGTTCACAAACATAATTTTTCTCTTTTTGGGTTTCATAAAATAATTTCAAACTGCCACACTTGTAGCAATTGTTTAGTTCAGCGACACTGTAAGTTCTGTCCTTTAATATGTGAAGTTTTAGACGTTAGGAACTGTGTCTTTCTTGTTTACTACTTTTATTCCAAATTTTATTAATACTGTTTCACACATAGTTGATGCTCTAGACAATCTTCACTCAATGAATGCACTGAATAATTCATGCTTACTTCCCAAACCATAGGCATCATCATACATGCTTTGGTAGCACTAAGATTTCTATGGCACATGCCATGTGTCTATTAAATTATAATCTTGAAGCAGAAATTGCTCCTCTTCTCTTCAATATGCTGGACCCATTTTCAGTGTTGAACACATGGTAGACATTCAAGACATATTAAATAAAGTAATGATCTATTTATAATTGGCATAGCAGAACTCAAGGAAGCTGAGGCACTAAAGAGAAAATGCATTAGGTGTGGCAACGATGAGATGAGAGAGGGATTGTTCCATCTATCCACCCATCCACCTATCCATCCATCCACAAGCAGGTAGTTCTTGAAAATCTGTTTATAATATCAGCATTGGGTTTTGGAAGATGAAAATGAAATGGATGAGAAGTAGTCCCTAACCTCAAATGACTAACAATACTAACAGGGAGATGAACAATATTGCATTGCTTATCTAGAATGTCCAGGATTCCACATCATTCGTAACTAGGTATTTAAGATGCCACATTAGATTTGGACTTCAGTGCCTGGGTTTCATCATAAGGAAATGCTACTGATTGTAGTTATTTGAAATAATAACAAAACTGCCTAATAAAGAGCCCCAAGATCAGTTTTAGCATAAAAGAGAACTCTGGTACTCATTGAATAATATAAGTATGAATAATATTTAGCAATGAATAATATAAGTAATAAATGTTATTTGAGATAAATAATTTACTAAATTTAATAAGTTAATAAATAATTGTTCCCCATTTGCTTTGGAGATGCCATCCTTCAGAAATGTGCCAGGTCAGTTCTGACTCCAATCCCAAATGTCACTCTGCTGTCAGGATATGACAGTCACTGTTGTTAGATGTTCTTTCCAAGAACAAATTATTTCCAGCAATAAAAGCCCATCTGTTTATCCAATTTGTGGATGTGCTCTGCCTACATTATCATTTGCCCAACCAGGCTTGAAATGATCTCTCTCATATGCAAAAACACTATAGCCTCTGCCATAACACCATTTCTCTGCAAAGCCATGGGACATACTAATTTCTCCAGTTCTACTAAATGAACTATCATTTTCAATTGACAGATTATGCTGCAAACATTAGGTGCCAATTCTCTTAGAAATATTGTGCTGGGTACCTTGAGGGATTCAAAAGGTGAATGATATGGTCCGAATCCTTAGGAAAAATGAAGTTTTCTAGGAGTGAGAGGAGTCTACTCTAGTACATTTATTTATTCAATTGGTTTTAAAAAAATAAAAAAGACTCAGGGAAAATAAAATTAAAGGTTTCTGGTTTAAAAAAATTGCAAGTAAATCTTTTCAGTTAATTCAGTTCTAAGGAATCAGTCCCATGGAGATAAAAAAAAATGCTAAATACAGCAGAAATTTACGTACATTATACGTAATAGTAAAAATGGAAATACACTAATTGATTGATTACAGTGATAAGTCCATGCAATGAAGTCTTTTGAACTCTTGTCTATGAGGGTTGCAGTAACACAGAGGAATGTTTTATTTATAAGATTAGATTTTTTAAAAAGTAGTGTATATACATATATATATACACACATACACTCTCTTTATATATATATACTCCACATATACTGTATGTACATATATGTACAGTACATTTATATATATATATATAAATCCAAAATATAACAAATGGGAAGGTAGAATGAAAAACACCACACTGTATTTGAATGACAGGATTATAGATCTATGGATTATTATGTTCTTTTTTTCCTCCTCTATGTTCTCCAAATTTTCTGAAGTATTTTGTATAATGGAAAATCAAAATTTTATCTCATGAATCTAGACTTGGCCAATCTGCATTTCTATAAAAGAGGACCAAAAAAAGCCACCAAACTGGCAGAAATGTAGAGAAATAACATGATTACAGTGGAAATTTTCTTCCAGGAACTCCTCAAATAAAAACGATTTTAGAGTGTTTTCTATAATATTTTACCAAACACTTTGAGAAGCACTATGTCATTTTTTCTTCACACAATTATTCTTTTAAAAAAGGGATTATCTTTGTTTTGCAATTAAGAAATTCTGACTCAAAGAGGTAAAATGACTTGACTCAAATGTCAGATTTAGTACTTGACAGAACTGAGTTTCCAACCTCATTTTGTAAGTCTGGGCTCAGGATGCTTTTTCTACACATATTGTCACTCACTATAAGAATAAACTCTGATTTCATTTGTAGTTTGGGACAATTTATTTGGGGAAAAATTAACCAGTATGCATTTCCTCTCAATTATATACAAACAATTTGTTTTGCCTTTTAAAAAAAGCCTATTTTCTGCTTCATTTAATGCATCTAATGTTCAACATAAACTAAAATATATACAGGATGATTGTTTCCATGTCTTAAATGTATCTGATCTTCCTTTTCAGGTTCATAACTTTTAATGCTTTTCTCTCTTACCTTACTAAAAATAACGTGAATTTGAGAAAGAGACTGAAATACTAAAAGGGTAGAAGAGAGTGAATGTTTTCGTGATTCACAAAGTCCAGGCTTACATGAGCCATATATGATAACCATACCTACTCACGTCCAATCCAAAAGAGAAATAACCTTCCAAAAAATTCATGTAAGGCACTTATTTTGGCATCTGCCAATCACTTCTGCCTCTATATCACCTCAAGCCTGTGCCACAGAGGATAAAAGCAGATAATAACTTTACTTCCTCTAAATAGGGTAACTTTAATCAAGAGTAGTTCCTCAAATGACCAATATGCAGCAATTTTCTGACTCTGATTTTCTAGAACTCTTTCTAAAATACTTATTAGCATACTCTTTTCAAAAATATTATTATAATTTTTAAGGAAGCTTATATTACATAAATGTTACATTGAAAATATAAGGGATTCCCATATACCTCACCTCCACCCCTTCCCACACTTTTTCCTGTTAACAACATCTTTCATTAGTGTGGTACATTTGTTACAATCGATGAATACACATTGAAGTATTGCTACTAACTATGGTCTATAGTTTACATTATGGTTTACACTTTGCACCATACAATTTTATAGGTTTTGACAAAATATACAATGGCCTGTATCCATCATTGTAATGTCATGAAGAACACTTCAAATATCCCCAAAATACCACAGGTTACACTTTTCTTTACTCTCCTTCCCCTCAGAATCTCTGGTGACTTTTACTTTATATCAATATTACAAGAATTCTTCAACTGCTAGAATAGTAATAAGTCTGCTTTAGTCCATAGTTGCATTCCTACCTTATGTTTTTCATTCCTCAGTCTTGGAGATTTGGAATGGTGATGCCCACTCTGCATCTGATAGAGAAGGGGCTTAGATCCCATGGGGCAGATGGGTGGAACTGTCTTGCTTGCAGTTGTGGATACTCTCTATTACTTGGGATGGGTGTTGTCCATCACCATCCTTTCGACATCCTGGATGAGTCTGAAGAACTGGAGAGTAGGTGTTGGCTGCAACTCTGCTAAGAGTCAGTGCTCAATGAGCATATAAACAGACCAAAGATTTAAGTCTCTGGGACACATATTTAACAGGGATAGTGCTAATTATAGGTTCAAATAAAAGGGGCATAAGAACCACGTGTAGGAAAATTATAAATGAGTCCAACTCTGATACATTGGGGGGATAGGTTGTCATATATTCCAAGGTAAGGCTCACTGAAATGGTGCCGAATTCCTGTGGCCATCTGCCCTGCCTATAGTGTCCAGATGTCTCTAGAGAGCTTGGGACCCCCTCTGCTTAAGGCCCTATTTACTGTGGCAGTCAGTGAGAGATTCCCGAGACTTGCATAAGTGTAACCGCTGGAATGGTCTCCTGACTCACTTTGAAATCTCTTAGTCAAAAAACTCATTTGTGTATAATATTTCCCCTGGCTCATCCATGGGAGTCATGTCCCAGGTCAGGGGGAAGGTAGTGAGTTCATATGTTGAGTTTGGCTTAGGGAGAGGCCATATTAGAGCAACAAGGAGGCTTTCAGGAGGTAATTCTTAGGCAGTATATAATACTAGGCTAAGTTTCAATTTCACAAGAGCAAGGTTCATAAGTACAAGCATAAATATCAAAGGCCTGGCGTATTGGTCTGTCCTCCTTTGCTAAGCACTGCCCTTATATTCTAGGGATTCTTGCCATTCTATTAAAGAATGTAGCAAGACTCCCCAGGATGGGAATTCAATATTCTTTTGGTTATTTTGTGGATTTCCACTCACTGAGACAACATCCATGACTACTTGAACACTTTCATATTCCATAGAGACATGCCCCAGGTGTACTCCTTCCCACACATCTCCCCACCACAGACACCCCTCACCAGTGGTCCTCCCCTGCCACAGTTGTGACTCTTCTTAAATTCAAAACCTCCCCAAAAACAAACCCCCAAAATAAATAAATAAAAATAATTTTAAAAAACAAAATTAAAATATAAAAAGTGAAATAAAAAATTATATATAAATTTTTTAAAAATTTTTATCGTGTCTTTCATTCCCATATAATCTGTTATTTTTCATGACAATGACAATTTCGTTTGTATGTTCTCCCCATGTCTTTTTATTTTTTCACTTAATTTTCAAAGAAGCTTTAGGTAACAGAAAAGTCACTTAGAAAATATAGAGGATTCTCATATACCCCACCTTCTCCCCCTCTCACATTTTCCCCTATTAATAATATCTTACATGAATATGGTACATTTATTACAATTGATCAACAAATATTGAAGCATTGCCACTAACCATGGTCAATAATTTACATTATGATTCACACTTTGTACCATACACTTTTATAAGTTGTAACAAAATGCATAATGGCACCTATCCATCATGGCAAGATCATGCAGAACAATTCCAATGCCTTAAAAAATGTCTCATGCACCATCAATTCTTCCTGCCCCCTCCCCTTGGAACCCATGGCAACCACTAAGTTGCAACTTTTTTAAAAAAATCAATTTTATTGGTACATATTAGTAAAGAATAAATCCATCCAAAATGTACAATCAATGGTATTTGGTGTAATCACATATTTGTACATTCATCCCTTCAGTCATTCTTAGAGCACTTGCATCTTTCCAATAATAAAAATATACAAAAAACAAACAAAACTCATCACCTCTCAATCTCTCTATGCTTCCCCTGCCATTCATAGCTGCTATTATTTTTCCTTCTGTCTAGTATATTTGTATTTATATTTTGCAAAAACAGTCTTATATTTGCAAAATCACCCATATTCATGTTTTACATGAGGTTTTACTGTCATATACAGTGACATGATACTGTTTTTAGTTTTCCTTCTAGTAATGTACATGACTTTAGACTTTCCCTTTCAACCACTGTCATACCTATAAAATAGCACTGCTAGTTATAAACACTATGATGTTTTCACCATTTTTTTCATTTCCAAAGATTTAAAAACAACATATTTACCAATTCCGCACAGATTAACCTCAGCTTTCTGTTCTTTACCTTCGTTCTATTTTCTGGTAACATATATTCTAATTATTAACTCCATGAGTTTAAACAATATATTTAGTTCATAATAGCTCAATCATACAGTATTTTCCCTTTGTGTCTGGCTTGCTTCACTCAACATAATGTCCTCCAGGTTCACCCCTGTTGTCAAATGCTTCACAACTTCATTTCTTCTTACCACTGCAAAATATTCCATCCACCACAATTTGTTTATCCATTCATCAGTTGATGGACACCTGATTTGTTTCCAACTTTTGGCAATCATGAATAATGCTGCTATGAACATCAGTGTGCAGATGTCTGTTCTTGTCTCTGTTCTCAGTTCTTCTGAGTATATACCCAGAAACGGTATTGCCCAGTCACATAGCAAGTCTATATTCAGCTTCCTTAGAAAAGCCAAACAGTCCTCCACAGTGGCTGTACCATTCTACATTCCCATCCACAGGGTATAAGTGTTTCTATCTCTCCACATCCTCTCCAACATTTACTGTTTTCTGATTTTTTAAACAGAGGACAGTCTAATAGGTGTGAAGCAATATTGCATTGTAGTTTTGAGTTACATTTCCTTAATCATTAGTGATGCTGAACATTTTAAATGTGTTTCTTCGCCATTTGTATTTCTTCTTTGGACAGGTGTCTTTTCAAGTCTTTTGCCCATTTTTTAATCAAGTAGTTTGTCTTTTCATTGTTGAGTTGTAGGATCTCTTTTTATATCATGCATATAAAACCCTTATCAGATATGTGATTGCAAAATATTTGCTCCCTTTCAGTTGGCTGCCTTTCCACCCTTTTGACAAAGACCTTTGAGGAGCAAAAGTGTTTAATTTTGATGAGGCCCCATTTATTCTTTTGTTGCTTATAGTTTGGGTATAATGTTTAAGACACCAACCACAAGATCTTGAAGACATTTTCCTACATTTTCTACTAGGAGATTTATGGTTGTTGTTTTAATATTTAGGTACTTGATCAATTTTTAGTTAATTTTTGTATATGGTGTGAGATATGGGTTATATTAGTCAGCCAAAGGGGTGCTGATGCAAAATACCAGAAATCTGTTGGCTTTTATAAAGGGTATTTATTGGGGGTAGAAGCTTACAATTACCAGGCCATAAAGCATAAGTTACTTCCCTCACCAAAGTCTATTGCCACGTGTTGGTGCAAAATGTCTGCCAACATCTGTGAGGGCTCAGGCTTCCTAGGTTCCTCAATTCCCAGGGCTTGCTTCTCTCCGGGCTCAGCTCCTCTGTTAGCTCCACAAGGCTAGCTGTAGACTATTAGGCAATTGGCTTGTTTCTTTTCCCAGGGCCTTTCCTCTTTCCTCATGACAACATTCTTCTGTGTGCTTACTTCCCAGGTCTCCAGCTCAAAAACTCCAGCATCAAAACTCCAACATCAAAACTCCAACTAACTACTCTATTTTGTGGTGTAGTTTTATCTGTGAGTCCCTGCCCATCAAGGGGGCAGGGACTCAACATCCTACTGATGTGCTCCAATCAAAGCCCTAATCATAATCAAATCATGCCCAGGTACAGACCAGTTTACAAGCATAATCCAATATCTATTTTTGGAATTCAAAAACCATATCAAACTGCTATAGGGGTCTTCTTTCTTTCTTTTGGATATGCATATCCAGTTCTCCTAGTACCATTTATAGAATATACTGTTCTGGCCCAGCTGGGAAAGGCTTGACTGCCTTGTCAGAAATCACTGAAATATAGAAGTGAGGGTTTATTTCTGAGTTCTCAATTTGGTTCCATTGGTCAATGTGTCTGTCTTTATGACAGAACCATGCTGTCCCTACCACTATAGCTAAGTTATATGCTTTAAATTCCAGAAGTGAGAATCCTCCAACTTCGTTCTTCTTTTTTAAGATCTTTTTGGCTATTCAGGACTGCTCACCCTTCCTAATAAATTTCATAAATGTTTTTTCCACGTCTGCAAAAAGGTTGTTGGGATATTTATTGGGATTTCATTGCATCTGTAAATCAGTTTAGGAAGGATATTAATGATATTTAGTCTTCCAATCCATGAAAAATGAAAACTGTTCCATTTATTTAAGTCTTCTTCAGTTTCTTTTAACAATGGTTTGTAGTTTTCTGAATATAGGAACTTTACGTCCTTGGTTAAGGATTTTTCTAAATAGTTGATTGTTTTAGTTGCTATTATAAATGGAATTTTTTTTCTAATTTCCTCTTCAGATTGAACATCCGTAGTGTATAGAAACACTATTGATTTTTGCATATTAATCTTGTATCCTGACACTTTGCCAAACCAGTTTAATAGTTCTAGTAGCTTAGTTGTGGATTTTTCACAAGATTCTAGATATAAGATCATATCATCAGTGAATAGTGAAAGTTTTACTTCTTCTTTTCTTATTTGGGGGATTTTATTTCTTTATCTAATCCAATTGCTCTAGCCAGAACCTCTAGCCCAATATTGAATAACAGTGGTGACAGTGAGCATCTTTATCTTGTTCCTGATCTCAGCGGAAAAGCTTTCAGTCTTTCACCATTGTGCACATTGAGGTTTTTCATATATGCACTTCACCATATTGAGAACTCTTCCTTCTATTCCTATCTTTTGGAATGTTTTTTTTTTTTTTTTTTTTTTATCAAGAATGTGTGCTGTAATTTTCAAACATCTTTTCTGCATCAATTGAGAGGATCATTTGATTTTTCTTCTTCACTTTATCGATGTGATTTATTCCACTAATTGGTTTTCTTGTGTTGAAACACCCTTGCATACCTTGGATGAATCCCACTTGATCATGGTATATACTTCTTTTAATGTGCTTTTGGATTCTTTCTGCAATTATTTTGTTGAGGATCTTTGCATCTATATTCATTAGAGGTATTGGTCTGTAATTTTCTTTTTTTGTAGTATCTTTATCAATTCCCTGAGACTCTGTTCTATTTTTTTCCATTCTCTTATCTTTCTGTTCTTTCTTTTCCAATTCAGATGTTCTGTCTTCAAAATCACTAATACTCTCTTCAAGCAATTCAAATACTCTTTTGTACCTCTAATGTGTTTTTAATCTCATCCATTGTGTCTTTCATTCCCATAAGGTGTTCTACTTTTCTTTGCAGGCTTTCAAATTGTTCTTTATGTTCACCCAGTGTCTTCCTGATACCTTTTATTTCTTTAAGTATTTTCTTTAAATTCTTTGGAGTGATTTAGGAGAGTTGTGTGATTATCATTGATTAATTGTCTTAAATCCTGTATCTCTTCAGGATATTTGGTTAGTTCTTTTGGCTGGGCCATCTCTTCCTGTTTCCTAGTATGGCTTGTAATTTCTCGCTGCTGTCTGGGCACCTGAATATGTTGGTGAATTTACTCTGACAGCCAATTTTTCTCTCTTACCTACATTTTTTTTGGTCACAGCTCTTCTTTGATATTTGGTTTAACTTATTCTGTCTTTAGAAATGTCTGTCTTAAATTATCTAAATCGGGCCAAGGACTCACTAGTGGGGGGTACTGATTTTCTCCCAAGGGTTAGGATACAGATAGAACAGAGAATAGTTTTTGTCCATGCAATTTCCAGACCAGCCAGGAAATTGTGCCCTTCAGCATACTTTTCCATGGAGGTTTTTCATTCTTGGCTTTCCTGTGCTCCTTTGCTGAATCTTCAGAGTAGAGATTCAAAGCAGGCGCTGCGGGCTGAATTCACTGAAGAAAAGTACCCTGGCCTCTCCTCCCTTTTCCCTTGAAACAGATGACAGGGAGAAAGTTGTCTGTTCCCCTCTCAGTTGTCTGTAGTGAGCTAGGTATTTTACCCCAGCTTAATATCTTGGGGGTGGGGGAGGGGAGCCATTCTCAGCTGCTGCAGGAGCTTGGTAACTCACATTTGTCATTTCAGCTTTTCCTTCTCTCTGTCCCTCACCTTTTTGGGAGCTGTCCAGCACTGCCCTGGTCTGCTGACCTCCGAAGTGGGTCCCTTGTACTGCTTTTGGCTCTTTCCTCATTGTTTTTGTGAGATCGTTGGACTCTGTCTATTAGTGTGATACCATCTTCCCACAATTCTCCCTAGGTTGCATTTTTGAAGAATAGGTCTCCTAGTTACATGCATTAATATTGAGAGCTTGACATATTAAGTCTTCTTCTAATAGGCTCTCCTATGTTTTGAGAGATACTTGCCCCTCTATTTTTTAATGTAGCAGGACTCCCTAGCATGAGAATTTAATGTTTTCTTGTTTATTGTGTGGGTCTCCATCCACTTAGATGACACCCTATGATAACATGATCACTTTCATATTCCACAGAAGCAAGCCCCAGGTGTGCCCTATCCCACATTTTCCTCATCCCCAACTGCCCTGCACCAGTAACCCTCCCGTCATATTTGCCAAAAGAACATTCTCACCATTGTAGTTTTAATCACAGACCTACAAATCCCCAGAGTTCCCTCTTCCTTCCTCCAGCCCTCCCCCCTGTTCCATGGTTATTCCAGCCCAACACCCCTCACCCTACTCACCCTCACATTCCAACACCATCGACCTTACTCACATCCCAGCACAACTCTCTCTCCCATCTACTGCCAAAGCACCTCCTTCCACCTTATCATTGGTATTGATTAGCACACTCTTTTCCAGACAAAAGACTTGAATATCAGATACTTATTAATGCAAGCATTAATAAGATTACTTGTTCAACTTGTAATAAAATATTAAAGCTCACTGAGTACTAGTGGAAGAAATTGTAAAAAAAAAAAACTGATGGGCACAACTATACCTTTATGATCTTCATCCTAGTGTGAGCTTTCTGAAGGAGCAGGCTGGTAACTGAACTGTGACCACTAGGCAGGGGGAGTAAGAACCAACCAATAGGATAAGAGATCTTCAGCCAATAGGATAAGAGATTTTCCAGCCAATAGGATCTATCACCCTAATTAATAATCAGCCAATCAACATCTCCCAGTTAGGTTACCTTATTAACATAAAATGTTATCTAGCCTCCAAACTCTAACCAATGCTCTTGTGTGGACCCAATGATTAACCAATCAGAACATCACAACTTAAGACTCCATCTTTAGGGTGGCAACACAGTAAACCTATATCTAGCACAGCCCCGAAGTCCTGAGTGAACTTTCATCTTTACCCAGGCCAGACCAACACCAAGCTGCAACCCTGAACCAAGCTGTAACACCAAGCTGTGTGCCTCCATCTCCACCCCAGATGCACTTCAATCGTTGTCTTGGCCAGGCTTGAGCTGCACACTGAGAGCACTTCCATTGTCCCCTCAGCCAGACTTGAGCCACAACATTGAGGGCACTTTCATCATTGTCCTGAGCCGCAACACTGAGCTATAATCAAATAAACATCTGGTCACTGTACTAAGGTCACATTTCCTCATTCTGAAGTCCATCTGAACCAAGGAACAAAAGTGGCAATAACACTTTCTAGGCCACAGTAAAGCCTTGATTTGTCCTTGTCCAACACAGTCTCCAATGTCCTTTCATCACTGTCCTTAACCTTGAACTTCCCCCACACCCTTACACTCAGCAGAGAGAAATTGAAGCTATCAGGTGTCATCTTTCTCAAATCCAGAGTCCTTCTCAGGCAATCTCACATTTGTTTATATTTTTCCCATCTCTAATGTTTTTCTTCATTTTCAGATGATGTAGCCCCCCCCCCTTATTGAAAGGGCAAACAGTCTTCTCTTCTTTGTACTCCTGACTCCACTTCTAAGTCTTAATTTAGGTATCTCTCTCTCTCTCTCAAATAACCCATAAACACTCAATAAAATGGTCCTTCTCTGAGCCAGATTCTTCCAGCAATCAAATCTCTCTCCTATCCTTCTCATCTAAACTTTCTAAAAGAGTGGTCTATTATCATTGTCACAACTTGCTCACCTTATATCCACTCTTTGATCCTATAAAATAATTCTATTCTGTAATTCTTTTGTCCCATGACTCTACTAAAATCATTTCTCATTAAAACCATGAAGAGCCTACAAACTACCAAATCCAGGGGTGGGCATTTCTAATTCTTTATCGTATTAGGTCTCTCCATTGAATTTGCCTTTACTGATTACTGTTTTCTGTTTAAAACGTCACACTGCTGTGGCATCATACTTCCTTTCTTTCTTCACACTCTTCTGGGTGTTCTTTCTCTCACATCATCAATACCTTTATAATTGTTTTTAAAAAAATAATTTACTAGAGGCATGTCATCAGTTTCATTACATAAAGATATCTTTTTAATGAGACATTCTATAAGTCTTCTAAGAATTTAAAATGAAAAAAGATGCAAAACAATTTATAGAAAACTGAAAATACAATTATTTTAAAACAAATTTTCACTTGCATAAAGCAAACTAGCAATATGATACATATATTTTCATTGCTTTGTTTCTTTTTGGAGTTATATTTTTTAATTAACTGGTTGACTGAACCTTTATCTACCTAAGAGTTTTAAGACCTTAGTTTTAATTCTAATATTGTCTCTATCCTTAAGTGAACTAATTTGTACCACTCTATAACTTCATAAGTAAAGTGAAATGCTACCAATGCTGATACGGGCAATCAATAATGAAATAAACTCACAAGGAGTGGGACAATAGTATTGGTAAAAGTGACTACAGGAAAGTTGGGCTCTTTTTAAATTCTAATCATGCTAAATGACCAGCATATGCTCTGCCTACTCCCTGGGAAACTCTATTCTCATCTGTATTTCTAGATTGCTGAATATCTGTACAACTCATTTGTCTTTTGTTACCATTGAGTTTTAGTAAGCTTTTAATCTATGTAGGTATTATTTTCTTAACTAGATTGCAACCTACTTGGGAGCAAAAGTATATTTTATTCTTATTTGTATTTCTCAGATTGATTTTCAAAAATTAGCTGATCAAAATTGTTTTCTACTTTATTATGTAGTCAATTTTAAAATACAGTATTTTATGTCACTATTCCAGCATCATATATTATTTCCCACTTGGCTTCTATTTGAAGAAAATAACTGAGAATTATTTCTAGGTTTCAGAAGTATAGAGGAAGTAACTATTGCTGTATAACAGATTATCTCCCAAACTTAATGACTTATCTGCAGAAAATAGTAGCATTTATAATCTCACAGTTTTTTTTGAATCAGGAATCTGGTTCAGATCCTCTGGTCCTGGGTCTAGTGCAAGGTTGAATCAAGGTGTCAGCCAGTGCTGCAGTCATCGTAAGGTTCAACTGAGGTAGTTTCGCTTCCAGGTTCACTCAGATGTTTGTTGCAAGATGCAGAACTTCACAATTTGAGGGCCTCGTTTCCTCATGCTGTTGGTCAGATGCTTTTCTAAGTTCCTTGTCATGTGGAATACTCCATAGGGCAGTTCACAACATGGCATCTGGTTTCAGCAGCATGAGGAAGCCAGAGATCAAGAGAGAGTGAAAGAAAGAAGTCAACATTCTTGAAAGTGACATCCCATCACTTTAAAAAAAAATGTAGAAAATCCAATGTATTCTTCAAAAAAGCTACTTCAATAAGTGATAGGTTTCAGGATACCAGATCAATATACAAAAATCAATTGTATTTCCACACACCAGCTACAATCAGAAATTAAAATTAAAAATACCATCTAAAGAAGTATTTTAATATATGAAATACTTAGGGATAAATCTGACAAAAGCTTTGAAATACCTGTACACTATAAACTACAAATCATTGCCAAGAGTAAAAAAGACCCAAAAATAAATGGAGAGCTAAGGCTTATTCATGGATCAGAAGACTCAATATTTTTACAATGTGAATTCTCTCAAAATGGATCCACAGACTCATTACAATCCCAAACAAAATCCCAGCAGGCTTATTTGAAGAAATGCACTATGTGATTCTAAGTGGAAATGCATGGAAATGTAAAGGTCTAGAATAGCCAAAACAACCACAAAAAAAGAGCAACAAATTTAGGGACTGACACCACCTAAGTTCAAGACATATTAGAAAGCCCCCATAATCAAAACAGCATGGTTCTGGCACAAAGGTAGACAAACAGAACAATGGAACAGAACAGAGGATCCAGGAACAAACTTACCCATTCATGGATTACTTTTTTTTTTTTAAGTAGGTACCGGAGATTGAACCCAGGACCTCGTATATGGGAAGGAGATGCTCAAAAACTGAGCTACATCTGCTCTCCAATGAGAACTGTTTTTTTTTTTTTTTTCATTTGTTTGTTTCTTTGTTTTATTTTTAAGAGGTACTGGGAAATGAACCCGAAACCTTGTACCTGGGAAGCAGGTGCTGAACTACTTGAGCTATATGCACTCCCATCCCATCACTTTTACTGTATTCAATACATTAAAAGGGAGTCATTAGTTCCTGCCCACACTCAAGGGGAGTGCATGATACTAAGGTACGAATACCAGCAGGTGGGGATCACTGAAAGTATCTTAGAAGAGTGCCTACCACAGGTTTTTTCATTATTTTCTTCTAATACATTATATGAGAGACTAGAAGGCAGGGAACGAATTGGAAGGAACTCTCTTCTTATGGTGAAGATTGCAATGCATGGAGAAAGAAGGGAAAATTTGCTCAAAATAAAGAATAGTAGTAATAATAACTGCCAAGTATTAAGTAACAATTATATCTAAGCAGTTATATATATTTCTTACAACTCTAAAGAGCTTTGAAAGCTAGACAACATTTTCCATGTATCAGAGATGAAGAAAGTGTAGTTCATTAGAGGAAAATGACTTTGTAAAGTTTCATAGCTAGCAAGTGGCAGTGGCACTATCAATGTTAGAACACATGTATGTTGTTCTTCAAAAATTTCAATTCAAACAATTTCTAAAAGTCAACTGCATAGTCTTTTTATTTTATTTTCTTTCTTTCTTTTACTATATTTGAGATTCTTTTAAAAAATGTGTTTCTTCGGGAAAACATAATACATTAAGCTGCCATTCGGTTCATTCTACTTTACTTTGAATGAGTTTTCAATCTTATCTTAAAAGTTAAGTCTGTTTTGGAGAGACACCATGAAAGACCACTGAGATTCAGCTTATAGTGTATCTGTTTGCTATGACCTTGTGCATGTATGTGTGATCATGATTTCTATGAGGGGAGAAATAGTACAGAAATGGGGTGCCTGGTTCTAAATAACTCACTTCACTATTATTCTGTCCCTACTCATCTCTGTATCCAGGGAATATATAGATAAACTTACCTCTCAATCAAATGTTGCCTCATAACCTATTACTTTATTCATCCTAACTATAATCGAAAATGACCCTAAAATTTAAAGAATATATTATTTTCTAGGTTTTACTTTATTTTCAAGAATAGAATAAATTTGCATATCATACTATCATTTGTAGACATAATCAGGCACATCTAGAAAGGTGTAATGTGCAAGCTACTGCATTCATAATTGTATAATTGTGCTTGCATGCATCCAAATCAGTGTGATTGGCCACTTACCCCATTAATGGTAAAAGTGGTTAGCCATATGTGCAATTACCTGCATACTTAATTTAGAATTCTCAGTTATCCCTTCATCTGGGCTTTTTGAAACTGACTTCAAAGGAGGAAGCAAAACATATTGGAAGACAGGTCAATAACAAGATTATCAAATTAAATCTGAAATTTGCTTGTTTAATTGGCTTTGGTCAAGGCAAGATTAATTTAACATATTACTATTTGTATTATACTAATAATGTTCATTTTAAGACAGAGTCTTTAGATCAGTCTTCCTCACATCACCACATAAAGGATTAGTGAAGTGGGTTTCAGAATGCAAAAATGGATTTACTTTCATTGGCAACTAATGACAAACTTAACAAATTAACAATAGAAGAATCTTGGTTTCTGAGTTGGAAGTTGGTTGGGTGGAGTTGTCTATATCTTAGAGTGAAGAAGTCAATGCATCATTTTTGAAAGGGCTGGAGTGCTAGACAACTACTAACAAGAGAGGACCCAGGCATAGGAGAACAAGGCAGAACCCCAATCACTAAAACTGGGTCTGGGCCACAGAAATGAGGCAAAATACAGTTAATCAAATTAGGTGCAAAGCCAGAATACCAGAAAGAATGAAAGACACTAAATACTAAGGAATGAGCTATAATGTGTTAAGTCCTTCTTGTCTAAATTCAGGAATATTCTTGGAGAAAGAGGCAAGGAGAGTTTGCTGAGACCATGTATAAGAAGATGTACATTCTGAAACAATGCTTCTCAAACCTAAATGTTGATGGGTATTACTCATCCTATACCAATTAAATCAATATCTGTGGACCTAAGCAGTAGTGTTTTTTATGAACTTCCTTGAGATTCGAATGTATGCCTGTGATTGAAAATCACTAGACTAGAGGCTGGGAACTAGGTAACAGGTATGGAACACCAACATATGAAAGCAGTCTTATAGTTTCTATGCTTTCAAAATCTAATGATTGCAAAGATATTAATCTAGTTGAGGAAAGACGTTAAAAAAATAAAGAGGGTAAAAAGAAGAGGATGATATGGAGAGACTCTTGTAAAGTAGACTAAAAGTAAGCAAGGAATCATTAGGTCAAGGAAGGCTTTGGGGTTTAATGAGAGTTTAGGAAGATCAATTTTCCCAACAGGAATAGTTAGAAAAGCCAGCAGAATTTTAAATATATATATACTGTTTGAAGGTCTAAGTGAGCTGCCAAAGCATCCAGTGTTCAAAGGGCCAAGACCCCAGATTGACAAGAACCAAGGGGAAAGGAGTCAACTTTTTGGCAGCTGCTTTCCCCCTAGGGGTATGGGGTTAGATAGGAGAGCCCAGGTGAAGGCAGGCTATCCAACAGAGTTTTCCACAATCTCACATTATGGGGGAGACAAAAGTTAGAGACTAGGGCCACCATGGAAGCCGAGACACAGGAGCAGATATTGGTGGGAAGGGAGGAGCAGAGAATGAGTCCAACATTTGGTGGTTTCCCCTATGGCATTTGCTGCCAGAGAAATGAGTTGAGAAGTTAAGTGGAGAGCTGCTAAAACAGGCTGTCTTTTCCCCTGTTCTTATGACAGTGAGAGGACAACAAATGAATTTCAAGATCTACAAAAGAAAAGGGACCTATTAAGTACCCTAGGCTGTTTTGGGGACACTTGAAGGAGTACACCGTAAGAGCAGGGCAAACCAGAAGTAATTGGAGGCTTAAAAAAACTACAATTTGATTTGAGAAATGTTAGATTAGTTTAATAACAGAAAGTTAAACAGTGATTCATCCCATTAACAAAATAAAATACAAAATTGTATGATTATCTGAATAGCTAAAGAATAATTATTTAGTAAATTATTAAATAATTAATAATTATTTAATAATTTTCCACATCCAATCATGATAACTATTTTTACTATATTAGAGTAAAATAGAATTGTTTAATATAATTAACAGTATCTCTTAAAAACCTACATCAAAGTATTACTTAAAGGTGAAATATTGAGAGTTTTTCCCAAAAATGGAAAACAAATCAAGGATACATGTCAACACTTCCATTCACCTTGAATGTGAGGTTCTAGTCAGTGCAATAAGGAAAGATAAAAATAGAATATAAAAATATAATAATTGGAACAGAAGCTATAATACTATAATTATTTATAGATGACATAATAATATAAGTAGAAATCCAAAAGCATTAATATGTGAATATTGCAAGGTCACTAAACACACTGTTAATATAGAAAATCAATTTCATGACTATATGTAAGCAACAAATGGGAAATACAGGTTCAAATGATACCATTTACATTATCATAAGAAATAAAACCCACTAATAAATGCAGTGAAAGACATGAAAGGCGTCTACAGTGAAACAAACAAACAACAGCAGCAGGCAAATAAAGCCAAAAAACCATCACTGAGATATATTAAAGAAGATATAAATAAATGGAGAGAAATGCCATGTTCATAGATTAGAAGATTTAATACTTACAGATGCCAATTCCCTACATATTTATCTATAAATGCAATGCAGTCTTAAAAAAAATTCCTACATAGCTGTCTTGGAAATTGACAAAACTTACTTTAAAATTTTCATGGCAATATAGAGAGCTAAGAACAGCTAAGACAAATCAAGATGTTTCAGAAGCTACAGTGGTTAAGACAGTATGACATTGATGCATAAAAGGATCAATAGATCAAACAAACAGTAAAAAAGAGTCTAGAAACAACCCGTATTCACACAGATATAGTCACTTGCATTACAACAAAAATGACATTGTAGTGCATAGGGAAAACGAGGGTCTTTCAATAAATGACGCTGGGGCATTAGGACATCCAACTGTGGTGGTAAAACTCAGAATAGTGGTTATCTTTGAGGAGGAATAATTATGGGAAAGGGCAGGAAAGGACCTTCTAAAGTGTTGATAGTGTTTCACATCCTGAACAGCATGATGGATATATGGGTATATTTTTACCTTATGGAATTCCATCAAGTTGTACATTATGATTTGAGCACTTTACTATATTACATGGTAGTTCACCAAATTGTACATTTTAAAGGGAGATGATGCATTCTTCTTCCTCTTTTTCCTTCATGCTACTTGGAATGTGACTGTGATGGCTGTAGTGCAAGCAGCTATTTTAAGCCAACATTCAGAAGGCAAAAGTCTCAGGATGGAAGAGTAATAATAAAGGAGGAACCTAGGTTCTTGATGACATGAAGCTGCTATTCCAGCCCTAAACTGACATCTTGTGGGCTTCTCTCACATGAGAAATAAATTTAATCTTGTTATATAAAAAGTAAGATGTGAATAGTTGTTTTGGGAGCAGTGAGCACGATGACAAAATCAGTGTCCATAGTGCTGGAGAGTATATACTGGTTGCTTCACCTGTCTCACTATTTGTGTATAAGTTGTAACAAATGTACCATCCATATATAAAAAGGTATTAATATGGGAAGGGGGAAATGGGGGAGGATGTTGAGTATATGGGAGTCCCTTGCATTCTGTATGTGACTTTACTGTGATTTAAAATTTCTTTGAAAACAAAATGAAAAAATGTAAGACACTGGAGAATAAATGGAAAAAAATGTCACTGTACATACAGGACAAAAGATATTACAGAGATGAAAGGCAACATGTCAAAAATTTTTTGTATGTTTTTTGCTATTTTTTAATATCTCAATTTTTAAATTTTATTTTATTTTTAGTTTCCTTTAAATTTTTATGTAATTTATTTATTATATATCAACTTACCATTGTTATTTCATTTTCCTATTAATTGTATTTGGCTACTTTATTGGCTTCATTTTTGAAGAAGCTCTGGATCACAGAAGGGTTACAACTGGGGCAGGTAAGGATCATTGGTGTGGGGTGTCAGTGATGGGGGATACGTGGGAAGAAGTTCACATTGTCATACATATAAGGTATAGAAATGTGTTCAAATGTTCACAGGACATTGTCACAGTGGATGGAGACTGGCACAATAACCGAAAGAATATTTAATTCCCATCCTGGGGAGCTCTGGCACATTCTCTAATGTAGCAGCAACTGTCCCCCAAGTACAGGGGCAATGACTGGTGAAGGAGGAGGGTCCATTGATGGGCCCTTAATATTGAGGTCTATGCTTGTGAGCCTTTGCTCTTGGAATTGAAACTTAGCCTACTGTTATGGGGTGCCTAAGAATTGCCTCCTGAGAGCCTCCTTGTTGCCCAAATGTGGCCTCTCTCTAAGCCAAACTCAGCATATAAATGCATTACCTTTCCTCCAGCATGGGGCATGACTCCCAAGGATGAGCCTTCCTGACATCATGGGATTACTACCAAGCACCAACTAGCAATGCAACTGGAAAAAAAGATCTTGAATAAAAGGGGGAAAAGATAAAGACAAATGAGTTTATATGGCTAAGAGACTTCAAAATGAGTCAAGAGGTTATCCCAGAGATAATGTTTATGCACATGTTAGCAGAATCTCATAGATTTCCAAAGTGGATATCACCTCAAATAGTGGGGTTCCTGAGTGCTCTGGAGATACCCAGTTCCTATGGTCAGGGCAGATATCTCTGGAGTTTGGTGCCTTGCCAGTGGGCCCTACTTTGGAGTTTGTGCTCTTCAAAGTGAGAGAGTTGGACTCAGTTATGGCTTCCTTATACATGGCTCATCTGTCCTTTCTATTTGAACCTATACTTGATGCTGGAATTGGTAAGTGTATATCCAAGAGACTTGAATCTTTGGCCTTTCTATGTGCCAGCTGGGCCCTGAACCTGAGTAGAGTTGCAACACCTACTCCTCACTTCATTGGACTCACCCAGGACAACTAACAAGGAGGTGAGGATGGACAACCACCATACCAAGGAAATGAGAAAGCCTACAACTGCAAGCAAGAGTCTCATCCATCGGCTGTATGGGATTGAAGCCCCCCTCTCCATTAGAGGTGGAGTGGACATCACCATCCCAGAATCCTTAGGATTGGGGAATTAACTATGGACTAGAGTGGACTTACTGGTATTCTACTATAGACTTGTTGTGATTCTAGCAATGGAAGAAATTACAGCATTGATGTGGAGGCAGTGGCCACTGGAGGCTCTGGGGGCAGGGAGAGGGAAAGACAGGTGTAATGCAGGGTCTTTTTCGGAACTTGGGAATCGTCCTGAAAGGCATTGCAATGACAAATATATGCCATTATATACCTTCCCATAGCCTGCAGAATTATGTGGGAGTGAGTGCAAACTACAATGTGAACTATGGTCCATGCTCGATGGCATTGCCCCAGGATGTGTTTATCAATTGCAATGAATGTGCCACACTAATGAAGGATGTTGTTTCTGTGGGAGGGTGTGAGAGTTGTGGGGAGCGGGGCTTATCAGAATCCCTATATTTTTTGTGTAACATTTGTGTAATCTTTTAAAAATTAAAAAAATATATATTAAAAAAAGAAAGGGGAATAAAAACATGAATTTAGAAGTTAAACATTCTGCAGATGTACTCTTGAATTTCTCCTACTATTTCCATTAGAGATAAAATCTCCAAAACATATTAATGGAAAAGATGTAGATTTAATTATTTTCCCATGTGTGTTAAAAGTGGAAAAATGTGTTTTATTTATTGGGACCATTCTACCCCATCACAGTTCTTTGGAGGACTTTTATCATCAGCATTCTTTGACTGAGAAGAGTGATGACTTTTCTGCTGAAGTTAGGGTAATTCCACAGCTCAGCTTTAGAGAACACCCCTTAGCATGTTAATGAATAATATTTGTGCATAAGCAAACATGCCACAGAGACAAAATCAAATCAATTGGGCTTGGATGTTCATAAATTCTGATATTTCTAAACTCTCTGCCTCATAATGAATTGCACAGGTTATACACATCCCACTTAGGCATATACTGTGCTTGAATACAGTAAACTTTAGCTAAGGATAAAACAGAAACAATAAGAATTTTCACAAATCCTTAAGAGTACTGATTAAAATTTGACTTTCTAATCTTTGGCTGTGTACAACCAGACTGATTTAAGCCACCTAACCTTTGACAGTGTTCTTTTTTGTGTGAAGTGGTATGTACATTGATCATGTAATTTTTAAAATGTCTCCTCCTAACACCCCATTATTTGAATGTTGTTTTTGTGCTGGGATGAAAATAGAAGACTCCATCCAAAAAAGTGGCTTTGAGTTTCAGTCCACCTTAAATTGAGTAGTTTGCAGTGCTTATTATTCATTAAGAAATTGTAGATGACATTTTTTTAAAAAGCCAAAAACTGAACACAGGTCTTGGTATATCTGTGGTCTTGATTTATTTGTGTAACCTTTCCCTCCCATCAATGTAGACCTCATCTTTTCAAAGCCTTCTGTCAATACCTTTCCTGCTCGGCTCCTAACTTCTTCCTTTCTCATCCAGACTTCTTAGATGAGTTGTTTAATACTTGTCATCTCTGTTTTCGCACTTGCCATTCATGTTTGAATTGTAATCTGGCTTTCTTCCTTATCACTTGCTCCAAATCAAACTTGCTAAAGTATCCAATGACCTCCTTGTTACTAAACATTTTGGACACTTTTCAGTCTTTGTTTTACTTGTACTCTGAAACTTTGGACAATATTAATATTCTTTTAGGTAGAAACCATTGTCCTGTGGCCCCCTCAGGGTCTTGATCTGCCACCATTTCAATGGACTCTGTTTTCCTGGCTCTTGAGTCAGTTCTTCCTCCCAGGTTCTCCCTTAAACTATTTTATTTTTCATTCAAGTTTCTGTGCTAAGCACTTTTGTTGTCTCACAATGTACACATCCCTGGGAATAGCTCGTCCTCTTTCATGACTTCTACTGACCTTCCTGCCACTAACTCCAAATCTAAGCTTCCTACATCTTCCTTTCTTCTGTATCCCATATCCCTATATACAACTCCCTTGAGACACTAGATGCCTAGTGAGGCTGTCTCTACTCCGATGCCTTCCAATGCCTTAAACATTAAAATCCAAAAAAGAGCTAAATAAAATTCAACTTTCTTATCTTCATATGAGTAACTTCAGCATCGATTTAAACCACCTGTTGTTCTTCCATTCCAAATGCCATCATTTCTAGTATTGCCCATTTAAGCAAGCAATACTATATCTGACTGTAATTCTAGTCATAAAACAAGTAGTCATCCTTAACTCTACCCTGTCTCTCTCACTACTACATCCCACAATTTCATCACTAAATTATTTTAATTCTGTCCCTTAAATAGTTCTTTAAAAATATCTACTTAATTTTATCTCCATTGATCTACCTCAGTCCAATCCACCAATTTAATATTCTAAATTATTGAAATTGCCTATAGGATATGGACTAAAGTTTTAAAAATCATTCTAGTAGCCACATAGGACATGGTATCTCTATCTGCATATATACAGCACCCCACTTCTTTCCCCACTTTACAACCAGAGTGACATTTATAAACTAAATCTGACCATGCCATTCCCCCGGTAGAAATGATATATTAAATTCTTTTTTCCCATAGGATGAAGCAAGAATTAAAAACTCTTTGTCCATTCAGATATGTTTTGTTTGATACTCCTCATTGCTTAAGAACATTGGATTTGAATGTGTTTAATTAGTGGTCTCACTCAGTTCAATATAGAACTCACCAGTTTCCTAGTGCTTAATACCTGTCTCTCTTCATGCTCTACCTTTCCTGACCGGTTCCTGGAGACACTTGAATTTGTATCCCTTTAAAAAAAACTCTTTTTTTCGGCATGGTATACATTAGTGTTTCCTGATTTGTCCCTGTTTACGATTAGCCTTAATTATTACAGCACCCTCTTGAATATCTTATAATGTGGCCATGAATGCATTTCCTTCCAAAAGCATACACTGTTTCCTAATTTTGTGCGTTTGCACATGCTGATTCCTCTGTGCAGAATGCTTCTGTGATAGTTAATTTTATGTGTCATCTTGGCTAGGTTATAGTGGCAGTTGTTTGGTCAAGCACTGACCTAGATGTTGCTATGAAGATATTTTGTAGATGTGATTAGCCTCCCAGTTGACTTTAAGTAAAGTCAATACCTATTACCCTCAATAATGTGGGTGGGCCTCATCCAATCAGTTGAAGGCATTAAGAGCAAAGAACTGAGATTTCCAGAGGAAGAAGAAATTCTGCCTCAAGATTACAACATTGACCCCTCTCTGAGTGTCCAGCCTAATTTCCTCCCCTACAGATGTTGGACTCAACTCTTAATAGAATTTCTGCCTGCTGGCCTGCCCTCTGGATTTCAAACTTGTCAGCCCCTATAATTGCATGAGACAATTCCTTAAATAAATCATAAATACAAATATATATCCTATTGTTACGTTTCTCTGAAAAATCCTGATTGATACACCATCCATATTTTCATTCATAATTTCACACTTAATGAATATCCAACATTTACTAGTCAGCTCAAAGGACAGTCTTTCAAAGACATTTTATTTCTACCTCAGGCACACTTGACCATTTTTTTTTCTTTGTGCCACCATTATGCCATCAGCATATTCTAGTTTAACTCCATAACTATTATTAAGATATACACACATGCACACACACCTGTATCTATCCATCTAATCTATCTATTTATCTATCTACATCCTTAATAACTATAAGTTTCTTCAATTTCTTGTACTCCCTTAACACCAGATTCACAAAGGGTGCTCAATAAAAGTTTTCAACTGAGTAGTATATACATAGATCATTTCACAGCATCTTTTACTAAAATCTTATTTGTGCCTAATCATCCTAAGCCCTATCTGCTGGTCACTTCCTCAAGCCATAGACACATAGTCTCTAGAGCTTTAGAGGAAGAGTTAGGAATTTTCTCCTCAGAGTCATTTATAATGGAGTTATCACAACCACATTAACTGCTACTAAGAACTCTAAGTGTAAGGACAAATATCACCTGATTAAATAACTCAAACACCTTTAAAAAACTGAGCTTCTCCACAGGAGTGAGTAATTATTTAAAACTCTTCAAAATGTGGTCGACAGACCAATTTAGTATGTCAGGATTTAACTACTTAATTGGGCTCAATGCATAGAGACAAAGTCTTAGGCCCTTTTCCGACAGCTGTTAGCTGATGGAGGAGCCTTATGGCTATCATTTGCATTTTTGAAATGGTGTCTCTTATAGCACTAAGTGGTATCCAACTTTACGATTTCCAGATACTTTTTTATTGTTTTCCCCCACAGGAAACACTATACATACCAAAATAAATCCCCTGCCCTCCATATCTGACTGTTAACCAGGAAAAAGTGTACATTTACAATAATTGTCTAAACAATTATTTCTTAATTAGTTACCTGCTTTGTGTGATTTAGCTCTGAGCCTACTTTTTACTTGAGAAATAATTTTCTCTGAAGTCTCTTCTAGGCTGTCTAAAAAAAGCAAGAGGCTAGGAAAAAAATATGCTTTGTAGGTGATATGTTCACAATCATTGCTAAGCATTTACTGCTGCTCCTTGGGTTTATAAGGTACAGATTCAGTTTGGAGAATAAAAATGAATACAATCCTTCTTCTCAAATATATCTGGAATCTACTCACTCTCCTCTATCTGCTGGCACCTCTTCTGCCCAAGCTGATTTCATTTCCTACCTGGACAACAGTCACAGCCTGTTAACTGGTCTTCTCACCAATTCTTGTTCTCCTGTAATCCATTATCTAATAACCCACAGTGTCTTCCTTAAGACACTTTTTAATTGCTTTTAAGGTAAGGAACACAGTCCTCAGCCTGAACTCCAAGCTCTTGCAGGATCCAGATATTGCCTCCTCTAGCTCATCTTGATGCCCTTGTGGTCTCTCTGCCTGAGGTGCCTTTTTTTCAGATTCACATCATTTCCAGGTTCTCTCTGACCTCAGGGATTTTACATATGATCTTCCTTTTGCTTAGAACCTACTCCGTACTCTACCTCTCCGAGGTTGGCCAACTCCTACTTACTTTTCAAGTTTTTCAGTTCATCTAGCACATGCTCAGAGATACCCTCCCTATCTCCACACTAAAGTTCAGGTCATCTATTTGTTTTAATAACAAGTCTTGCAATAATCCAGATGGTGAGAAAAGTTTGCTGAGAAAGCATATTAGTTTTAACATTAATATGATGATTACCCAATCCAGAAACCCTTTTTTAAATCATTAGTCCCTGGAAATTAGTGGAAATAACACATAGGTAAAAAAAAAAAAAAAAAAAAAAAATTAAACAAACTAATTCACATGATGCAACATTTTTATCTCATCATTTTGGATGAAAAGCCATCTAAACTGAATTATACTTTCATGCCTGTTTAAGTAAATGATATTGAACAAAATTAACACTTTTCTCAGTATCTTGGGCTGTTGTGAACATGAAGTGTTATATGGAACTATAATAATAATTGGTAGGAACTCTTAGGGGGCCTCTAAGAACTAGCACTCCTCTTCCAAGACAGGCTCTTAACAAACTGAGTAAGAAAACAGAGACATGGAAGAAGGGTCAAAATATCAATTTTATGACTGATCATGACTAAAATATTTGTGTGAGAACCAACTAGACCTGTTGCTTGAACCCGTAGTCAGACAGATTTATTAACCCTCCCAACTAGAGTTTTCTCTAGAGCTTCAACGCTCCCAGTGCCAAATCCATTATCTGAGGAAGAAAGCAAAGCTGAACCCAACCTGGTGAGTTATTATTCCTAGATTTACCAGCAGATAACTGTTGGGAGTTAATCTCTATGAAATTCTCATGTACCTGCATGGTCTGAGCCTTCTCAGCAAAGGATATGTTTGAAGAGCAAACAGCTTTTGAAGCTAGAGATGCTGTAGTCCTCCAAAGAGATTAGAAGACATACCTCCCCAGAAACATTCCAGGGGAATAATTATAAAGCGCTCTTTTTCCCCTTCCCAGAGACATCTGCTTACATTCCAGAGCAGTAAGTACTTCCTCTCTCCAGACAGGAGGAAATGCAGATGTGCTAACAGCTCACAAAAAACTCCAGCTTCTCCTAATTTCAGGGTTCTTCTCTAATGGTGCACCCCACTGCATACACAGGTAATACTTGGCCTTCATCTCATTGCCCATGGGACATGGGAAGCCAATGTAAGATGCTACTTTGGCTAATCTTCTTGCTGTAATAAATGATCTGTTCCCCTGACCCAAAGATTTTGGGTTGTTCTATCACGGTTTCTTATTTAACATTAACAAATTTTACTTTCTAAAGATGGAGAGACCTAACAGCCAATTAGAGTGTAAAATTCTTCTTTCTGTAAATTAGGAACTGGTAAGAGGTGATTTTTCTCTAAAAATTATGATGGTGATACAAATAAGAAGAATAGAAACAACATAGTACTTACCCTTTATTAAATACTTACTATGATCTCTGTATACTTTTGTTATCTCATTTAGCCACCAAGTAATTTCTTGAGAGAAGTTCTTTGATTACCTCCAGTTTAAAGAAGAAGAAACTAAAATTCAGAGAGATGAAGAAACTTGCCCCAGCCCATGACAATATGGAACAAGAATGATGATTCAAGTCAGCCTGATACAGAACCCATGCTCTTTTCTACTAAGCAGTAATGAGAGCACTATAAGGACAGAGATTGTATCTATCTCACTTGCCACTAAATTGCCTATGCCCAACAGTCCAAGACCTTCAAAGAATCTCTCTTTCTCCCTCTGTCATTCTCTCTCTCACTACACACACACACGCAATTCCATTAAAATATGTATATATTCCATAGTTAAGCTGACACATCTACATGATTGCAATGTGCCTACGTCTACCATCACTCTATCACCCAAATGTGGAAAAATCAACCAGAAACTATTTCTAATCATAAAAAGATAGGCAAATAGCCTCTGAGGGAGGACCTGAGGAATGTGTTGGTCCTCAGAGTTATTTGAAACATTGATAGTGACAAAGATGTGAGATGTAGTTAAGTAAGGGATTATATATTTATTACTTTCTCAAAAATTCCCTGCAAAGATGAGTTGCAGTTGGGATACAAAAATCATTCAAATCTAGCAATGTACTCACTTTGTAGTATTTCTTAGGGAACAACAATTCTCACTCACTCCTGTCTTCCAAACACCAGAAGCTAATCACAAGTAAAATTTGACAGACTATTTTGAAGTGACTTGATATTCATGTCAGAATATCCAAAATGTACTGCAGTCACAAAGTTGCATCTCTCTTTTGCTTTACTTGTAATAAAAATTTAAATTAAAAAGAAAAGTAAGGGAGTAAGAAGATGGTTCTACCTATTTTTCTCTAAGTCTGGTCTATGTACACTCTGCTCGTCCAACTGCATAAGCTAACCAGGACCAATGCAGTATCCATCACTGGCCTAACAAAACATTGCCCTCTGACTTTATGAAACTCAAGCTGTGTATTAGTTATTTATTTCCATGTAACAAATTATCGCAAAATTTAGTGGTTTAATTTTTTTTTTTTCATCTCACCAAGTTTCTGTAAGTCTGGATTCTGAGTACAGATTAATTGGGTCCTCCGGCCCAGGCTCTCTCACCAGGCTACAATCAAGGAATCAGCTGGGTGCTCTGGTGATCTCAAAGCTTGACTGGGGAGCTCATACTTTCAAGCTCACTCACATGCTTGTTAGCAGGATTCATTTCCTCATGGGAATTTGGACTGAAGACCCCTGGTCCTTGCTAGCTGTTACCTGGAGATGATTCTTAGTTCCTTGCCATAAGGTCCCTTCTATAAGGCAGCTCATAATATGAGATCTAACTTTCCTCAGACCAAGTGAGCGAGAGAATGAGCAAGGGCATCCAAGGTGGAAAACGTAATCTTTTTGTGATCTAATCTTGGGAGTGAAATCTCAATTCTTTCCCCATGATCTAATGGTTGGAGCAAATTTCTTTGTCCAGTTCATACTCAAAGGGAGGGGATTGGCTGCACAGGGTGTAAATACAAGGAAGGGATCATTGGGGATCATTTCAGAAGCTGCCTACCACACGAAAAGATCAGTCCTTCCCATTACGGGGATGGTAACTGTTTCCAGATGCAAAGCATTAGTTGCTCTCACTTTGGATTTTTCTCTGCTCTGCTGGAGAGAGGTAGAGACTACAGCTATTGCCTCTGGGCAGCTTTCTTCCACTTCCACTTTCATTATGGGCTCAGAAGTCCCCAATTTTACTGCTTAACATTTTTCTCCTCTTTAGCTACCTTTCTTGATTCCCTGGGGGGGGGGGGGAGGATTACTAAAAAGAAAAAAAGTAGATAGTGAGTACACAAAAATCCTTGAATTCACTTCAGCTCAATTATCTCCCACATGACAGACATTTCTAAGTCACTTATTTAAAGGCTTAAGGATATTCAGTGATTAACCAATTGTGCTTTCTTCAAGCCATAATATTTTCATTTGACGAAAAATGGTCCACAGAAGTGCTACCTATATTGCTATTGACGGCTTCTGTATGTTGGTATTTACAGGTGTGTGTGCATTTATATATAATAAACTTGGGACAGCTTTCTAAATGAAATTACACCACAACTTTTTCCTAGTTGAAGATTTCTAATGTGGTCTTTTACTGTAAATATACATGTTAGCCTGATTTTGCTTTATAAGCACTTCATTTTTTTTTTTTTCAGAATAAATATTTTATAATGAATGTTGTTGTATATTTAGGATTAATATATTAGTTTTGATCTTTACATTAGTTTTGTACCTAATTATGAAACTGTCCTTTGGCCAGCAAAAATAACAAAAATGAAATATAATATTACAAAAAAAAAATCAGTGATAGAACTAGGTTTATTTTTTTGTTTGTGTCTGCTGCTTCATTTGCTTACTTGCTTTCAAGGGAGGGCACACACCTTATAAAAATCGAAAATGGGTAATTCTAAGGTTCCATTTATCTTGGCTTTGCATAAAGTAACAAAACCAGTCATCTAACATAAAAAATATAAAGTATTTTGGATAATTTCTAAATTTGTATAAGACTCAAGTCTATGTGCTGTGAGGAACAATCTGTCAATCAGCTTTAGTCTCTGTCAGTCATGAGCAAAACTCATCGGAAGGAGAGAGGCAAGGAGATGGTCATGCAAGTCAGATTAGCTCAGCAGCAACTGACCTCTCTTTTCAAAGGAAAAAAATTAAAATTAGAATTTTTATTTCATAAATTTGGGATCTCTAAATGACTGCCTAACTAATTATTTTTCCTTTTACTTTTTAAGATTTTTCTGGGCTAATGTCCAGATATAGAATAATTCTAAAGTATTTAAGATTTAATTATCCCAAGCAACTGTCTTTCCTCTGAATGCCAATGATTTTGAGAGGAAATGGGTTTTCATATCCATTTTAATTGCATTTATAATCAGAGATTGATTTGATTATTAAGATAAAATGCTAACAGGATCAAAATCAGGGAATATATGAATTTTTCAATGCAGTCACTCTGATTTAAACATTTATTCTATATAAACTATTATGCTTGGTATTTGAAAAGATAAATACCCATTTTTCAGAAGTTCACAATCTTATTTGGGCAAGAAATGCACTTGTATAACTCTGTTACAAGTAAAATTCTACTCTCCTGGAAAAAGTTATGCAGAAAATTTTTATGAATACCAATTTCAAATTCAAACCAATGAAAAAATAATTTAAAAATACTCTTTGTCTTGAACGATTTTTCACTACAAGTGTGTGATTCTGAAAATTGAGGATCCTTTGTGTATTATTTATTTATTTACATTTCTTTGCATTTTATTTTGAAATAAGATTAGAATTACATCTGTACAGATAATATGGAGAGTTCCTATATACCTTTCAACCTGTTTCCCCTAATGTTGACAACTTAAATAACCATATATCAAAACTAAGAAATTAATATTGATACAATACTTTATTAAAAACTGATTGCATGTATTTTTAAAAGCTACATCATTTGAAATAGAACAATGACAAGAAGTGTAGAATTAACAGACTGAGATAGGCAGGGTACCTCTCTCAGGGTCACTGTGGGAACAGATGTGGCTCAAGCAGTTGAATCCCTGCTTCCCAGGGTTCAGTCCCGGTGCCTCCTAAAAACCAAAAAACAAACAACAAGCAAACAAAGGAAAAAACCAACTCAAGGGAGCTGATGTGGCTCAGTGGTTGAGCAAAGACTTTGCTCATACGAGGTCCTGGGTTCAATACCCGGCCCCTCCCAGTACCTCAAAAAAAATAAAAAATAAAAAAAGATCAATTTTTGTAAGAATAATTTGTTCTATATTTGCCATTATAAACTTACAAATGAATCTAGATTTAATTCTCATCTGTGACATTTAAGTAGAAATTAATTTGCAGCCCATGATATATATGATTTTCCCCCTCATTAAAGCCAAAAACACTGTTCTGGGGGCGGGGGGAGTGATATACTAGTATTTGCTTTTCATCTTATCTTTTATCCACTTAATTTTTTTAACTTTATTTTTAAAGTTTCGGATTACAGAAAAGTTACACCAAAAATATAAGTGATTCCCATATACCCCATCCCTTCCTACTCTCACATTTCCCCCTAGTAATGTTATTAATGGTACATTTATTATAATTGGTGAACAAATGTTGAAGCATTGCTACTAACCATGGTCTATAATTTACACTATGGTTTACACTTTACACCATACAATTCTATAGTTTTTGACAAAACACAACGGTCTGTATCTGTCATTGCGATATCATGCAGAACAATTCCAATGTCCCAAAAATGCACCCATTCCTCCTTCCCCCTCCCCTCAGAACCTCTGATGACCACCATTTTTATATCAATGTTATAAATTCTTCCATTACTAGAAAAATTATGTCTACTTTAGTCAATAGTTGTATTGCCACCTCATGTTTGTTCATTACTCAGTCTTGAGGATTTGGGGATTGTATCATTTATTAATGTAGTCTACAAAACTGTTGTCCTTGGAATTAATAGGACTCTGGGGAACTTTCCTGGGGGGTGGGGGGAATAAAATAGAATGTGGAAGGAGAATGTGGAAAGAAGGGGTATATAATTGGATGGGGATCTGGGATGGTCCCGCTAGATAGCAGGTTTACCTGCTGAGGACTGTGGGCCAAAGACAGCTAGCCACATGTTTTTGTAAATAAAGTTTTTCTGTAACACAGCCATATCCATTCATTTACGTATTGTCCATGGCTGCTTACCAGTTCAACAGTAGAGTTGAGGAATTGCAACAGAAGAGTTGTGACAGTGATCATGTAACACACAAAAGCTAAAATATACATTATCTGGTATTTTCCAAATAATGCCTGCCCACTCCTGGGCTATACATAATTTCACCCAGATTTGATGATTTTATTTGTTTTATTTATTGGATTTAAATTAGAAAGAAAGAGAAAACTATGAGTAAAGAAAATAAACTACATTTGTTACCACAACCACAATTATGTGGAATAGTAACATAATTACTAGAGATAATTAGAGATACAAGGCCTATTTCAGAAATTATCTTAAGCATTTTTGTTTGATAAAGTTGAGAGACTTTAGGCCTGACCTAGATAAGAGAGCTTTAAATTGACTATGTATATCATACTATATTATAAGAAATGTGTTCATTTTCCTCCTGCTGGGCCAGTGAAACAGAATGGGGTGAATATGGTAGGGTAATAGCTCTGGGATGTACAAAAAAGAGAAAAGGAGGACAAACGCAGAGGCAGATCCATAGCAAAGGAAGTGTGATCTGCAAAAATGGTAGCAAGTGGAACCTCAGAACATGACCAATAAGAATTTTCTGGTGGAGAATATCAGTGAATTTTGTGATTCATGATATTAAATTATAAGTTGTGTCTTATTCAGCCCTTTGCTGAAATTAACCCACCACCACCTCCATAATCTGAAAAATTTGACAATAGCTTGATACTAGTAGCAATTCTTCTGTTAGAGGGGAATTGAACACAGAGGTGATGTAACTTGGGTTAATATGGGAAAATGGAGAATTTGTTTAGAGATGCTGAAAAGAGGTTTGTGAGATGGGCAATCTCAGAAAAAGCAGGCTGCAGACACACAGGAGACAGACTTCAGGCAAGCCCACTTTTGTACCAGTATAGAGAGAAATGAGATCATCAATAGATGGGAATTGAGATGGAAAATAGATTCTACTATTACATGTGGAAGAGGTTTAAACCTTTCTTTTTCACAATTTTTATTTTTACAGGTCACAATCATTTGGTTCGTAATTATAAGATTTCGTTTGAAAAAAGGGTTGAGATCTACCTACCGGTTGCCTTGCCACCACCGATTTTGAAAACCATCATGTAATCCATCATTCTCTTTATCTAAATGGGAAGATGGATTTAGGAAGTATAATCGATTTGCTCTAGACCAGTGATTCTCAACCTCCCACATCACCTGGAGATCTTGAAAAAAATCTGACACCCAGACCATTCTCCTTGAGAAATTGTGGTGAAGCCAAGCATGAATATATATGTTTAAAGTTTCTTAGATAATTTTAGTGGGCCACAAGAGTTGGGAATCTATCTCTTAGAAAGAAAACTCAGGAAACTGAACTCCTCGTCAAACTGCATTCCACTATTCTGTGGCATTTACAACTTTTCATCTCAATGTGATATAAGAAAACAAAGACATACAGTAACATTGCTCCTGGCTAGAATTCAAATATCAAGCAGCTTCATCTGTCTAACAAATATGAAAAGGGAAGCAAAAATGACCTGTAGATAGTCAAAATAGTGGCCCTTCCTCATAGAGGATTCCCTCAAGCTTTCACTCAGGAGATAGGTATTCTTATTTTACACACAATTTTGACAGGTTTGGAAATCTTATTTTCAGATTTGCAACCTCTGTGAAAGGGGCAATGCTTCATGCAGGTTGTTTGATTACCCTGAGAAATGACACCCAAAGGCAATGGAGGAATTGGGAAACTTACAAAATCCACAGAAACTAAAACCTGCATAAGTGCTTCTCCTACATGTCTCAGTAGGTCTTGGGTTACAGAACAACCAGGGATCCTATTTCAGGGGGAAAAATCCCAAATCATGAAGATAAAATCTGTCATAGTTCAGATTGTTAAAGATACCAATTCCCAATTATCCTGACCATTATTGAATGACTCATTCCTAGAGGTTTCCACACAGCAGAGATGTTTCCAAATTTGCCTATACTGTATTAAATTTAAACTTGAAGAAATGAGGAAAACAGTTTCTACTTTCACACCCATAATTGCCTAATCACTGTGGTATATTGTGCAAAGACCAATGTATCAATCAAAGCTATGAACTTTGTTCCATTTATATTGTATTTCTTCAGCAAATGCCAAAGTTAAAAATGCTTTTTCTTAAGATTGTATCTAAAATGAGTTCTGGTAATCCACAGCAAGCAAAAAGTCCTTGGTTGTGATATTCTCATTCCCATTTTTTAAATGAAATCCTCAAGGCTATACCACAACTAAAGTCAAGTCAGCATGGAGAAAATGTCCTCTAATGAGCCTTGGGTTTCTGTCAGTTCTAATCTTTACAGTCTGTGGCCTAAACTAATAAACCATTGCCCTTGACTACCCTGCTTGAAGGATATTCATTTGAATGACACTAAGCAAATACAGATAATATGTACATTTATTTAATATTTAATGTCCCTTTCCTACATACACTTTAGTGAACATTTAGCATACTGTCTATATAGGTGCTTGAAATGAGGTGGCAACTTTCATAATAATAAATGTTAGAAAATATTCCGTTTAATTGGAGGTGAATCACAATTCATTTAGACCTTTATAAGAAATGTTTACAAAATGCCCCAAATCCAACTACTGGAAAATACTTGTATGTTTGGTGTCACTTTTTATTCAAATGCTTACCATCATGGATAACTATGAATGGACTTTGTAATTTAAAGCTCCTCAGAAATAAACATTAAATATTGCTTTTCTTGATCCAGAGACTATTCTCAAGTTAAGTCAAAAGGAAGAAAACAAAAGCATACCAGTTATTTACATTAGTTACTTTAAGTGACTGTCAAAGGGACAATTTAAAGTAGGTTGAGACACCTATCACTCACATTAGTTTCCGTTCATATGTTGATCCAGTTCCCAGTGTAGATCCATGAGAAAATACTTCTGAACTATTGATAAGCTTTGAGAATTCAGCATGTGTGTACTTCATTTCCTCAATTTTAGGGGGTCATACTGTATTAAAACCTACAATGATTGAAGAGTGGCTAACTGGATATCTGAAATTTGGGATTTTACCATCCTCCACTGGATGGACTTATTTTTCTCTTTTATTAATTCTTCTACCACATAACTGAATCTCCAAATGCCACCCTTAGCCAACCAATACCCTCTACTCTCAGAATCAACTATACTTGGCTTCATACATGCCTGAATTCTTCTTTACACCTTTCAATTCAGACCAACATCTTCCTCTTCAGTCTGGGCTCTTCTCGCACTACATAACTGCTGTTAGAACATATTAACCTTAAGGAACACCATAGGCCAGCTGGGTCATTAGTTTTAATTCAGGATCCTTTCAGCAATGCTTACACTCATTTACGTAGGCAGACACTTAGCCTTCATCACCCTATAATTGCATTGGGTTCCACTTTCTAGGAAAACCCCACACATGATTTATGCAAAATAAGTATTACAGTTTGAAAAAAAGCTATTGAATGTTAAGGAATTCATTCCTGGGAGTCTCAGTCTATAATAGGGAGACTAATCCATACAATTGGGAATCAGAAATTGATTATATGGAAATTTAAAATAAAATACTGAGATACTTGGGTTGTTGGTGGTGGGGAGAAAGGTTGGTGGTGTGGGAAGCTGAGATCTGACTTTAAGAGTATTTCATATCAACAGGCAATTTTTTCCACTTTTATTTGCAAAACACAAAAACATATTCACAAAGATTCTTAGAAATACTCTCAAGCTATAAAAAACAAACAAACAAACAAAAAACTACAACTTTGCTTAATTAAGCAGCAATTTTCCCAGAAAAACAGATGGAAGTGAAATAGTTCTGAAACTTTCTGGACCCTGAGATATGACTGTGGTATTTGTCTCAGCCCCTGAGAGTATATATGGCAGGAACATCACCACACCAGGGTTGAACTTGCATTCTTGGGGTGAGAGCACTAAGCAATAGCAGGGTATTTTGAGAAAACAACCAAAGGCTTGTTTCTTCTTGTTACTAGCACTCCACCCAGTGGCATTTATTGCCTCAAGGAGGAATATAGATTGGCATAGAACAAAGGACAAAATGCTTTCTAACTAGATATGTTTTGTATGCATAACAGAAAGAAAAATAAATAAATAAAAATCAAGGCATATTTTATTAGCCAAAGCCTGGTTTTAATAAAGGATTTTTGGTATTCTAAAAACATGGCTTTGCAATATAATGAGTAAATCATAATAACAGAAGAGTAGCTTTCCCAAACTCCAGCAAGGAAATCAATACCTAAAATTCTTTTTAGGATTCTGGATTGAGAGAAGGAGATTGGAGAGGATTGGGAGATAAGAGCTGGAGCATTTAGAAGCAACTTGGGGAGTTATCTGAATACCCAAATGCACTCTATGTAATTGAAACCCTTGTTTGAACTTATATTTTTAAAAATTCCAAGATAGGGATATGAAAACAAAGTAACCTGTCATTAGTGTAAATGATAATTCATGAGTTATGTTGACCTCCATCATAGCAACTATGGCAGTTTGAGATTATTTATGAATGCCCAAAGAAGAGATTATGTTTGTAAATTGGCCTGTTCCTCTGGGTGTGTGGTACCCTTTGATTGTATTAGATTCAGCTGAGATGTCTTTGATTAAATTATGTTAAGGTTAGGGCTTTGATTCTACCACGTCAGTAGGGCTTGATTCAGGGTTGAGTCCCCACCCCCTTGGTGGGCTGATAGAAACAGACATTTACTCAAGAAGATACACAGAAGAAGACATAGGAAGAGACAGACCTCCATAGATGCCAGAGGAGAAAAGGATCAAACAGTTAAAGCTCCAGGAAGAAAGAGCTGAGCCATTAGCCTGATTGTTTGCAGCTGAAGAAAACAGAGCAGCTAAGGAGAGAGCTTGCAGAGATCACCCACCATCTTGCTTCAACACGTGGCAAAACAGTTTGGTGAGAAAGCAACCTTGAGTAGGACTCTTTAGGGCCTTGTAACTGTAAGCGTCTACTCCAAATAAATACCCTTTATAAAAGCCAACAGATTTCTGGTGCTTTGCATGAGCACTCCTTTGTCTGACTAATACAGCAACATAAAGCAAGTTCCCAAAATATGACTGATCCTGAGACTATATATTTAACTACCCTAAACTAGTAGCTCTCATATTTTATTTTGTTTTCATTCTGGGTGATGTGAGGAACAATTCAGCAAAACTCATGTTTAATGCCCAGAGGGACTTTCCATGAAAGTTTCCAGAGGAAAGCTGCATGTATCAATGTTCTACTGCTACTATAACAGATTGTTACAAACATAGTGGCTTGAAACAACACAAACTTATTATCTTACAATTCTGGAAGTCAGAAGTATTAAAAAAAAAAAAAAAATTGTCCGTAGGACTGTGTATCTTCTGGAGGCTCTAGGGGAAAATCTGTTTCCTTGCCTTTTCCAGCTACTGGAGACCACATGCTTTCCTTGACTCATGGACTTTTCCCCCATCTTCAAAGCTAGAAGCACAGAATCTTCAAATCCCTCTCTCGCTATCTAACCTCTGCTCCTGTGATCACATCTCCTACTTGGAATCTGACCTTCCTGCCTCCTTTTTATAAGGACCCTTGTGATTATACAGGGCACGCCTGCATAAAACAATAATTTTCTCCTCTCAAGATTAACTTGGTCACATCTGCAAAGTAACTTTTGCCATGTAAGATGACATATTCACAGGTTCTGGGGTTTGGGATATGGACATCTTTGGTGAGCCATTATTCTGTCTACCATAGCCCACTTGAGAGCAAAAATGTGTAACCCTCACTAAATCAGAATCAAGGAGAGAGATTTGGCATTTTACAACAAAGGCTTCATGTGCTCTTCATTGGAGAGCAGAATTTTATTTGGAGCTCCAATTAATAATTTTGAATCCAATTCCTGCACCAATTGGTGTTCTTATCCTTCTCAAACAGGCAGACAAGGAAAAATATCTAATTGGCAAAATTAAAAAGTAATGCAATCTACAAATTTCATCAACTATATAGTTCTCACTACAGTTCACATAACTTTAGATATTTCTCACGTAAAAAATACTTTAAAATATTTACTAAAGAATTTCTCATAACTTGTTAGGTAGAACTAATTATGTTTTTATAAACTTATTAAACATTTTGATAACCTTTCTTTTTCTAAGAAGGATTAAAATAGAGCAACCATAGGTCCTGGTTAACACCTGATAGTCCTAACCTTGAATAGTGTCCTTTAATTCTCAGTAATGTCCTGATTTGATAATAATCTACATAGTCACCTCACCATTAATACTTTCTGCATAAAAAACAAATAGAAGATGTTACAATCTGTTGTCTTCTTTCTCTATGATTGGCATATTTTGGGACTAAAAAGAAAAAAACTGTGCAGATACCTAGAAGTAAAAAGGGGATGTCTTGGAGCAACATGGTTGGCAAGGACATATAAGATATTAAGGCAAATGGGGATTTGATAGAGGCATAGAATGGCAGCCTAGACTCTTTCTGGAGACTGGGAGATGGCTGGGAGATGAGCAGCAGCCAAGAATATTGAAGGATATCTCAACCATAAATATTAACTAAGAAAAGAACTACTACCAGAAATCCAAGAAACACCAGGACCCAACGCAAGTTGAAAACAAACCAAAGTCATTATGTCCAAGGAAACTGTCTCAGTTTGCCAGTCTGCTATGACACATATCACATAATGGGTTGACTTAAACAACAGGAATTTAATGGCTTATGGTTTTGAGGCTAGGAGAAGTCCAATATCGAGGCATCAGCAAGGTGGTGCTTTCTCGCCAAGGTTTGTAACATTCTGTTGCTGGATGCCAGCAATCTTTGGGATTCTTTGGTTTATATCCTGCCTTGTCACATGACCATATCCCATGTCCTCTCCTTTCTGTTCCGTATTCAGTTGACTTCCAGCTTCTGGCTCTTCCCTATGGCTTTCCCTTTCTTCCAGCTCCTCCCCATGGCCTCTGGTTTCTTTTTCTTTATGAGACATCAATAATCCAAATTCAGACACAACCTCGTTTAGTTGGGTCACATCTTAACTAAAAATAATGTCTTGAAGAGATCATTTATACAATGGGATTATACCTACAAGAATATGGGCAAAGATAAAGAACATATCTAAATTGAGGAATATTATTCCGTCTACCACAGAAACAGATGGCAGAGCAGCCAGAGCAGGAGTCAAAGCAAATAAAACTAGTGATCACAAAAAGATGAGAGAAGGTATTTAATCAATTGAACATCCACAGGAAGTTTTTAAAAATAAGTAAATAAATAAATAAACCATTTCCAGGGGTTTTTAACATTTTTTGTTCCACGGACCCCTTTGCCAATCAGCTGAAAACCACAGTCCCCTTACTAAGTCTACAATATACATTGTAATATTTAACAACTAAATCACACCCACACCAACATGTTCCCACAAGAATAATGTTTCCTTGAATTTCAATTCAAGTCCACGGACCACTTGTTAAGAATCCCTGATATGTGCCTATGGATGAGCTGCTTTGGATTCACAATGGCACTCTTATTACATATACAGATTCCTGAGCCTCACTGAAGATCAACTAAACTCTCTGAAGTAAGCACCAAAATACACATTTTAGCAACGTCCTCACAACCTGGAATGCTAATATAGAGGATTTTCAGTTAAGTTCACCAGTCTTAATAATTCTTTATCATTTCTTGTTAGGAGGAGTCCTATTGGATGGTTCAAATGTCATTAATTGTCATTATAAATTAAATATGGCTCCTCACAAAAATAATATGGTAATAAATTCATATGGCACTTATTTTATTTAAAAACAACTAAGTATAATCCTCAAAACAAATCTACAAGCTGTATATTATTGTTTCCCTTGAATAATTGAGGAAATGAAGATATAAAGAGGTTAACTGATATGTCTAAGATTGCACACCTAGAAACACAGAAGATCAAATTTGGCCCTAGGTCTCTATGATGCTATACCACTCCTTTTTTCTTAATGATGCATATTTCCACCTGTTCTTATAGGCTTGGAAATTAAGGCAGCCCTGGCTAGCAAGCATTTGCAAATTCATTTCCTTGAATCCCCTTCTTACATAAGGAGTGCAATCTGATACAGCCAGAATAATGACTGCAAAAGTAGAAATGGAATGTAATTATAGGAAAAACTCAAGTTATATTAAGGTATTTCAATTTTTCCTACTTTTACAAGACCTAAAGTTGCTTTACTTTAAATTTAAACTTAATACTTTAGTAAAACTGGATGATGCATGTAGATGATAACCTTAGGTTTTCAACTAAAGCAAACTTTACTTTATTCCATCAAAACTATTGTAAAAGTATAGATAGATAATTGTCCAACAATAAAAATCTCCATAGTACATTTTATACTAAGTCTCATACATATGTGGGAGCTATTTTATATCCTGCAATATAAAATGGTTGATTCACTAAATGTATTGCTCAAATACTACAATTATTATCATAATTCTAGCCAGTTTTAAATTAATTTGTCTACTTTTGATAGAATTCATTTGCATTGGGCAAATATGAAAAAATTGCCACATTTTCAGATAAACACTCAGGCATTATTTCAGCTTGTTCATTGGTACCCAGTACATGAAAACACATGAAGTGGTACAGATAATTTTTTTTTCTTCTAAGAAGGATTTATATTGTTAATGCCTCCTTTTGCACTTGTGATTTTTTCATATATTTAAAGAACATTGACAGTATAACCTTCATGGCAAGTTAATTAATCAAGCTTTGTACAGTAAAATGTAAGGTCATAGTTTTGTGTGTTTACTAGTTACAAAAATATGCTAGTCGTGCATAATTGTGTTTTGCCTCATGGCACATATCAGACTCTTAAATGAGGACGTAGTACTCTAAGAGCATCCCATATTCTCGCAGGGCCATTTCTTTTTAAAAAGAAGTTTGATGCACAAGTTTTTCTTCCAAAAAGATTTCTCCAGAAAATATAGTCTACTGAAATGGGCAAAATACAGCTTTTTGCTCTCTATATATACATCATTAATGTCAGCTGTTTAAAAATGGATGTCTCTAAGCCAGTTTGCAGCGTGTTTTATGGCTGCAAAAGTGTTTAGTGTGGATATAAGTCAGAATATGATTTGTTCCTGACACCAGATGCTGCCTGTGACGTTTTTTGAGGAGAGAATAATGAAGGAAAGCTGCTGCATAGATTCTGTTCATTAGGCTTTTCATTTTAATCAGGTCACAGTTCGAGACAATCTGAGAAGGCAGTGCCACTCCTGCACTGATCCAAGGATTATCGTGTTTGATGGACGGTGAGAGCTCCACCTCAGCATCATTTGAGCTGATGACTTTGGTTTACAGTTTGCTAATGCAGCATTTGTTTTTATATTAGAATCTAAAAAGGGTGAAAGAGTTCACTGAGTAATTTGCTTTTTGAGATTAATTTGATACAAGGAGAACACTCAAAGTTTTCCTGTCACTTCTCAACTCATCTATTAACAAGAAGTAAGAATTGATATATTTAAAAGTAAATATGTTCAACTTTAAAAAAAAATAATTTCTTTTTAATTTTAAGAAGCTTTAGATTATATAAATGTTACATAAAAAATATGGGGGGGGGGCGGATGTGGCTCAAATGGTTGGGCGTCCGTCTGCCATATGGAGAGACCTGGGTTCGATCCCCGGGACCTCCCGGTAAAATAAAAATAAAAAAATATATGTATATAGAAGGCGCATGGGCTGCCAGGCTCTGTGTGCCGGTGAGCCGCCAGGCCCCAGGCGCCATGCAGAAAGATGATGATGAAACAGGAGAGAGACGCAGGGGAGAGACAAGACGAGATGCTCCGAAAGCTCCCGAAACCAGGAACTGAGGTGGTGCAGGCGGCAGAACACATCTTTCCTACATCGGAGGTCCCCAGGATCGAATCCTAGTGAAGACTGGAGGAGGAGGATGAGAAGAGATGGCAGGAAACAGACACGGAGAATTGCCCAGCGAATGGACACAAAACAGCAAATGGGGAAGGGGGGTGTTTAAAATGGATAAAGTAAATAAATAAATCTTTAATATATATATATATATATAGGGGATTCCCATATACCCCATCCCCTCCCCCTCCCACACTTTCTCACATTAACAACATCTTTCATTTGTCTGGTACATTTGTTACAATTGATGTACCCATATTGAAGCATTGTTACTAATCATGGACTACAGTTTACATTATAGTTTAAACTCTGTCCCACACAATTTCACAAGTATGACAAAATATACAATGGCCTGTATGCATCACTGCAATGCCAAGCAGGACAAATCCAATGTTCTGAAAATGCCCACATATTACCCCCATTCTTCCCTCTCCCATCCCTCAGAACCTCTGGTGGCCTCTGCCTTTACATCAATGATAAGAGTTCTTCCATTGTTAGTATAATAATAAGTCTATAGTAGAATAATAAGAAGCCAACTTTAGTCCATTGTTTATTCCCCAGTCCTGAGGATTTGGGGATGGTTATACCCACTCTGCTTCTAACTGAGAGGGGGCTTAGATCCCATGGGGCAAATGGATGGAGCTATCTTGCTTGCAGTTGCAGACATTCTCTGTTCCTTGGGATGGGTGGGCATTGTCTACCATCATTTCCTTGTTAGTTGTCCTGGGTGAGTCGAATGAACTGAAGAGTAGTTGTAGCAACTCTGCTGAAATTCAGGGCTCAAGTGGCACATGGATGGACCAAAGATTTAAGTCTCTTGGGCATACATTTACTAAGTGTAGTGCTAATTATAGGTTCAAATAAAAGAGGAAGAGTCATGTATCTAGACGACTATAGATGAGTCTAACTCTGGTAAACTGAGGGGCATAAATTCCAAAGTAAGGCCCACTGACAGGGTACTGAATTCCTGAACTGTCTGCCCTGGTTACAGTTTCTGAATATCTCTAGAGCCCTCAGGAGGCCCTCTATTTGAGACACTGTTTACTGTGACAGTAAATGAGATCCTGCTGAGACTTGCATAAGTGTAACATCTGGAATGACCTCCGAACTCACTTTGAAATCTCTTAGCCATAAAACTTATTTGTATTTACCATTTCCCCCTTTTGATGAAGATTGTTTTCCAGATGCATTGTTAGATCATCAACTTTATGAATTTGAACACTTCTATTAATGTAATTGCAAATTTGAAATCACAAGATTTCTAATTTAAGGGAAAGAATCAAGACCAACCACAGAAACTTTTGGGAATTAAGGATAGCCATGCTTCATAGCTAGAATAGCTAGATATTTGCATACAGTTAAGAAGTAGCATTTCTCTTTAACACTGTGCAATGAAATTAATTCTGCTCAATATCCTAATACTTAACTTGCAATTGAGGCCAATTCCTAGAACACTGATCATTCCTCTCAAATTCACTCTTTCTGATAGGAAAATCCAACTGCTTATCATCTTGAAACTCATTTCCTCCATTCATTTATAAATTATATGATGTCATTTTTCAATGAGTCTATCTAAATAGCTTACCAAAATGTATTTAGTTGTGTGCCCATGCTTTCTCAATTTTTCTTTTCTTTCTGCCGTTGTTGTCTGTTAGATCATTGAATGTTACCATAAACCTATTCCCTACTTGTTTAAACCCTTTATTACTGAAGTTTATTTTAAAAGGCAGCTTGTTACAATTGAATCAAAAATTGACAATAGATATAAATATTAGAGATAAAATTATAACATTATTAGAAGAAAGCATAGGAGTAAATCTTCATTACCTTGGATTAGGCAATGGTTTCTTAGATATGACATAAAGTAGAAGCAAAGAAAGAGAAAAAAATAGATCAATTGAACTTGATCAAAATTAAAAATTTTGGTGCTGCATGATTTCTTAGGAGACAGAAGAGACTAGGGCTAGCATGGGGTGGGATGTAGAGAGGTACCCTTTACAGGAAAATGGGGTGATGCTACTCCTCAAAGGCTGGGAGAGCAAGCTGACAGACAAGTGCTTGAGAAAGGCTCAGAGATGAGGCTTATTTAAGGAGGGCTGGTTCTGTTAAAAGAAATGGAGGAACATAAAAATAAATGATAAACACATGTAAAAAAAAAAAAACTTTTGTGCTGCTGCAACTGATACCGCTGTAAACATGAAAAGCCACTGGATGAGAGAAAATATTTGCAAATCATAAAGCTGATAAAGTGTCTGTACCCAGATTATACATAAACCTTACAATTCAATAATAAAAGACAGGTTTTCCAAAGATATACAAATAGCCAGTAAGCACATAAAATGATGTGAAGAAATATTTATTATAATTAGTTCCTAGGCAAATGCAAATCAAAACCACAATGAGATTTAACTTCTTATCCTCTAAAATAGCCATAATAAAAGAGACAGACATTAACAAATGTTAGCAAAAATGTGGAGAAATTGGAGCCCTCATACACTGCTGATGGGAATATAAAATGATGCAGCTACTTTGGAAAACTGTCTGGCAGTTGCTCAAAATGTTAAATGTAGACTTAACATGTGGCCTAGCAATTCCACTCCTGGATACACACCAAGTTACGTTATGTAGGAATCCCTGGACTGCAGGATTCTTCAGAATTGTCACTATGAATATAGAATAAAAAGTCAATAGTTTGCCCACCTTTTGAAAAGCTGTCTTCATGAGGCTTATTTCTCTCTAGATATCCTACTAATAATCACACTGCCCCTTGAGATAAAGAACATTATCTGGGCTTTCCAGGCTGCCAGTCTATACTTCCCTATTCCTCCAAAGCTCAGAAGAGAGTGTTTCTTACCACAGACAAAAATCTTAGTTGTGACATAGAAACTTGATGATTTCCATTAACCAAGCTCTGTTGTTTCATGCAGTATGGAGGGACGGCTAAAGGCATGGGACTCAAAACTGAGTTAAGATCCTAACTCTATATTGCCTAATTTATTATGTAAATCTTAACTTCTCAAAGTCTATTTCTCATCTGCATAATGGTAATAATGCCACTGCTCATATTTTGTAGAATCAACATAGAGTGTTAAACTATGATGAATTTAAATGAATCTTGATATTTAATGAATTACAATTGAATTTATTACTTGGAGTAACAGTAAGTCTAGGGCTTTGTGCCTTACTGAATTCTCTAGCTATCTTTTCCCTACCAGATATTTTTGGAGTCATTGTCTAATCATTGGCAGAAAAGTACTCTTGTTTTTCTCTCAGAATATGCCAGATGATATGCAGAGATTGAATGGAAACCAAGTGCAAGAGCATCTCTTGGAACTAAATACACAGAAAGCGAGGAAAAAGTGAGTATATGGCTGCTCCAAAGTCTTATTGCATTATGCCTAAGCCAGAGAGTTTCAAGCTCAGTAGCACTGATGTTTTAGGCTAGATAATTTGTTGTGGTGTGGAACTGTTCTGTATATTATACAATATTCAGCAGTATCCCTGGCCTTTTCCCACCAGATGCCAACATCACTCCCCTCAGCTATGACAACCAGCTTAGTTATTGCCCAAACTTATTCCTTGAGAGAGTTTCCAGGTTGCAAGACAGGAAGGGGATCTGAGGCTGAGTCCAATGGACTCCTTGATTGAAGAGATGGAAATGGGAGTCCAAGGAGTTCAAGGCAGATAGAATTCTCACAGTATAGAGCCTGATAGTACATGGAAACCTGGGTGTTAGCCAAGAGTCAATGAGCCCAACAAAATAGGCTCATTAGGCTCAGTAAGTTCTGGGGAAAAGCCATAGAACGAATCAAACAGATTGTAAAGAAATGGGAGACCACAGTCACTTAAGAGCATATCAAAAAGGTAGCTTGAAAACCTATCAAAGAAAGGTCCAGAAATTAAAAAAAAAAAATAGTAAAGGAGGGAAAAGCTTGGAAGTCAGCTTTTGGACAAGTAGCTGGAACCTAAATCTTGAGACAGAAGCTACAGTGGACTACAATAATCAGACCACCATTTGCAATTCAAAAAGGGTCATATGTTCTCCCCACTATTGAGAAGTCAATTTGAAAACCTGCAGTTGGAACAAATGAATAAGCTGATGGAACAGTAGGCATTCCAACATTAAGGTAGATCCTTTCACTCACCCAGCAGCTGATGAGTCAGGTACCGTAATAGAATTAGTGGATGATCCCGGGACATGGTGTTTCTACATCTCACACAATGCAGTGATTAATAGTTTGCCAGACTACTATGACAAATTTCACACAATGGGTTGGCTTAAACAATGGGATTTATTGCCTCACAGTTTCAGATGCTAGAAGGCTTGCTTCCTCCTGGAATTATTAATGTGCTGCAATCCTTGGGGTTTCCTTGTCTTGCATCTTTGCTGCCCAAACCATGGTGATGTCCTCTTCTTTCTCTTCCAGGTTCCCCCTGACTTCCAGCTTCAGGTGGCTCTCTCTCTCTCTAGTCTGAATTTCTTCTGTTTTTAAAAGACTCTAGTAATCCAAATTAAGTCACACCCTAATTCAGCCGGGGCACACCATACCTAAAATAACATCTTCAAGAGATCCTATTTACAGTGGGTTCACAAACACAGGAAAATTATCAAGACCAAGAACATGTCAAAATTGGAATACATAATGCAATCCACCACAGTAGACGATCCAGATAAATGGTATTTCTATGCCCCAAACAATGTAGTAGTAAATAGTAAAGGGGTCAAGCCAGCTCTTAGATACTTCTCTCATCTGTATGTATAGTGTTCTAGCTTTCTCTGAATATCTGGAATGTTTGCTGTCTTTCTGTAGACCTGGCACTTTCTTGTGCTGTGCTGTTTGGCTATGTAAGAGTTCCTGTCAATGTCTTTCCTCCTCAACTAATTTCTATGCCCCTTGGGTCAAGAACTTCATCTTCTTTGCATTTCCCATTCTGCCTAAAAGAAAAATTCTAAGCATTTAGAAGATGCTTTGCTAACCTGTCTAGAATGAATAATGAATATCACTACTCCCCAAGTGTGACCATCTGTTTTGGAAAATGACATGAGAGAATTGAGGGGTTTGGAAACACATTTGATGGCATTGTGGGTGTGGGGGGGCCATTGTTAAGGCACTAGAAGTGATATTAAGTCAGTTGCTTGGGTCTAATTTATTATGTAAATCTTAATGAATATAATATGATATTAAATTAAACAATGAATTTAAATGAGGAGATTTAATGAGAAATTTCCATCTGCATATTTCATCTGGGCCACTATTTCCTAAAATCTGTATTAGGATACTTTACTCAGATATGCCAAGGAGTTTCCTGATCAACTTAGACATTTAAAGATGCTAGAATAGAACTGGTAAGAGTCAGCCACATTAAAGGAAAAAGGGTGTAATATGTGGGGGAGAGGCCCCAAGGGGAGTGTGCTTGCATATGTGTGGGTGGACATATAAAATCCTTTATGATTTCACCTGTAATTAGACACTAAATGTACATCCCTAGAAATTCACCATGAAGTTTCCAAGAATAATGTATATATGTTCTCTTAGGCAAATACAAAAATATAAGCTCAATGCTACTTTATATAACTTACCTTGTAATTGGAGAAGACACATGTTGAAAAATGTTGGGGTAAAAAAAAAAGTCTTTGGGGGAATGGATGTAGCTCAAATGGTTGATCACCTGCTTCCCATATATGAGGTCCCAGGTTCGATCCCTGGTACCTTCTAAAAACCAATTCTCATTGGAGAACAGATGTAGCTTAGAGGCTGAGCACCTGCTTTCCACGCACCACATCCTGGGTTCATTCCCCGGTACCTCCTTAAAAAAAAAAGACTTTGGGCTAGGGCTATTAGGATTTCATGAAAACAGAGAGTGAAAGTGATATGAAGGTCAAACACGATCACTCTTTATAGATCAAGATTTCAATGTTAGTCATTTCTGTTCTTCCAAACCAGGAAAAACCAATTAAAACCATAATGTTGATTCAACAATTGTGTTACAGATGTTTGATTGGTTAAAACTAGTTTTTAAAGAACAACAAAATGTCCCACAACTTTGCATAATAATTTAGCTCTTATTTTCTCTACTAAAAGTATTGCTTCACTTATTACTTATGTATTAAAAGGAATTAAAAATATATGAAGAATGTGTAGAATTATGAAAATGTTTACACTATAAAATAGTAGAAATATCAAATGGTACATATGCTATGATTGTAACAATATGAAATTTTTTAGGCAAATGAACAAAACATTGATTATATAGGAATTTGAAAATAGTTGTGCTTGGATGGTAGCATTATAGGTGATTTAAAATATACTGAAATATTGTTAGCTATATGCTCTAGTTTTCCAGGTCTGTCATAACAAAATACCACAAATTGGGTGACTTAAAACATAAGAAATTTATGGAGCAAGTGTAGCTCAGTGGTTAAACACATGCTCCACATGTACAAGGTCCTGGGCTCAATCCCTGGTACCTCCTAAAAAAAGTTATTTTTCATAGTTCTGGAGGCTAGAAGTCCAAAATCAAAGATTTGGCAAGGCCATGCTTCTTCTGATGCCCATAGGGAAGTTTCTGTTCCATATGTCTTTTTTGGCTTCTGGCGGTGGTTTTCCAGCAATCCGTGAAGTTCTCTGCCTCAGTCATCACGTGGTGTTCTCCTCTATGCACCTGTCTGTATCCACATTTCTTCTTCTAAGGACATCAGTCATATTGGATTAAGGGTCCACACTTCTCCAGTATGACCTCATTTTAACCTCCCTTATTCCATCTGTAAGGACCCTACTTCCAAATAAGGTCACATTCTGAGGTACTGGGAATTAGACCGTGGACATATCTTTTTGGGGGTGGGGAGGAGAGGGGGACACAATTCAATCCATATTTTTTTAGTTTTCTTTTTTGAAATTACAAAGTAAATATTTAAAAATGTAATAAAAGCACTACCTTTGCTAACCAGAGACTACTGCAGTTTTAATAGAATTCCAAAGACTAACACATGAATCAAAGAAAATGCCAATCACTTATCTCTGGTTTCATTGCTTTATCTTTTTATTTACTTATATCAAAGGCAAAGATTCATTTCAAATTGTGCCATGCCCTTTGATAAAATCATTTATATGGGAACATTTAGCTGAAAACTCTTGATTTTTTTTCACCAAAGGAAGTAGCTGATAATAGAAAATGTTCATAGTACAAGCTCTATCATTTTAGTTTGTTGATGCATTTAAGTGCAATGACATTAATTACACTGGCAGAAGCTCCAAAAGTGCACTTCCTTTTATAACAAAATGCCTTCAAATGAAAGATTTTCAAACCTGGCAAAGAAAGTAGAAGGGTGAGGGGAAAAAGCCTCATTTTTACTTATGAGGACTATAAATGTTAAACTCTTTTATGTCATAAATTGTAGATACTTAAAAATGAGTTATCAGACTCAAGATAAATATTAAAATAATTTTACTTCATAGCAATATATCCCAAAGCAATGTATGTGCAATTGTAACTTCTGATATGTTCTTAGAGCTAAATTCTGATTTGAGCAATTAAAAAAACAACAAAAACTTTTTTGTCAATTTAGTTCAAGAGTTTCCTTCTTTCTTTTTTTTTTAAAAAAATGCATGCATTTGTTATAGCTCATGAGAGAACATTCTCAAATTTGCCCTGTTAACCACAGTCCATCTTCTACCACTAGAATCCCTGTGCTATACATTCCCATGTTTTATACAATTCATTCAAAGCGCGCACTCAGTGACTCTCATTTTTGTCTCAGAGTTGTGTGGTCATCACCTCAGTCAATTTTAGAACGTTCTCATTACTCCAAAAGGAAAAATCTTATACCCCTTTATACCCCCTCTTTTGGAATTGATCTAATATCATTTTTGCCATTGTTGCAAAAATATTGCAATATTACTGTTAACTATCATCCGTAAGTTACATTAGTTCTATAATGATATGCATGTTTTTTGTAAGTTCACAACTTTTACTATACACAATGTTTATGTATGTTCATGCAAAAATGATATACAGTAATAAAATTTTATTTAAAAAAAGAACACCTGGTAGGAGGAGTAAAAAGTATGAAAAAAATGCTTGCATACTTGATCACAGTGGCTGTTATTTGGGAGGTAGTAATTCCTGATCTTTAGTAAATAATGTCTTGCCAACAAATAAGCAGAAAACTGCAAAGTTGTGAAAATGGTAACTCATATTGGGAAGAGTTTTACTTGAGAGGAGAAAATAGGACTTGTAAGTTTATTCACTTCTACTTCCTACTACTCCTACTCTATATAGAGGAAAATCAATTGAGAATTCCACCTGCTTTCAAAAACAGCTATAACATCCAAAAAATTTGTTCACAAAAATTTTGGTGGATGAATGAGACTTGAAGACCAGGATTTACCTACAGGTAAACATATCCTCCTCCTTCTACCACTACTAAACATGTTTCTCTTGTATACTTCCGTAACTGATTAAGGAATCACTAACCACTCAGAGCCCCAAGATAGCTCTGCAGTGGCTAGATCTTGTTACCAGCTCTGCAGACGTGTAAACCATAGTTCTTATTGAGGATTAAGCATTTTACAGAAAAGTATACTAGAACAATTTTTTCTATACTGTTTCAGATTCAGCATTTTCTCTCATAAATGAGGATAATAATAGTGATTTCTTAGGGCTGTTATGAAATATTACTCATAATCTGTCTTAAGTAGGTAACCAATCTTACTTATTTCAATTCCTGTCTCTTGGGAAGCAGCTGTGGCTCAATCAGTAGGGCTCCCGTTTACCATATGGGAGGCCCCGGGTTCGGTTCCCGGGGCCTCCTGGTGAAGGCAAGCCCGCCCGCACGGCGTGGTTAGCTGACCCAGCGAGCACAAGCAGCAAGGGGGGGATAAATGAATAAATAAATAAAATCTTTAAAAAAAAAAAAAATTCCTGTCTCTCCTCCATCCCTAATATCCAAACAGCCAGCAAATTACCTGAGTTCTAACAATAAGAAATAACTCTCATATTTGAAACTTCACTTTTTTGACAACTATTCTCTCATCATCTTTCCTCTCTTCCTCATTCTATTCTATCCCTGCAATTCTGTTACTGTTCTCTCAAAATCTATCTTACCATATTATTCTTATGCTTAACATTTATCTGTTAGTTTCCCATTGTCCATATCCTAAAAGTCAAACTTAGCATGCTTTTCAGAGCTGGTTCCAGTCTGGACTCATTACATGTTTTGGGTCTTTTTTGTAGCCATACCAGAGTCAACACATACTCACACAAACATTATTTCACCTACATGAATCTCTCTATTGAAAGGCCTTTTCTTAATGTCTCATTCTTCATATCCCAGATCAAATTCATCTCTGTGAAGCTTTCTTCATATGAGCTTCAATAGTTCATATTTCTAGCATAAATTTATCATGATATATCATAAATTAATATACCTTTTCCACAAAACCATGAGCTTCTTGAAATCCAACAGCAGCCCTCACGATAGACAGTAAATAGCAAATTTTGGCAGATAGAAGTCTTCTGCTAAATAATTAAATCTAATTACAGATATAGTTGATAAAGGAAAGAGAAGTTACTTGGTGATTTGACTAAATCTAAATATTTCTAGAAAGTATAATATTTTCAAGGCATCTATGCATACAAAATACAAACAGAACATAAAATCATGCAATGTCATATATTAACATTATGTGTAGAAATAAACCCTATGAAGAACTTTATAGCCATTTCATGTCTGACTTTTACTCTGGGGGAAAAAAATTTAGTCTTAAGATTTTCAAACTGCTGTTCAGACTCATTTACGGAACCTCTGCCAGAAAGGACAATTTCACCTTGAACAACTTAAACAACACCTGAACTTGAAAATATAGAATGTTTTAAATTTCAACTTGCAGTGACCCTTTCAGGTGAATCAACATGCTGTACAAATATCTATTTTATTGGCTTAATACTTAGAAATGCACATCAAGCAAGAATAAGACCAAGCAAATCAGTTACCACAATAACTGTAAATGAGTTAAATACTAAAAGTTAAATGTGGGAGAGAAACAGTCCAGTTGCCCTTAAATAACAAAAGGACCAAAAATGTATCAGGCAGATACAAATGAATTAAAGTACAAATTTAGACCATAAGTATTACATTGACAAAATAAACACTATTTTTCAATGATGAAAGCAACAAAAAAATTAAAGATGGAATATATTTACAAAATACACAATTGGTGAAATGCATAAGAAATTCTTATAAATACAAGGAAACTTTGAGAAAATGACAGTCATAATAAAGACATTAATGTTCTCCTCTGAGATCTGAGATTTCAAGACTATACAGTGTGAATTGTGTACACATATGTTGGATGACATAATTAACAGATTCAATTTACACATTTTTTATTTGTAAGAATTTTTAAGATATGATTTTATACTTGTACATGAAGAGAATATAAATAAATTCTAAGTAGCAAAAGTGATTTTGGGCACATTCTCTGTCTCAAAAAGTCAATGACAAGAAGTTTAAGTACAACATACACAAAAATAAAAATTAACCATATTTAAAATACATAAGACACTTGTTAAATTCATTCTTAAATAAAAAAATCTAAATTGAAATTATGAATAATATAGAAAATGATGGAAATCAGTAAACTCAAACACAGAGGGATTTTATTGTAGTTTAGTATTACTTGTTTGTTTTTAATGCAAATGTCTATTGTTTGTTTCTGAGATTCTGATGCAGAGGTTCTTGACTGAGTCCTAAGCATCTTCTTTTTGAGCAATATCCAATCATGAAGAAGCAGGTAATCTGTACTCAAAGGAAAGATTATAACTCTAGAGTCTTTATTGTAAAACTTGACCAAAAAATAAATTTAAAATTTGGAGTAATACATTTAATACAGGAGACAAAAAATAAAATCAATGGAATGACATAATACGAAAAAGGTAAAAGAAAGAGTCAAAACAACAGAAAATAAAAAGTGTTAAAATTAATAAATAAAAATAATTCCAATTTTTCTAAAAGACTAATAAAATAAATTTATCTAAGGTTAAAAAGAAGAAAATCATTATGCAAAGGCAAATATAATGAAAGACCCTGAGTAAATTTAAATAAATTTAAATAATCATAAAAAGTATACTCAAGGCATTTTCATAATGATAAATTTGGAAACTCAGTTAAATTTAAAAAATACATATTACCATAATTCACTCAAGAAGTTAAACTGACAACCAAAGAAGACAGTGATAATTCCATCAAAGATCAATCAATATATTGGAATCAAATAATTTCATAGGCAAATTCTTCCTTTCCTTTCTATGCTTTCTAACTATTCTGGAACATTAATAAAAAACAAGGAAAGTTTCTCAATTCATTTGATAAATATTAATACTAATAAAAATAACAATTTATTACCATTTCTTCTTTATTACAATTATAATAATTGATTATAAACTAATTTATTAGCCAATATCTATAGATTGCTCAATATATTCCATGCTTTTTATTTGGATTATTTTGTTTCATCCTTATAACAAGCCTGTGGTGTAGGAAGCATTTTTTTTCTTTTAAATAACTTTTTTATTTTGAAATAATTTCAATTTTTGGGTTTGAAATAATTTCAAACTTACAGGACAGTTGCAAAAATAATACAAAACCCATAAAGAGAACTACCCACATCCCAGATACCTAGATCCAGCAAATTTCAACATTTTACCATATTTACTGTATCATTCTATCAATTCATCCATCTATCTATGCATCCATCCATTTATCCATCCATTTATCTGTCTTTCTATTTTCTAACCATTTGAGAGTAATTTGTATATATTATGCTCCTTGAACAATTAATATTTCCATGTATTTTTCCTAAGAACAAGGATATTCATTTCTGCAACCACCTTAAGTACAATTATCACATTCAAGAAATTTAACATTGATATAAAGCTTAGAGTCTATATTTAAATTTTTTTTTCAGTTGTCTCATTAATGTCCTTTTGGGCATTTTCTCCTTCATTGTTAGATCCAGTCCAAGATTATGTATTGCCTTTAGTTGTTATTGTCTCTTTAATCCCCCTCTCTCTTTCCTAATTGTAGAAACATATATACTATATGCATTTTCCCATCTCAACCACCCCCAAACATAACATTTAGTGGGATTAATCACATTTACAATGTGCTACCCTAACCACCATCAATTATCAGAACTCTCCCATCACCCTAAACAGGAACTCTGCATCAATTATGCATTAACTCCCCATTTTCCTCCCCTGGTGAGTTGTAGTGTACTTTCTGTCTCTATGAATTTGCATATTCCAGCTACTTATTATAAGTGGAATCATACAATATCTGTTCCTTCATTTCTGAATTATTTCATTCATCATTTTGTCTTCAAGTTTCATCCATGTAGTAGAATGTATCAGAGCTTCATTCAATTTCAGGGTTGGATAATATTCCTTTGTTGTTATATACCATATTTTGTTTACCTATTCATCTACTGATGGACACTTGGGTTGCTTCTACCCTGAATAATGCGGCTATGAACACTGGTGTGCAAAGATCTGTCCAAGTCCTCGCTTTCAGTTCTTTGGAGTATATCCTATAAGTGGGACTCCTGGGTCATATGGTAGTTCTATGTTTAACTTTTTGAACACCCTCTAAATTGTTTTCCACAATGGCATCACCATTTCACATTCCCATCAACAATGTATTAATGTTCCTAACACTGATTCTTTGTCAGCACTTTTAATTTTCTTTTTTTTTTTCTTTTAAATAATAGCCATTCTACTAGGTGTGACATAGTATCTCACTGTGGTTTTATTTGCATTTCCCAAATGGCTAACGGTATTGAGCATCTTTTCATGTGCATATTGGTCCTTTGTATATTTATTTAAATAAATGTCTGTTAAATCCCTTCGCTTATTTTTTTACAAATCAATTTTATTGATACGTATTAATAAACCATAAATCCATCCAAAGAGTGCAATCAATGGTATTTGGTATAATCACATAGTTTTGCATTCATCACTTCAATCATTTTTAGAGCATTTCCATTAAGCCAGCAATAATAATATTAATAATAATAATATTAATAATAAAAAACAAAAATGAATCAAACAAAACTCATCACCTCTCAATCTCCTTATGCTTTACCTGCCATACATAGCAGCTATTCCATTTCCTTCTCTCTAGTTTATTCAAATTTATACTTTCTAAAAACAGTCAAATGTGAAATATTACCAATATTTATATTTTACATGAGGTTTCATTATGTTGTACAGTCCCATGTTACACTGTTTTAGCTCTCCTTCTAGTCATATAACTTCCTTAGACTTTCCCTTTCAACCACTGTCATACCCACATAATATCTCTGCTAGTCACAAACACCATAATGTGCCCTCACCATTTCCATTCATTTCCATTCATTTCCAAAGTTTACAAACAACTTTTTCTTTCTTTTTTTTTTTTTAATATTTTATTTTTTTATTGTGGGTAAAAGTCAAAATTTTCACAATACATACCAACATTTGCAAAATGATATATAAATGTATATGCATATATGTGCATTTGCTTACAAAACTGTTATTTATGTATATATATAAATATATTTTAAGAGGTGCTTAGATACCCAAAATATTACACAAAACCCACTGGGATTTCCATGTTGCCCACCTCCCACACCTCCCACCACATCCCACACAAACATCTCCCACAAGTGTGGCCCACCACCCTCAATGGACTTACACATCCTGGGGCCTTGCCACCAACCTAGACCACAGTTCACACCGTAGACAACACTCTCTCCCACACAGTTCTTAGTGGTATGTGCTGTTTTAAAATGGCCTACATCTGTTGCCACAAAGGTACTCAGGACAACCTCCAAATCCCAAAGAAGCCCCTGTATTTCAACTTCTCATCCCCTCCCTGCCCCAAAAGTGTCTAGTGGCCACTGGCTCCACCTCACTGTTATAACTTCTTCCATTGCTAGAATCACCATATGTGAACAACAGAATACCATCAAGTCCATTCTAGTCCATAGTTCTTACCCCAAACCTGAGGGTACTGGGATGGTGATGTCCACTCCAACTCCAAGTGAGAGAGGGCTTATATCCCATGGATATGGTGGGTGGGATGATCCTGCCTGCAGATGCAGGCCCTCTCCATTCCCTGGGATGGCCATTGCCCATCGTTGTCTCCTCGCCAGATGACTTGGATGAGTCCATTGAGCTGTAGGGTAGGAGTTGCAGCTCCACCGAGATTCCATGCACACCTGGCACATATTCTGCACAGACTAATCATCAGCTTTCCACTCTCTACACTCATTCTATTTTCTGGTGACCTATATTCTAATTATTAAGTCCATGAATTTACACAATATATGTAGTTCATAATAGTGTAATCATATAGTGTTTGTCCTTTTGTGTCTGGCTTGCTTCACCCAACATAATGTAATCCAGGTTTATCCATGTTGTCATATGCTTCATGACTTCATTTCTTCTTACTGCTGCATAATAATCCATTGTGTGTAACACTATAATTTATTTATCCATTCATCAGTTGACACCTGGGTTATTTCCAGCTTTTGGTAATTGTGAATAACACAGCTATGAACATCAGTGTTCCGATGTCTTTTTGTGTCATTGCTCTCAGTTCTTCTGGGTATATAACTAGTGATGGTATTGCCAGGTCACATGGTAACTCTATATTCAACCTCCTTAGGAACTGCCAAACTGTAGGAAGCATTTTAATTCTTTTATTAGTGATGGGGAGATGGAAATTTTTAAAGGAAGGCTGTTTTACTCAGAATATATATGAGGAAAGTTATGAGTGAAAATATGCACCCTGGATAAAGAATCTATACTCCTAACCTCTGTGCTATGTAGCCTTTAGAAGAACTTAAACCTTTTATTATGAGAACACAAACCAGAAGAAGAAAGAAAAGGGAGGGGAAAAAAAGAGAGAAAAGGAGGGGAAGAAGAAGGAAAAAGAAAGGAAGAGAAGAGAACAGACTAAATCTCACCTAAGAATATACTTCTTGTCTTATAGGAGAGCAAAAACATAACTATAACTTCAAACTGTCATCTTATGGAATAATCTTTTGATGCTCACAGATTTCTCTCTGGGTATTGCTATTGAGAAAGAATAGAGAGCTAAATTTGAGTGGAGTCTGATTATCACATTTATTTTGACCACATATATTTCCAGAATCCCCAAGAGTCCCAAATTAGTAGTGAAACATAATGGACAAGTATTGGTTTCCTTCAAGAAGTCATTGAAAAGGATTTGACACTTAAATACAGGGACAGAAATTATTTAGAGAAGATAGCAAATTACTTACCTATTAGAAAAAGCTAGACCTCCACCATTCAGTGAAATTGCCTCACTCTTCTCGGAGTACAATTTTATACAGTAATAAATTGGATACCAAGAGACAAATATCAAAGCCTAACATATTATTCTGGTACTAACTCAAAGCTTAGGTGTTCAAGATCAAAGAAGAAAACTGAATCAAGGGGACAATAGACCAAATACCTCACTGCACTTGCTTCACCAGCAACTCTGGATCACTGTCAAAAGACTAGCATCACGCTTGGGTGGGTCCTCCTATTTCATGACTCATCTTCTTACTGTGCATAGTCACCCTTCTGCTGTAATAGTACTTTTTTTTTTTTTTAACCCCTGCAGCAATTTAATTTAATAAAATAAGAGCAAAAAATTACATTTCCCAAGTACCAAAACCTGCAACTGGCTCCTGCAGCAGAGCTGTAGCCATCAGGAGCACAGGGGGGTGGCATTGCTGGGCAGGGCTCTGAGCTGCCTCAGCACAGCACCATCTTTTACTTAGTACTTAGCATCATGATCTTAGGCTATGAAACCTGAAGCCAATTCTACAATTTTGGAAAATTGCCTATATCCACTGCATACCAATGCAGTTCAGTTTCATTATTGCCTGTGCTCATACAAGTCAGAATGAGATAACTAAAGCCAGAAAAATTTTTTATGAAGAAGTAGAAGGATGAAAAGATGCAAGAGGAGGCAGACAAGGGTAAGAAATTTTATCCCTTCATGAAAGCTCAGTTAGAAAAGAAATATTATCAAAGCCTTACTGAAGTGAATAGAGCTTGCAATTGTCACATAATTTGAAAGAAATGTGACTTGGAATTTTTCCATTTAAGAATAGACCAACAACAAAACTAATTTCTAGGATGTTTTTTCCCTTTGACCTGTATGTTTCCCATTAAAATGTCATATAATTTTAAGATGTGTTCTGCCAAAATTCTTCCATTAGCCTATTTCCTTTTATAAACACATTAACCACAGAATTTCTCAGAATTACTCAGACTAGTTACTCTCTCAGAATTTGCAAGAATTCCATTTAAATTGTGGATTATATAAACCTTATTAGCCCAAAAATTTATTCTATGTTTTTAAATGTTACCTGTGAAAGAAAATATTTATTTAAGTAATAGTCAAATATAGAATATAAATTTCTAAAAGATAGTCTATGCCTTCATTGGAAATTAAGGAAATATGCTAAAATATATCAATTCCAGCAATTTAAGCATGGGCCAATATGAGGAAATAAATAAACGTTTATCATGATGCTAACAAAAAAAGGTCATTATGAGTAGATAAAAGACACTGAAACACATTTAATAAAAGACAGACCATATTATTGATAAAAATTGTCAAGAAAAATGGCAATAAATGGGGAATTTCTAAACATTATAAAACATATTTATATGAAACCAATCATTCATCATATTGGCATTCAATTATAAAGATGTTTCCAAATTATGATAAAAGTGTTTCAATAATCAACCTGGAATGTATGGATTATTCATGAAAGGGTTGGTACAATTGTTCATATGTAAATTTATATATACCTGTACGGTATGGATGTGTATAGTTAGAGTCTCTCCCTATTCCCGTACATAAGCATGAATACCAAATGGATTACATATTCAACCACTAAGAAATACAAAAGATATTTATCAGAGGAAAATACATGACTTTAAAATATTATTACCATGAGGAACAGCAACCTGAGCCAAGACTCAAAACCAAGAAAACATTTTTAAAATGTCTACATAAGTTTTTAATAACCTGTGTGACAAAAACTTTCTATAAGCAAAGCTCACAAAGAAACTACAGACAGGAAGAAACTATTTTAAATGCAGAAAACAGTAAAGCTTCTTTTTTAAAAAATATATTTTTTAATTTTCCTAAAATATACTTAGATTACATAAAATATTATGTAAAAAAATATAAGAGTTTCCCATATGCCCCACTCCCCACACATCCCACTTTTCTCCACATTAACAACTTCTTTCATCAGTGTGGTAAATTCATTGCAATTGATAAAAACATTTTGGAGCATTGTCACTAAGAATGGATTATAGTTTACATTGTAGTTAACACTCTCTCCCACTCAATTCTCTAGGTTATGGCAGGATATATAATGGCTTGTATCTGTGGTTGCAATGTCATTCAGGACAATTCCAATTCCAGAATGTGCCCCCATATTACACCTCTTTTTTCCTTTCCCTGTCTTCAGCACATCCAGTGACCACTGTCTCCAGATCAATGATATAATTTCTTCCATTGCTAGAATCATAATAAGTCTATAGTAGAATACCAGTAAGTCCATTCTAGTCGATATATTATACCACAATCCTGAGGATTCTGAAATGGGTCTGCTCACTCCAACTTGAATTTTGAGGGAGCTTCAATCCCAAACAGCTGATGGATGGGACTCTCTTGCTTGCAGTTGTAGATTCTCTCAGTTCCTTGGTATGGGGGGTGTCCATCCTCACCTCCATGTTAGCTGTCTTGGGTGAGTCAAATGAACTGGAGAGTAGGTATAGCAACTCCACTGAGGCTCAGCGGGCCCAGCTGGGACATCGACAGCCCAAAGATTGAAGTTTTGTGGTACAACTTCTGTACCAACTGTAGATTCAAAAAGAAGGAACAGAATGGGCATGTGGAGAGAAATCACAACTGAGTCCAGTTCTGTCACAATTGGGAGCACAAACTCCAAAGTAGGGCCCAACAGCAAAGCACCAAACTCCAGAGCTATCTGCCATGACTGTAGGACCTGGGTGTCTCCAGAGCCCTCAAGAGCTCCACTATTTGGGGTAATATCTCCTTTGGCAGTCTATGCGATCCTGATGAGACGTGCATGAGCATTACCTCTGGGATGAACTCCCAACTCACTTGGAAGTCTCTTAGTCATGTAAACGCATTTGTCTTTACCTTTTCCCCCTTTTATTCGAGGTCTTTTTCCAGTTGCATTGCTAGTTGGTGCTTGGTAGTAATCCCTCGGTGCCAAGGAGGCTCATCTCTAGGAGTCATGTCCCATGCTGGGAAGAAGTTAATCCATTTATATACCGAATTTGGCTTAGAGAGAGGCCACATTTGAGCAACAAAGATGCTCTCAGGAGGCAACTCTTAGGCACCCCACCACACAAGGTTAAGTTTCAATTTCAAGAGAAAAGGCTCACAAGAAAAGTCATCAATATCAAGGGCCCATCAGTGGGTCATCCTCCTTCACCAGTCACTGCCCCTGCACTTGGGGGACTGTTGCTGCTCCCTTAGAGAATATGGCAGGGCTCTCCAGGATGGGAATTCAGTATTCTCTCATTTATTGTGTGAATCTCCACCCACTGTGATAATGCCCTGTGAACATTTGAACACATTTATATACCTTATATGTATGTCCAGGTGAACTTCCATCTATACCCCATCACTGACAACCCACACCAATGATCCTCCCCTGCCCCAGTTGTAACTCTTCTGTGACCCAAAACTTCTTAAAAAATGAAGTCAATAAAGTAGCCAAATACAATTAATAGGAAAATGGAAAAATAACGATAGGTTTAAACATTAAAAATAAAATACATAACAATTTAGAAAGACTAAAACTAAATTAAAATTTTAAAATTGGGGTATTAAAAAATAATGAAAATGTTAAAAAAAATTTTTTTTTTTACTTTTTGCCTTTCATCATAGTAATATTTTGTCCTGTATGTACAGTGACATTTTCTTCCACTTCTTCCTCAGTGACTTACTTTTTTTTCGAAGAAGTTTTAGGTCACACTGAAGTTAATACAGAATATGGAGGACTCTCATATACCCAATGCCTTCCCTCTTTTTCTCCTTCCCATATTAATAACTTTTTTATATGTGGATGGTACATTTGTTACAACTGATGTACAAAAACTGAAACATATCTACTAACCATGGTCAATGGCTTACATTATGGTTTACATTTTAGACAATACACTTCTATAAATTTTTTGCTGAAATTTAACAGGGCCTGTATCCAACATTGCAAGATCATGCAGAACACTTCCATTGCACTCTAAATATCCCCCTCTTCCATCTATTCTATTTTCCCTCGGGCCCACGGCGACCTCCAAGCTTTACTCCGTGAAGGACAAGATTCATAGTTACTTTCAACAACACTGAGGGCTTGACACAGTCATATATTCTCCCCTATTAGAAACCACCCATGCTCTGGAGAGACACCCATGCCTCTGTGTGAGAACATATTGGGCCTCCCCAAGATGGGAGTCCAACTTTTTCCCACTCATTCGTGTGGATCTCCACCCACTGATAAAACATAATATGACAAAATGATCACTCGCACATTCTCAAGATGACTGCCCCAGTTGCACGCTGTCCCAAATGCCCCCTCATCCACCACCCTAAATCAGTAACCCTTCCTCATCATATTGCCAAAAGAGCTTTCCCAACATTGTAGTTCCAACAACATACCCACAAATCCCCAGTGTTCACCTGCACCCTCCCACAACCCTCCCCCCAGTTCCATGGATCATCCAACCCACTCTTCCCACTCACCCTATCCCCCTGCCAAACTTACACCATCCAACCCAATAGTATCACTACACCCCTGTCATACACCTTCACTGCACAACTGCTCACTTCCACCTTATCAGATTTCACCCATATGGGCGTTGGCTCAAAACTTTCTTCTCCCTTTCTTTTTCCTGTAAACCTATCTTACAGAATCTAGCTGTCTAAGTCTGCTCAAATTGCTTAATTCCTATCAAAGAGGTCATGTAGTACTTGTTCTTCAGTGCTTGGCTTGCTTCACTCAACATAAGGTCATCAAGATTCATCGATGTTATCCTATGTGTTAGTACAGTATTTTTCGTACAGTTGAGTAATATTCCATTGTACGTATGTACCACATTTAGCATCTAGGTTCATTAGAGAAATTGGTCTGTAATTTTCCTTTCTTGTTGTATCTTTGTTTGGCTTTGGTATTAGATTAATTTTGGCATCATAGAATGAGTTAGGCAATGTTCCTTCTACTTCTGTTTTTTGGAATAGTTTAAGCAGGATTGATGTTAGTTTTTCCTGACTGGTAGAATTTACCTGTGAAGCCATCTGGTCCTGGACTCTTCTTGTTTGGGAGGTTTTTGATGACAAATTAAAAATCATTACTTGTGATTGGTCTGTTGAATTCATCAATTTCTCCTTTCATCAATGTAAGCTGCTTATGTGTTTCTAGGAATTTTTACATTTGCTCTAAATTATCATTCTTGTTGGCATATAATTTTTCAAAATATCTTCTTATGTTACACAAAATATTTGGTTCATAGTAACACATTCATACAGTATTTGTCCTTTTGTGTCTGGCTTGCTTCGCTCAACATAATGTCCTCCAGGTTCATCCATGTTGTCATATGCTTTATGACTTCATTTCTTCTTACAGCTGCATAATATTCCATCGTGTGAATAGACCACAGTTTGTTTATTCATAACATATTGCATGATTTAAAAAAAAAAAGTATATGTATCCAGACATTTAATTGAGAAATGTCTATATTTATTCATCTTTGTTTACTTTTTAATTTTTAATTTTTTATATTTTCAATTATTTATGTACAAAATAAAGTAAAAAAAAATATCCTCTTATGACACTTTTTATTTCTGTGGGGTCAGTGGTGATATCTCCTTCCTCGTTTCTTATTTTGCATATTTGCATCTTTTCTCTTTTTTTCTTTGTTAGTCTAGCTAAGCATTTGCCAATTTTATTGACCTTCTTGAAGGACCAGGTTTTGGTTTTGTTTATTTTTTCTAGTGCTTTTTTATTTTCTATTTCATTTAGTTCTGCTCTAATCTTTGTTATTTCCTTCTTTTTTATTCCTTTGGGGTTAGTTTGTTGTTCTTTTTCTAATTCTTACAAGTGTGCAGTTTGGTCTTTGATTTTAGCTCTTCCTTCTTTTTTGATATATTCATTAATGGCTAGGAATTTCCCTCTCAGTACAGCTTTTGCTGCATCCCATAGATTGTGATATGTTGTGTTGTCATTTTCATTCGTTTTAAGGTAATTACTCATTTCTTTTGTTATTTCCTCCTTGACTCACTGTTTGTCTAAGAGTGTGTTGTTTAGCTTCCATATCTTTGTGCCTAATCTGGTTCTCTGGCCCTTACTGTTTTCCAGCTCCGTTCCATTGTGGTCAGAGAAATTACTTTGTATAATTTCAATTTCGGTATTCATTGAGAGTTGTTCTGTGGCCTAGCATGTGGTCTATCTTGGAGAATGATCCATATGCACTCAAAAAGAAACTATATCCCACTGTATTTGGCTGTAATGTTCTATATATGTCTATTAGTCCAGATCTTCTAATGTATTATTCAAAGTCTTTGTTTCTTTATTGATTCTCCATCGAGAGATTCTGTCTAATGGTGACAATGGTGTATTAAAGTCCCCCAATATAATTGTAGCAGCATCTATTTCTTCACATAGCCTTTCCAGTCTTTGCCTCATGTATTTTGAGGCACCCCGGTTAGGTACATAAATGTTTATGTTGTTCTTTCTTCTTTAAAGATTACCCCTTTTACTAATATATAGTATCCATCTTTGTCTTTTAAAATAGTTTTACATTTAAAATCTATTTTTTCCAATAGTAGTATAGCTACTCCCACCCTTTTTTGATTGTTGTTTGCTTGTACAATTGTTTTCCAGCCATTCACTTTCAGCCTCCTGGAATCTCTGGGTCTAAGATGGGTTTCTTGTAGACAGCATACAGATGTACCATATTTCTTTATCCATTATGCCAATCTGCATCTCTTGACTGGTGATTTTAATCCATTAACCTTCAGAGTTATTACTGTTAAGGAATTACTTACATTAGCCATAGTTTCTTTGCGTTTATGTATGTCATACGTTGTTTTTATTTCTCTCTTTTTTTAATTTTTTCTTACACTCTCCTTCAACTCTCTACTCCTGTTTTTTTCTTTCAACCTGCAGAACTCCCTTTAGTATTTATTGAAAGGCAGGTTTCTTATTGGCATAGTCTCTTAATTTCTATTTATCTGTGAATATTTTGAATTTTCCTTCATTTTTGAATGTCAGATTTGCTGGATAGAGGGTTCTTGGTTGGATGTTTTTTTCTTTTAGCACCTTTACTATGTCATACCACTGCCTTCTTGCCTCCATGGTTTCAGATGAGAAGTCAGCACTTAATCTTATGGAGCTTCTGTGGTATGTGATGTTTCTCTTTTCTCTTGTTGCTTTCAGTTTTGTCTCTTTGTCTTGAGCATTGGACAATTTGACAAGTATGTGTCTTGGAGTAGGCCTGTTGGGATTTATACTATTTGGGGTTCCCTGCACTTCCTGGACATGTACATCTTCTCCCTCAATAGAGTTGGAAGATATTATTTCTTCCAACAGCCCTTTGATCCCCTTCCCCTTCTCTTCTCCCTCTGGGATGCCTATAATGCATATGTTAGTGCATTTTTTGTTGTCATTCAGATCCCTGAGTCCCTGCTGGGGTTTTTTCTATCTTTTATCTATCTGTTCTACTATCTGTTTTATTTCAGATGTACTGTCTTCCACATTGCTAATTCTTTCCTCTACCTGTTCAAATCTGCTGTTATGTGCTTCCAGTGTATTTTCGATATCTTGGATTGTACCATTCATCACCATCATATCCATTATCTTTTTATGTATGTTTACAATTTCTTCAGTATGTTCTCCCAGTGTCTTCTTAATATCCTTAATCTCTTCCTTCACTTCATTAAGTTGGTTCATGATATTTGTTTGGACAGCTTTGATTAGTTTTTCCAGGTTCTGCATCTCCTCTTGGTTTTTTACTTTTTTTCATTGTACTGGGCCCTGTCTTCCTGTTTCTTAGTATGGTTTATAATTTTTTGTTGGTGTTTAGGCATCTCTTTATCTTGATGGGTTTATTCAGTTAATTAGTTTTCTTTCTCTATTCTGGGGTTTTGTTTAGTTGCTGTTTTTGTGTGTGTGGTATGTTTTCTCTTTGACACTTTGTTCCTCTTATTCTATTTCCTTCCTCTTGTCTATGTTCCCTTGAAAGGAAAAGATGAGGGCCAGAAAAAGGGAAAGAGGTAAGAAGAGAAAAAGAATACTAGTAATAATAATAGTAAAAGGTATAAAATAAACTGTATAAGACCTAGGAAAATGAATAATTAGCTCATATAAGAAATGCAAAGGAATAAGAATTAAAAAGTGGCATCCAAACAATGAAACACAAAATGAAATAGAGAAAAATATTGTGAATGAATTAACAGGCCAGAATGATAAGAAGAAAGGGAAAGAGAAAAGAAAACACAATAAGAAAAGAAGTTTAAAAAGGAAAGAAAACAGAGAATAGAGGAGATAGGAAAAAAAAAAAAAAAAAAAACCAGAAAAACTGCAGACCAAACAAAGGGAGGTGGAATGTAAGAACAAAAACAGAAAGCAGAAGATAGGAAGATGAAGGTAGGAAAGGGATTAGTGTAGGTGGGCAAAATTGGTATACAAAAAAAGAGGAAACAAAGGGAAGAAGGAACACAGCAAACAAGAAACAAGACAGCAGCAATTAATTAAAAAAAAAAAAAAACAGGGATGGGGAAGGAAGAGGAAAAAAAAAAAGGAACAAAAAACAAGCACTCAAGCAAGCAATCAAACAAAACTTATGAAAAACAGCTTTCCCTCTTAGGCCCCTGAGGAGATTCTCAGGCTGCCAGTGTTCATCAATCAATTACCCTGCAGCCTGCCCTCTGTAGGTTTTGAATCAGGTTTTGAGTAAACTAATTTAAATTTAAAAAAAGAAAACTTTTTAAAGAAAAATAAGAGACCCTTGGGAAGCTAATACAAAAAACAATGCCTATGTATTCCTTGTCCTAAAGTATTAGCTGGGTGTTTGATAACCCAGTGAATCACTACTCTAAGGACAGCCAGGAATCGAACCAGGGACCCTTGATATTTAAAGCAGGGACTCCTCCACTGAACTAAACTTTCTTGTTGGGTCAGTTAGCTGGAGAGCTATCTAGTCACTTTCCCTAGGGCAGGTTTGACTCTTTGCTGTTGGGTAGATTCTTGCTGATTAGAAGTCTGTCTGTCCCTGACCCCTTTCTATTCTTATTTCTTTCTCTCAGGGCAACAGGATGAGATAGCCTGTGTGATGGAATCCCCCCTCACCTCTCCTAGTCAAGTTGAGTTCCCTTCTAAAATTCAAAGTGTCCCCTGGCATCTGAACTCACCACAGAGAAATGTCTCTCAAACTTCCAGATATTCCCCTTCTCCCAGGGGACCCTAAGAGGCCCTTGGAAGGTTATTAAGTGCTTCCTACTACTCACCTCCCTTAGGAAATTTGGAATTTTGATAGTTTTCAGCACAGGGTGGCCAATTGCTTGACTCCGCCCTCTCCCAGTCCAAGTTCATCTCTCCCAGGTCAGCTAGGTAAATGAGGCTGCCTTAGCAGATTCACCTCTCCCTTCTTCCCACAGTCACCTCTTGCCAGATGATTTGCTCCCTAAAATTCAAAGGGGATCCAGGTAATCAAATCCACAGAAACGAAACCCCTCTCCATCCTTCACCAGAACCCTCTTACTCCTGGAGAACACTCCCTCTAGCTCGGTGGCTGGAGGGAGTCAGGGGGTTCACAGTGACTTTTTGTTTTGGGGTGGAGTTTAGCCACCCACTTTTTCCAGCCACTGGGGTGAGAAACTCATGGTTTTCCCCTGGGCTTTTTATCGCTTTGTCCAGTTCCCTCCAGATGGATGCCCTGAAGCCTCCTGCTCTGTGGATTCCCATAACAGCTCACTCAGGCAGGATCTTGTACCTTCTCAGTCATTTTTTGTGAGAGAGCTGGTGAGTGCCCACTTAAATCGATGCCATCTTACTCTATCTCCCAGTCAAGCTTCTTGATCCCTAATTATATAGGATCCCTATAGAGCCTTAAGGAAATGGCAAGCATCACTTAGAAAAAGTGATAAAGGCTATAGACAGTAAGTTCCTAGGAAAAGATTTTTAAATGAACAATAAACACATGAAATTCACTAGTGTTTAAATAAACATAAATTAAAACATTTTTTTACTACTTGGGTTTGAAAAAATGGAAAAAAAAATGTTTCTTTCTAGTGTACTGCCAGTTAGGAAAATGGTAACTCCCATATACTATAACAGGGACTCTAAACTTTTTGGAGAGTCATCTGGCAGTGTCCTCTAAAATGTGCGCACACACCAAGTCTATAAGGCAAAACGAAGGAAGTATAAATGTTGAGTTCAAATAATAATACAGAAATAAGTAGAATCATCCATCTGAGGAATAAAAGCTTATACCAAAAACAGAATCACAAGTGTCAGGATCCTTAAAACACACTGAATCAATTTAACACCAACAGAAAAGAGCTTCTGATTCTGCATATATTTTATATCAAGAAATTTGGTTTTCACACACCCTTGATGATAGCTTTATAAACAAGGATGGACTGCACAGATGTTAAGCAAGAGAACCCAGGATGAAAAATTATAATGTTTTGAAAATGCAAAGGAGAATGTAAAAGCTTAATTTGGACATGGAAGTGGGAAACAATGTGGGACTACACAAAGTGTAAATGCCAGTTAGAAATCCTGGATAGAATTAGAAGAGGCAACAACAAAAAGATGGGGATGAAGGATTCTAAGTTTGCTTTAAAACTTCATATGTGTTTAAGAACATTTCATTTATTACAGACCTATTCTCTCTTCCCCACACTCTCCAGAAATCTCATCACTGTTCCATGTACAGAAATGAAGCAATGATAGTAGGTTCCCATTGCTTTGCTTACTTCAACTACAGCTATCATTGCTAGGACCTGTTTAGGCTACGAGACAGAGAATCTTTCTTCCTTGGCAATGCTTGGGAGTTGAATTGTGATAACTTGACTATCTCTTGGTAAAAAGAAATAATTCTTTCTGTTCTCCCTGAAATAAATAATTCATCCTACCAAGGCTGGTATAAGAATCACCTTATCAGCCTACCTAAAGTCTCTTTTCCCAATTTCATACAAATATAGACACAAGAAGGGCAAATATGTCCCAAAGAGTTGACTGCGAAAGCTTCACACTATGTGGGTGGCTGGAACATGTGGATCGGAGTTGTGAAGGATAATATTTATACTATATTGTATAAAATTTATTTTAAAATATGTTATTCTGCTTAATTTTACTTTCTTGTTTTGGTCTTTCAGATTTTAAAACTCGTCCAGAATATATTATGGATCTGAAAGTAAATATCTGACATATTTTTGCATTAAAACATGAGACACAAAATATATTGTATGTATTTACCTGCTGTTATAATCCATACACACCTCAGCTCATACAAGCTGTATGTATGAATCTTTCTGCCTATAGGAGTACTTGGGTGGAAAGGTGTGAGATATATCAACTGAGACAATCATTCACAATATGTGAAGCATTACAGTGTTTTACATCTGTTGATTAACTTCTCGATCAGAGAACTCTAACTTCTACAGATTCCATCTCACCCATACACATGCCCTCTATTCATCTTTCTTGAAATGTTAAATTCATCAGCATTTTATTCTCTCCTTCAGAAATTCACCACTTCACTATCTTACTTGTATTAATTCTGCAGTCTCTCATTCTCTCTGTCCTATGCAAGTTGCCTATCCACAACTCTCAAGCACAGCCCACCTCTTTCTGTCAGACTGTTCTCACGTGTACACATGACTAATTCTGGCTGCTATGGCCATGAACTGTCTTCCTTTCTCCCATTCACCCGAGTCTGACCCCTTTCTATAAGGTCCAATTCAAATCACCTACTCTTTAAGACAATTCATCAGCCACCTCAGCTGACAATGAACACTTTCTTCTTTCTTCAAAATTGATGGTACTTCAAAGCAATAATATCCCGTTTAGCACAAATTTAATCTTCAATTATTTTCATCAATGATATAATTGTTGCTTTGCCTAAATTGCCTTAGAGACCATGTTTATAACTTCTCTATAATATTTATCAGTCATTTCACATTATACTCAATTGCCCTTCAACTTTCCCCACCAAATGCATATAAAAATCTTTATTATGAAATAGTTGATTTTCTAGCCAAATGTGCATTAAGAAAGCAACAATATTTACAGTTTCACTCTGTTACAGATGTTTTAATAAATGTTTCTCTGGATTGATCACCTTCAATTTTCCATACTGGCCAAACAAAAACAAAATCCATTGCTTGAAAAGAAAACAACCACCACCAAAAACTTCAAACAACAGATGTTAACCATGTACAGGTAGCTGAATAACTCAAGGGATGGCTGATTGGATTTGAGACTTTTCACCTCGTGGTAATCAGTCTGGATTTGGCCCATGGTTGGCAGGTCAGTCTATAGCTGTTAGAGGGATGCCAGGTGTGATAAGCTCTCATTACCAGCATGGTGAGCAGGTGTTTACATCACAGTGAGCACCCTCATGGCCACTTTGAGGAGCAGCAAAGGCCCTGGTTTCTGGACGGTGCAGCTACCTGTTGAGAGTAATGTGGGCTGTTATGCATAATGGCTGTCACATCCCCAGATTACACCAGATATGCTGTAATGTGGGCAGGAGCACGTCACGGTGACTTACTAAAATGTGATAAATGACACATTTGGAAAATAATGTGGCATAGTTTGAAATACCCCAAATAACTCAGATATAGGCCAATTATACTCTTTAAATGAAATGGCTTTTTTAGAAGACAAAGTTTGACTTTACATGAGCCATTTCCTTAATAATATTTAAGCTGTGCTATTAAATGTTCCTGGTTCCCTCTGTTTTGAAAATGAGGACTGTCATTTTATGGAATGTCCTTGGAAACATTCTTTAAACATGAGACTAGAAAGTAGGCAGAGCCAATGAGGTAAATTCTCCAGTGACTACTAAGATTTCTGGGGAAGGTCTCTTAAAACTCATTCTCTTGCCAATAGAAGCTACTGTTATGCTGAAAATAAAACAAACAGTCTTAAAAGGGATGAAGAGTAAGTTTATTGAGCTGAAGTTGCTTGAATGCAAGAGGAGCACCAAAAGAGGTTTCTGCTCAAAAGACTGAGTTGGGGAAGCAGCTGATATGGCTGCTTGAGGCAAAGGGAATGTGTGGGGGTGAATGGGGAAGGATAAAGGGGACATGATTTATGCTTCGTACATGCATTCCATGTGTTCGGAGACTATGGGGCTGTTTGAGCAGGGTGTCTTTGAGGCTCTGTTAATTAGCAAGCAGGATGTTGATGTAAAGTTGTGGCTATCTGGTGAAGATCAGCAGACCTTGCTGGTTGTCAGCTTGAACTCTTTGTTATAATTCTTTCTTCCAGGCGGCAGGGGGTTTTTATCAGCACCACAAAGAGTTATTGGTATGTCAGACTGCTCCAGTTAACCTCTGTTTCTTCTTTATAGTTCCCTGGATAAAAAGGAATCTCAAGCAAATCAAGATGGTTAGTAAAATCATTTATTATTACAATTTCACATTACCCAATAAATATCAAAGAAATTAATTCATAAATAAACTTGATTTTTTAAAAAAATAAAGGGCTAGGACTTGATGTGTCATATATCTTTCTGCTCCAAAATGCTCAAAAGGAAGAAACTTCATACCAAGATAACCAAGATTATGTACAGTGATCATGTTTCTAAAATGAGCAGTTTTCCTGAGAAGGAAGATGACAATAGTTTTTGTCCTCTTTCCCAGAACTCTTTTCTTCCACTTTCTCCTCATAGTCCTCTAAATTTCCAGTGACTAAATTTAATGCTCAAGAATGTGGCTCCTTCCATTGCAATTCTCTCCTTATCTCATTGACTCTGTGGCAGTTTGATATTGCTTATGAATTCCAAAAATAGATATTGGATTATGTTTGTAAACTGGTCTGTCCCTCTGGGCATATTAGATTATATTGGATTCAGAGGTTTCACTTTTATTTGAATAAATAATGATTGCAGCTTTGATTGAGCCACATCAGTAGGACGTTGAGTTCCTGCCCCCTTGGTGGGTGGAGACTCACAGAGAAACCACACCACAGAGAAGGGAATTTGAAATTTTGATTCTGGAGCCCAGGAAGTAAACACACACAGAAGCAGATATATGAGGAAGGAGAGAAATCTCTATTAAACATGGGCAGAAGCCTCAGGAAGAGAGACAAGGTGTTTGCCTGATAGTCTACAGCTGAACTTGTGAAGAGAGCACAGCAGCTGAAACGGGAAAGAAATGAGCCCTGTGAAAAGAGGAACCTAGGAAGATTGAACCCTTGGCAGATATCTGCAGCCATCTTGCTCCAACACATGGCAACAGACTTTGGTGAGGGAATTAATTTACACTTTATGGCCTTGTAACTGTAAACTTCTACCCCAAATAAATACCCTTTATAAAAGCCAACAGATTTCTGGTATTTTGCATCAGCACCCCTTTGGCTGACTAATACAGACCCACAAATGAAGGCTGGAAATACCTATAGTTAAAGTGATGGGAGTTGAGTGTGTTGGTAGCAGATTGGGAAAGAGGACAATAGGTACATAACAGGACATTTCCAATTTTCTAGGAATTAACATCTACATATCAAATATAAAGATGAAGAGGCATTAACTAACCATATTGTGTGTAGAGAGCTTGCAGGGACCTGCTGATGATACCTCAATGCTTGTTTAAAAACCTTTTTAATGAATTTTATTGTTCTCAACTATCACTATATCCCCTCACTCTTACATATCAATATATACATACAAGTAATCTGGTGTAGGGAAAAGACTCAAGAGGAATCTTTGACTGTGTACATCCTTAAACTGAGATAAGTTCATCCAGATAATAAGTCAGAGAAGAGAAGGACCAAGTATCTCACTCCATGGCAGGATACTGACTGAGCTGCAAAAAGACTCAGAATCTAAGATTATAATGCTGAAATAGTATACAATGAGATAATTGTTGTGTGATATGTGTTTCCTGGAGTTAGGTTCACAGAGTCAGTCTTGTGTCTGTCTGCTTTCCTCCTAGAATGTACTGAGGAAGCTTGTAGGAACAGGCCAAACCAGCTGGACAATAAGGCACCAAGGTGTCATTATGCCTGGAAAGCAAATAGCAGTAGCTTCCCACTGCATCCAAGGCCCTGGGGCCATTGAAGAGCATAGGAGAGAACCTAAGCAGTTCAATGACTTCATTATCAAACAATGGACCCAACATAGACACAAGAAGACTGGGGATGCCTTCCCATTACTAAGAAATGGCCCATTATAGGAAGTCATTTTACCTATTTTCTCATTCTAGTCTCCAACCTCGTAGGGACTGGAACAGGAATATGGGAAGTACAACCAAATTACTTCTCCTACCTGCTGGACCTAGGGTACAGGTCAAATATTAACTGAGAAGAAAATAAGAGATGACAAGGAGATTTTAAATAGTCCTGACCTGACCATTTTAATAGCCAAAAATCTACAGGACCTACACAGGGTCCAAGAAACAGAGCTTCAGCAGAGCTTGTTAGAAAGCAGCAATTATTGGAAAAATACAAAATTTGTTTTATACTTGTTTGTTTTAATTTATTATTTGTTTTATATTTGTAGTCTGCTGGATCCTAAATATTCAATAAACCAATTGCACATGTATGGGAAAAGGGGTAGAAACCAAATCATGGGGAAAACCTTGTTACTCAAAGTACAGTATGTGGACCAGAAGCATTGCATCACCTGGGAGCTTGTTAGAAATGCAGAATGTTGGGTTCCTCTGCATACCTACACACACCTAGAACAGAGCTTCTCAAAATTTAGCATGCATAAGAATCATTTTTGATAAAACAGATTCTTGGGCCACCTTAGAACTTCAGAATCAGTATGGCTGAGGGGAACCAGAGATTCTTTAATTCTAATAAGCTCCCAGGATACTGATGCTATTCATCTGTGGACCACATTTTGAGTTAGTAGGGGACAAAGAAACTTAAAACTGGTCATCATCTGCTTGTTTCATTTCTCCAATAATTAAAAATTTCTTTAAAGAGGGTGGTAGAAAGGTGTTTCTCTGCACCTCCTTCCAACCATCATACCTACTTTATCATGCAGCAAAGGACAGACTTCATAATCGTATTTTATTGATGTGGAAAAGATCTGGGGATGAGTATCTAGGCAAATTGGAAAAGCAAACAAAACAAAAACAAACAAATAACAACAAACCAAAAGCATGTCCACTCTTGATTTTTATATGCCTGTGTGTGTAGAAAGGCTGGTGAGTTTTCCTTATCATTTCTTGTTGCAAGATCCCATTAGTTTATTGCCTTAATAAGGCTCTGAGTGTTTTCGCTTAAATGCCTATCTTTTCCTTTTCAGGGATTCTAATGGAAATAAAAGTAACTGAGAAACAGCTAATAGAACTGAAAAATGATTACATAATTTGAAAACTTCCTGGTTCTATTTACTTTCTGAAAATATAAAAATTGCAAACATTTTTCATCAAGCTAGAGAATAAAAACATGATTATAACAGTCAAATAAATCATACTATGCCTAAGATATGAAAATCTAGCAACCACAGAGAAAGCAACTGTCACTTCTTTTTTTGTCTGAGGAAATGCTCAGAGACCCTTTGATGAGAAGCTCGGTGAAGTATCAATAAATATTTTCTGATCCTACTTATGTTTCTCCTCTTTTTCTCCTTCAATTTACCCAAAAATAAGATGTCAGACAGTTCTCCAATTGTGAAAGTTCCTACTCTATTTAGGCACCAAGAAAATGCTAAGCTCAAACCAAGATTCAGGACTTACAATGCCAAGCTTCAAGTAGAGCTGATCATTTTCTATTTTTTTAGCTTCTTCCTATCTCCTCTCACCCACCTCCAAAATTGTTGAAAAGACCAATATATCGGATTCTCAACAAAGAGCAGTTGACGACTTACTCACCAAGCATCATTCATAACAGAAGCTGAATATGTCTCATGGGTGAGTGTAAATGGGTCATAACAAGACAAGACAACAAAATAATGCCTTATGATTGATAAGAGGTTGAAATACAGCTGCATCTGTTATTTAATTTTGCAAGACAGTGCTCAAACATCTCTAGAATAAGGATATGTGCATATGTAATAAGGAAAAAAGAGAAGAAAACATCTACCTTTGTGGGGTAATTTTATATCTGCTTTGCAAAGGCAGTTACCAAATAGTTTCAATTAGACTGGGATTTCGATCACTTTCTGATTCTGCTGCCCACAGTGGTTTCCCAAGGATACCATCTGAATTTGAGTCCTCAGCCCAGTGGCTGGAAGAACCACTGTCGAGAGTGTCCTTTTTTGAGTCTGTTTCAGCTAGCAAATCAGACACCAAAGTTCATACCAGGTATCACAGGGATTACAAGTATATATCAATTCAGTCAGGTTCCTTTGCTCTAGCCTCTAGTCCCTGAGTTGGAGCTGGTTCCAACTAGCACCTGGCATGTTCTCACTTCTTGGTCAGTTCCTTAGACTAGAATGGTCTACTGACTCTACTTTACCTTGGTCTTTAACTGCTAGTAAATTAATTGCTGCCTTCCACCACCTTTTCAAATCTACGTAAGTCCCTTCTGCCAATGAAAGCCTTCAGACCCAACATTGGCCTCCCCTCCAGACCAGCCTTGTCTACCATCCACCATCTTTGAATCTACAGAGAATACACTGCCTGTAGCAGAGAAAACAACCACTAGGGCCTGTCAGGCATAAAAACAGCAAATTGTGCCAGCTGTTTTCTGCTCAACTCCTTCATCTCCCATCTGATCAAACAGGATCAGCAGCCCACAGTGGGAATGGGCACATTCTCATGGATTTTACTGATCTTAACTATCTTCCTCATCATCCTGAAACAGCTGGATTGATAGAACAAAGGAATGGACTTTTGAAGACTCAACTACAGCATCGACTAGGTGGCAATACCTTACAGGGCTGGGGCAAAGTTCTATAGGAGGCTGTATCTCTAAATCAGCATCCACTTTGTGGTGCTGTTTCTCCAATAGCCAGGATTCATGGGTCCAGGAATTAAGGGGTGAAGATGGGGGTGGTACCACTCACTATTACCCCTAGTGATCCGCTAGGAAAATTTTTGCTTCCTATCATGCAACCTTAAGCTCTGCTAGCCTACAGGTCTTAGTTCCAAAAGGAGTGCTCCCACCAGGAAACACAACAATGATTCCATTGAACTGGAAGTTAATACTGCCAGCTGGCCACCTTGGACTCCTCATGCCTCAACCGGCTGGGAAGGGAATTACTATACTGGCTGGGGTGATTGATCCTGACTATCAAGGGGCATAGGACTGCAACTACATAATGGGGGTAAAAAAGTGTTTGCTTGGGATACAGGAGGTCTCCCTAGGGTGTCTCTGAGTACTACCATGACCTGCGATTAATGGCAATGGAAAACTGCAACAACCCAATCCAGACAGGACTAACAATGACCCAGAAACTTCAGGAATGAAGGTTTGGGTCACCCACCAGGCAAAGAACCACATCCAGCTGAGGTGCTTGCTGAGGATAAAGAAAACATACAATGGGTAGTGGAAGAAGGTAGTGATAAATATGAACTATGACTACGTGACCATTTACGGAAATGAGAAATGTAATGGTCATGAATATTTCTTCTTTGTTCTATTATGAGTATGTATGCATATGTACATAAAACAGATATCTTAACTTTCTTCCTTATCTATGCCCTTATGATATGACATAAGTCATGTAGCTTCATGTCATAGTGTTTAATTTATAGGATATCAAGTTTAAGAGTGAATATTACCCAAGGACTTGCACCTTATTCTGGAGGGATTTAGTGTATTTCTGGTTGTACACAGGATAGTTGATTATTATTAGGAGAAAAATACACTTGTTATTGTTTTTTATTAAGAAATTATATTAGCCAAAAGGGGTGCTAATGCAAAGTACCAGAAATCTGTTGGCTTTTATAAAGGGTATTTATATTGGGGTAAAAGCTTACAGTTATAAGGCTCTAAAGAGTCTAACTCATGGTTGTTTCCTTACTCAACTCTCTTGCTACGTGTTTAAGCAAGATGGTGGGTGATGTCTGTGAGGGTTCAACCTTCTTCTTCCCTCTTAAGGCTCCATGGGTCCAGCTTCTTCCAATAGCAGCTGTAGGCTGGCATAGGGCTTGTCTTTCTTCCCAGGGCTCATTTCTTTCCAGGATCAGCTGCTCTGTTCTCTTCACAAGGTCAGCAGTAATCTATCAAGCAAATGGCTCTCTCTCTTCCAGGGGCCTCTGCCTTGTCTATGGAACTGTCTCTCTTCCTCTGTGCATCTTCTCTGTGTATCTCCTTCTCTGAATGTCCATTTATATAGCCCACCAAGAAGGTGGGGACTGTTACACTCTCCTGATGTGGTTGAAGCAAAGCCCTAATCTTAAAATAATTTAATCAAAGACATCTCAGCTGAATGTACTACAATCAAAGGGTATTATGCCCAGAGGAAAATGCCAGTTTACAAACATAATCAAATATATTTTCTTTGGAATTCATAAATAATATCAAACTGCCACAGAGATTAAGTATGGTTTAAGGTGATGTATATAGCTGCCAAGTTGACAAGTGGTGGACTGTGAGGGTTAGCTTTGTGTGTCAACTTGGCCAGGTAATGGTACTCAGTTGTTTGGTCAAGTAAGCACTGGCCTAATCATTACTGTGAGGACATTTTGTGGATTTAAATTATCAGTAAATTGATTGCATCTGTGACTGATTACATCTTTAATCAACAGCAGAGATTACCTTCAACAATGAGAAATGTCTTATCTAATCAATTGAAGGCCTTAAAAAGAAGAGTGATAATTTCAGCAGTCAGAAAAGAGAATTTCTATCTCTACTTCAGCCAGCCAACTTCTACTGGGGAATTAATCAAAAACCTTGAGGTCCCAACTCACAGCCTGCCTTATAGAGTTTGGACTTGTCTACCCCACAATTGCGTGAGACAATTTTATAAAATCTCTTATTTACAGATATCTCCTGTTGGTTCTGTTTCCCTAGAAAAACCCCGCCTAATACACCATCTCAATCTTTCCACTGAATTCCCATATGGATCATGCCTTAGAATTAAAATCTATATCCCAGGACTTGGGAATTATTCCTGGGATTAAGAGAAAATCCAAAACAGATTTACCAATATGAAATATAGCTTAAATCCAGGCATCAATAATATCAAGATGACCCACCAGTAATTTAACAGCCACTAAGACAAAACTCAAGTCTTTTAAAAAACACAGTATTTATAACATCAAATATACGATAAATAACTACTAGACTTTCAAAGGCACAGGAAAATGTAATAAATTCATATTCCAGAGAAAATAGTCCATAGAAGCAGGCAAAAACATGACCCAGATTTTAAAATTAGCAGACAAGGACTTTAACATAACTGTATTACTTCTGCTTCTGGCCATAAGGAAATAATTGAGTGGATTTGCCCTCATGCAATAAGCATCTGAAAAAATTAGACAAAATATTTAAGAACAGTTTTCAGACATTGGGCAACAGAAATTGCAGAGCTGTGATTTCTTTGAAAAAGGGGGAAATGAAGTGAGCTGTACAATCACCTTAACTTTCTGACAAAGTGAATTTCAGAGCACAGTGCAGGGTAACACAAATAAAGTGTAGCAATCTCACTAAGTTTAGGAGTGGGAGATCTGAAGAGAATGAAGTGGGTGGAATTTTAAAGTAATAAAGTCAAGGAAGCAAAATCAAGAAAAAGTTTAAGAAAACTGGTGGTGATTTACTTTGAGTTACTTGTTAAATTACATTCCATGCAGGTATAGGATACAACTCCATAAGGTCAAGCAAAGAATGACTAGGAAGCAATAAAAATAATTCCCAGAGCTCACATAGGACTGGGAGAAACTGAATTCCAACCCACCAGAGTGGACAATCCCTGTTTAATACCAAGGGCATTCAGTAGAAATCCCATAAAAATCATGTCTTGGAAGGAGGATTAAACTAGTCCTGGATTAAAGGATATTATAAGCCCGCTATAACAAACTTAAAAAGAAGGTGGCTTAAAAGGACCAACATGGTTGGAAAGGAACTTAATTACTTTCAGGGAAAAGTCTAATTTTTTAAAGAAGAAATTGATAACAAAATTCATCACTCAAAAATGTGATATTCACAATCAGCAACGTTAAGTAAAAATTATTAGACATGAAAAGAAGGAGGAAAATATAACCCATAACCAGGAAAAAGTCAATCAATAGAAACAGATGCAGAAATGACAGAGATAATAAAATTATCAAAGACTTACTTTTGAAATTTGTTTCCTTTATTAGAGGAGTTGTGGGTTTAAGAACAATCATACATAAAACACAGGATTCCATATACCATCCTACCACCAACACCTTGCATTGGTGTGGAGAATTTGTTTCAATTGATGATTGCACATATTTATTATTATAATATTAATTAAAGCCCATGGTCTAACTTAGGGTTCAGTATTTGTGTAGTGTAGTTCCATGGGTTTTTTAAAAAAAAATTTATTCTGTTAGCATATATACAATCCTAACATTTTCCTTTTAATCATATTCAAATGTATATTTCAGTGCTATTAACTGCATTCATAATGTTGTGCTACCAGCACCACCATCCAATACCAAAACATTTCCATTATTCCACATTGAAACTCTGTACATTTTTAAATATATTTTTAATTTTTTCTAAAAGATATTTAGATCACATAAAATGTTACATAAAAAAATGTGAGGGATTCCCATATACCCCACTCCCCACACCTCCCACTTTTCCCCACATTAACAACTTCTTTCATTAGTGTGGTAATTCATTGCAATTGATGAACACATTTTGGAGCATTGCCAGTAATCATGGATTATAGTTTACATTGTAGTTTACACTCTCTCCCATTCAATTCTGTAGGTTATGGCAGGATATATAATGGATTGTATCTGTCATTGTAATATCATCCAGGACAATTCCAAGTCCTGAAAATGCCCCCATATTACACCTCTTTGTCCCTCTCCCTGCCTTCAGCATCTCCAGCGGCCACTGTCTCCACATCAATGATATAATTTCTTCCATTGCTAGAATCATAATAAGTCTATAGTAGAATACCAGTAAGTCCACTATAGTCCATATTTTATTCTCCAATCCTGAGGATTCTGGGATGGTGATGCCCACTCCACCTCTAATTGAGAGGGGGCTTCAATCCCATATGGCTGATGGATGGGATTCTCTTGCTTGCAGCTGTGGACTCTCTAGGTCCATTGGTATGGTGGTTGTCCATCCTCACCTCCTTGTTAGTTGTCCTGGGTGAGTCCAATGAACCGGACAGTAGGCATTGCAACTCTGCTGAGGCTCAGGGCCCAGCTGGTATATTGACAGCACAAAGATTCAAGTCTCTTGGATGTAAACCTACCAACTCCAGCACCAAATATAGGTTCAAATAGAAGGAACAGAAGAGGCATATACAGAGAAGTCACAACTGAATTTAACTCTGTCTCATTCAGGAGCACAAACTCCAAAGTAGGGCTCAACAGCAAAGCACCAAATTCCAGAGGTATCTGCCATGATCATAGGACCTGGGTGTCTCCACAGCCCTCAGGAGCCCCACTATTTGGGGTAGTAGCCACTTTGGTAGTCTGTGAGATCCTGCTGAGACGTGCATAAGCGTTACCTCTGGGATGACCTCCCGATTCACTTTGAAGTCTCTTAGACATGTAAATTCATTTGTCTTTACCTTTTCCCCATTTTATTCAAGGTCTTTTTCCAGTTGCATTGCTTGTTGGTGCTTGGTACTACCAATACCTTCGTGCCAGGGAGGCTCATCCCCAGGACTCATGTCCCACACTGGGGAGAAGTTAATGCATTTATATGCTGAGTTTGGTTTAGACAGAGGCCACATTTGAGCAACAAGGAGGCTTTCAGGAGGCAACTCTTAGGCACCCCACAACACTAGGCTAAGTTTCAATTTCAAGAGCAAAGGCTCACAAGAAAAGTCATCAATATCAAGGGCCCATCAATGGACCATGATTCTTCACTAGTTATTGCCCCTGTACTTGGGGGGTTGTTGCTTTTCCATTAGAGAATGTGGCAGAGCTCCCCAGGATAGGAATTCAATATTCTTTCAGTTATTGTGTCAATCTCTACCCACTGTGACAATGCCCCATGAACATTTGAACACATTTATATACCTTATATGTATGCCCAGGTGAACTTCCTCCCACATATCCCCTATCACTGACACCCCACACCTATGATCTTCTCCTGCCACAGTTGTAATCCTTCTGTTATCCAAAACTTCTTCAAAAAGGAAGCCAAGAATATCACCAAATACAATAAATAGGAAAATGAAATGATACAATAGGTTTTAACATAAGAAATAAAATACATAATAATTTTAAAAAACTAAAATAAAATTTTAAAATTGGGGTATTAAAGAAAAATGAAAAATATTAAAATTTTTTTTGACATTTTGCCTTTCATCACTGCAATATCTGTTGTCCTGTATATACAGTGACATTTTCTTCCATTTTTTCCCCCAGTGTCTTGCTTTTTTAAATGTTGTCTTCAAAGAAGTTTTAGGTCACAGTAAAGTCACATACAGAATATAGGGGACTCCCATATACCCAGCATCCTCCCCCTTTTACTCCTTCCCATATTAATAACATTTTTATATGTGGATAGTACATTTGTTACAACTGATGTACTAATATTGAAACATAGGTACTAACCACAGTCAATGGTTTACAATATGATTTATATTTTAGATCACATTTTTGATGAAATTTAACATGGACTGTATCCATTATTGCAAGATCATACAGAACATTTCCATTACCCCTTAAATAACCCCTCTTCCATCTATTCTTCCCTCCCCCTCCCCTCAGGGCCACTGGCAACCAACAGGCTTCACTTCTTGAAGAACAAGATTTGTAGTTACTTGCAACAGCACTGAGTGCTTGACACCCTGGTCTATCTTCCCCTATTAGGAACTGCCCATGCTCTCAAGAGATACCCACTCCTCTCTTTGAGAACATATTAGGCCTCCCAAGGATCAGAGTCCAACTCCTTCCTGTACATTATGTGGGTCTCTACCCACTATTGCAGCACACTATGCCAAAATGTTCACTCACACACTTACTAGAAGCCCGCCCCAGGTGCACCCTGGCCCAAGTGCTCCCCATCAAACACCCTAAACCAGTAACCCTTCATTGTCATATTGCCAAATGAGCATTCCCAACATTGTAATTTCAACCACATACCTACCAATTCCCAGGGTTCACCTGCTCCCTCCCTCAGCTCTCTCCTCATTTCCATTGATGACCCAACCCACCCTCTCCATTCTCCTCAACCTGTCGCCCTGTCAAACCAGCACCACCCAACCCAATATTATCACTACACCCCTGTCATAGCCCTTCACTTCACAACTACTCACTTCCACCTTATCATAGATTTCACTCATATGGGCAATGGCTCACAACCCTTTTCCTTTCTATTTCCTGCAAACCTATCTTCCAGAATCTAGCTCTCTGAGTCTGCTCAATTTGGTTAATTCATATCAAAGAGGTCATGTAATATTTGTCCTTTAATGTCTGGCTTGCTTCACTCAACATAAAATCCTCAAGATTCATGCATGTTATCCTGTTTGTTAGTACTGTATTCCTTCTTACAGCTGAGTAATATTCCATTGTATGTATATACAACATTTTGTTTATCCATTCATCTGTTGATGGGTATTTGAGTTGATTCCAACTTTTGGCAATAGTGAATAATGCCACTATGAACATTGGTGGGCATATATCTGTTTGTGTCCTTGCTTTTAATTCTTATGGGTAAATACCCAGCAGTGAAATTGCTTAATCATATAGCAGATCTATAGTTAGTTTTTTGAGGAACTTCCAAACTGTACTCCATAATGGCTGGACCATTTTACATTCCCACAAGCAGTGGATGAGGGTTCGCATTCCTCCACATCCTCTCCAACACTTCTAGTCCTCAGATTTTTAATGGCTGCCAGTCTAATGGGTGTAAGATGATATCCATTGTAGTTTGATTAGCATTTCCCTAATAGCTAGTGATGTTGAGCATCTTTTCATGTGCTTTTTAGCCATTTGTATTTCTTCTTTGGAGAAGTGTCTGTTCAAATCACTGATGCATTTTTTAAATGGGTTGTTTCTCTTTTTATTTTTGAGATATAGGATTTATTTATACACACTGGATATTAGTCTCCTATCACATATATGGTTACAAAATATTTTTTCCCATTGGGTGGAAGGTCATTTAATTTTCTTGACAAACTCTTTTGAGGTGCAAAAGTTTTTAATTTTGAGGAGGACCCATTTATCTATTTTTCTTTTGCTGCTCGTGCTTTGGGTGTTAAGTTCATGAAACCATTTTCTATTACAAGGTCCTGTAGATGCCTCCCTACATAATCTTCCAAGGTCTTTATGATCTTGGCTTATAATTAAATCTTTGATACATCTTGAGTCGATTTTTTTATAAGGTGTGAGATGGTGTTCCTCCCTCATTCTTTTGCATATGGATATCCATGTCTCCAAGCACTATTTATTGAAGAGGCCATTTTCTCCCTGTTGATTGGGCTTGGTGGTCTTGTCGAATATCAAATGACTGTATATGTGAGGATCTATATCAGAACTCTCAATTTGGTTCCATTGGTTGGCATGTCTATCCTTGTGCTAATAACCATGCAGTTTTGACCACTCTAGCTGTGGTATGTTTTCAAGTCACGTAGTGTGATTCCTCCGAATTCATTTTTCCTTTTCAATATGTCTTTGGCTATTCAGGGCCTCTTGCCCTACCAAATAAATTTCATAGTTAGCTTTTCCAATTCCATAAGAAATGTTGTGCTGATTTTCAATGGAATTGCATTAAATCTGTATATTAGTTTAGATAGGATAGACATCTAAACGATGTTTAATCTTCCCATCCATGAATAGGGATATTCTTCCATTTACTTCAGTTTTCCTTGATTTGCTTTAACAGTGTTGTGTAGTTTTCTGTGTATAAGTCATTTATATCTTTAGTTAAATTTATTCCTAGGTATTTGATTCTTTTAGCTGCTATTGTAAATGGGATTTTTTTCTTGATTTCCTCCTCAGATTGCTCATTACTGGTGTACAGAAATGCTACTTATTTTGTGCATTGATCTTATAACCTGTGACTTTACTGGACTCACTTATAACCTCTAGTAGCTTTGTTGTAGATTTCTCAGGGCTTTCTATGTATAGGTTCATGTCATCGGCAAATAGTGAAATTTTTACCACTTGGATGCCTTTAAAATCTTTTTCTTGCCTAAGTGCTCAAGCAAGTACTTCTAACACAATGTTTAGTAAGAATGGTGTTAGTGGGCATCCTTGTATTGTTCCCAGTCTTAGAGGGAAAGCCTTTAGGATATCACCATTGTGTGTGATGTTAGCTGTGGGTATTTCATGTATACCCTTTATCATGTTGACGAAGTTTCCTTTTATTCCTATCCTTTGAAGGGTTTTTATCAGGAAAGTGTGCTATATTTTGTCAAATGCTTTTTCTGCATCTATAGAGATGATCATGTGATTTTTTTTCTCTAGATCTGTTTATGTGGTCTATTACCTTGATTGATTTTCTTATGTTGAACCATACTTGCATTCTCGGAATGAAATCCATTTGGTCACGATGTATAATTCATTTGATGTATAATTCATTTGATGTGTTGTTAAATATTATTATTAGCAGCAGCATTTTTTTGAGGATTTTAGCATCTAGGTTCATTAGAGAGATTGGTCTGTAATTTTCTTTCCTTGTGGCATCTTTGTTTGGCTTTGGTATTAGGGTAATTTTGGCATCATAGAATGAGTTAGGCAATGTTCCATCTACTTCTATTTTTTGGAAGAGTTTAAGCAGGATTGGTATTCATTCTTTCCAGAATGTTTGGTGGAATTCAACTGTGAAGCCATTTCATCCTGGGCTCTCCTTACTTGGGAGGTTTTTGATGACTTATTCAATCTCGTTAATTGTGATTAGTCTGTTGAGTTCATCAAATTCTTCTTTCACCAATGTAGGCTGCTTGTGTGTTTCTAGGTAGTTGTCCATTTCCTTTAAATTATTCTTCTTGTTGGCATATAATTTTTAAAAGTATCCTCTTATGATACTCATTATTTCTGTGGGCTCAGTGGTGATATCCCCTTCCTTGTTTCTTATTTTGTGTATTTGCATCTTTTCTATTTTTTTCATTGTTGGTCTAGCTAAGATCAACTTTATTGATCCTCTTAAAGAACTAGCTTTAGGTTTTGTTTATTTATTTATTTATTTATTTATTTATTTATTTATTTATTAGTGCTTTCTTATTTTATATTTCATTTAGTTCTGCTCCAATCTTTTTTATTTTCTTCTTTCATTTCCTTTGGGGTTAGTTTGTTGTTCTTTTTCTATTTCCTGAAGGTGTGCGGTTAGGTCTTCAATTTTAGCTCTTTCTTCCTTTTTGATATAAGCATTTATGGCTATGAATTTCCCTCTGAGTACAGCTTTTTCAGCATCCCATAGGTTTTGATATGTTGTGTTGTCAGTTTCATTCATTTCAAGGCAGGTACTTATTTCTTTTGTAATTTCCTCCTTGACCCACTGTTTTTCTAAGAGTTTCTTGTTTAACTTCCATATCTTTGTGTCTAATCTGGTTCTCTGGCCCTTACTGATTTCCAGAATCATTCCAATGTGGTCAGAGAAATTACTATGTATAATTTCAAACTTTCTGAGTTCATTGAAAATTTTTCTGTGGCCTAGCATGTGGTCTATCTTGGAGATTTATCCATGTGCACTCGAGAAGAATGTATATCCCTCTGTATTTGGGTGTAATGTTCTGTATATGTCTGTTAGGTACAGATCCTCTAATGTATTATTCAGAGGCTTTGTTCCTTTACTGATTCTCTGTCGAGATGTTCTGTCTAATGATGGTAATGCTGTATTAAAGCACCCTACTATAATTGTAGAGGCATCTATTTCTCCACTTAGTTTGTCCAGTGTTTCCTTCATGTATTTTGAGGCACCCTGGTTAAGTGCATAAATGTTTATGATTGTTCTTTCTTCTTGAAAGATTACCCCTTTTACGAATATATAGTGTCCATATTTGTCTCTTACAATAGTTTCGCATTTAATGTCTATGTTGTCTGATATTAGTATAGCAACCCCCACCCTTCTTTGGTTATTGTTTGCTTGTAAAATTGTTTTCCAGGCATTTGCTTTCAGCCTCCTTGAATCCCTGGGTCTAAAGTAGGTTTCTTGTAGACAGCATATAGATGGGCATATTTCCTTATCCATTCTGCCAATCTATGTCTGTTGACTGGTGAAATTAATCCATTAACATTCAGTGTTATTATTCACAAGGAATTACTTACATTAGTCACATTACCTTTGGGTGTATGTATGTAATATGTTATTTTTATTTCCTTTTTGTCTTTTTAGTTGTTCTTACACTCTCCTCCAACTCACTCTCTCCTGTTTTTTCCTTTCAACCTGCAGGACTCCCTTTAGTATTTATTGAAGGGCAGGTTGCTTATTGGCATACTCTCTTAATTTCTGTTTATCTGTGAATATTTTGAACTCTTCATTACTTTTGAATGCCACCTTTGCTGGATAGAGAATTCATGGCTGGAAGTTTTTTTATTGTAGTATCCTGACTATGCCATACCATTGCCTTCTTGTCTCCATGGTTTTAGATGGGAAATCAGCACTTAATCTTACTGCGCTTCCCTTGTATGTGATGGTTCTCTTTTCTCTTGCTGCCTTGAGTATTTTCTCTTTGTCTTGAGCATTGGACATTTTGACAAGTATATGTCTTGGAGTAGGTCTGTTGGGATTTATACTGTTTGGGGGGCACTGTGCTTCCTGAACATGTATGTCCATCTCCTTCAATAGGGTTGGGGCTTAGCTGTCCAAACTCACAGTTTTATCTTGAGCAATCTATCTCCCTGTCCAGCTCCCTCCAGATTGATGCCCCAAGGGCTCCTGCCCCATGGTCTCTCAGAACAGCTCACTCAGGCAGGTTCTTGTAGCCACTCAGCCGTCTTTTGCGAGAGAGATAGTGAGTGCCTACCTAAACCAATACCATCTTGCCTCAATAAATTCTTCTTATTGGCCTAACTAAAAATAAAAAGAAAGTCAATTGTATTCCTATATACCAGTAATGAGTAATTAATAATTGGAATTTAAAATCCTAAGAGAAGCAAGATGGTGTTAGTGTAGGAGGGCACACACTGCAAGCTCCCAGAACAAGGCAGATTGTGGACGGGGTCCTGCCCGGGGGTCTGTGCTATGCACACGTGGAGTGAGAAGCTTGGGACATATATCTGCGTGGATCGGTGGCGTGGATGGAACGGTGGAGATTCGTGAGTTTTGAGGCTGCTGGTGGAGGTTGGCACGGGCAGCTGAGCCCCGCAGTTAGGGAAAAAAAAATAAAATTAAATAAAACGGCCATTTGGAGCCATGGGCGGGGCGAAAAAGTTTTATTTTCTGGGGATCTGGCTGCCTGGCGCCCCTTGGACCTTGTGTGAACAGAACAAATGAGCTAATCAGCACCCAGTGAACCGGAGGGGGGATTTTGGTCGGGGAACGGAGCTGATTTTCCTAGCCACCCAGGGATAAGAGCCAGGCCGCTGCGGAGCCAGGAAGAAGGGACACTTCCCAAAAAAGGGAGGGTTCTGTTGGAAGACAGGGAAGGGTATTTTATAATTTTAGACATCGATCTGGCTGCCTGCACCACCCCATAGCTTTGGGGAGCAGATAAGCCAACCTGAAGCAGCATTAGGATGAGAGCAGACACGAATCTGCACTCAAACTGATTTACTGAGCAGCCCGGTGATGCTCGAGCTCTGCGTCAGAAGGGGTGGAATCCGCCCTCTTTAGCACTCCTCACTGACTAACAACAAAGCTACAGCTAACCTGGGGAGTCCGGAAAGTGGGACGTGCTTGATTAATTTCCACGGGCCCAGCTAGGGTCCCTTCCGTAAGGGGGTTGGTCTAGAGGAGGAATTATTTTGGGTCCTGCATTTGGCTAAAAAAATAAAAATTGAAAAAAAAAAGTGGGGTCACCTCAACAAATGAAAAATAAATTCTTTTTAATTTAGTTTAATAGTTAAAAGCTGCTTCAGGACTTGCATATAGAACCCAGTGGGGAAATTCATTGATAAACACAAGTAGGCAGGAACGATCCACGTGGACCCTAGGGGAATCATTGACCCCCCCTTAGCTCTGTTTGACTGCTTGCCTGTGTGGATCTTTGGTTTCTCTCTGTTACTTTCTGGTCTATTGCTATTATTTCCTTTTTCCTCACCCCTTCCGATTTCCTTCTATTTTTTTTTTTTTTTTAAATAGGTGCTGCCAGCTTGTCGCTTCTTTGCTGGGCTTCTTTTTCAGTAATTTCCCACTCGCTGTATATATTGATTCTGTATTACAAACTATCGCTTATCCTTCCTGCATCTTTCTGCCTTCTGTTTTCTGTTGTGGCTCTTAGAGACAACATTTTTTCATAGGCCCACAACTTAAGGGTGTCAATTTCTATTCCATTTATTTTGATTTCTTCTTCTTCTTCTTTTTTTTTTATTAGTATTAACTTTTTCCTTTCAGACCTTTCTTTACTATTTCTCTCCCTCCTCATAATTCTAGCCTTCTAAATCACTATATATATATTCCTCCATTTGTTTTCCAAGTTCATTGTAGGAACCCCATATTTTTTCCTAGTACTCTACACTGCCTACACAAGTTAAATATTCACCTCATTAAGTCTCATTTTGCCCCTCTTCTAACTTTTATCAATATTTCTATTATCCTTCTGCCTTCCTTACATCTTTTGATTCCTCTGGCCCTAACCTTTTGCCTTCAAGGGAATATAGAAAGAAGCAAGGAAATAAAATAAGAAGAAAAACTGCCAAAGAGAAAACTTAACTCACACGCAGAACCAACAGCTAAATAAAATTCTAGAGCATAGAGAAAAGCTAATCAACTTAACAAACCCATAAAGATAATATGATGACCAGAGGGCAACAGAAAAATACAAATGACTCGGAGAAACTGGAAAACATGGACCAGTCCAAGGCACAAAATAAAAACCAGGAAGCAATGCAGAACATCGAGCAACTAATCAAAGCTATCCAAACAAATATCATGGACCAACTTAAAGAACTGAAGGAAGAGATTAAAGATATAAAGAAGACACTGGGAGAACATACTGAAGAAATAGCTAACATACCTAAAAAGTTAATGGATATGTTGGTGAACAAAGACACAAGTCAAGAAATGAAAAAGGGGAAGCGGCTGTGGCTCAATCAGTAGGGCTTCCGTTTACCATATGGGAGGCCCCGGGTTCGGTTCCAGGGGCCTCCTGGTGAAGGCAAGCCCGCCCACACAGCGTGGTTAGCTGACCCAGCGGGCACAAGCAGCAAGGGGGGGGATAAATGAATAAATAAATAAAATTTAAAAAAAAGAAATGAAAAAGATGCTGGACTCACATAGCAGCAGATTTGAACAGGCAGAGGAAAGAATTAGTGATATGGAAGACAATAGAGTTGAAATCAAAGAGATTGTAGAACAGATAGACAAAAAGATAGAAAAAATCCAGCATGGTCTCAGGGAATTAACCGATAATACAAAACGTACAAACATACGCATTATGGGCATCCCAGAAGGAGAAGAGAAGGGAAAGGGAACAGAAGGAGTGTTGAAGGAAGTTATGGCTGTAAACTTCCCAACTCTATTGAGAGAGATGGATGTGCAGATCCAGGAAGCACAGCACACCCCAAATACTATAAATCCCAACAGGCCAACTCCAAGACATACTTGTCAAAATGTTCAATTCTCAAGACAAAGAGAAAATACTCAAGGCAGCAAGAGAAAAAAGAACCATCATATACAAGGTAAGCACAATAAGATTAAGTGCTGATTTCTCAGCTGAAACCATGGAGGCAAGAAGACAGTGGTATGACATAGTCAAAACACTAAAAGAAAAAAACTTCCAGCCACGAATTCTCTATCCAGCAAAATTGGCATTCAAAAATGATGGAGAGTTCAAAATATTCACAGATAAACAGCAATTAAGAGAGTATGTCAAGAAGAAACCAGCACTTCAAGAAATACTAAAGGAATCTCTACAAGTTGAAAGGAAAAAACAAAGGAGAGAGAGTTGGAGGAGAGTTTAAAAACAAACGAAAAGTCAAAAAGAGAAACAAAACAACATATGACATACATTAACCCAAAGAAAAAAATGGCTGAAGTAAGAAATTCATTACGAGTAATAATACTGAATGTTAGTGGATTAAATTCACCAATCAAAAGACACAGATTGGCAGAATGGATAAGAAAATATGATACATCTATATGCTGTCTACAAGAAACCCACCTTCGACACAGGGATTCAAGGAGGCTGAAAGTGATTGGCTGGAAAACCATTTTACAAGCTAACAATAGCCATAAAAGGGCAGGAGTAGCTATTCTAATATCAGACAAAATAGACTTTAAATTCAAAACTATTGTAAGAGACAAAGATGGACACTTCATATTAGTAAAAGGAGTAATCTCTCAAGAAGAGAGAACAATCATCAACATTTACGCATCTAATTGAGGTGCCTCAAAATACGTGCGGCAAACTCTGGAAAAACTAAGAGGAGAAATAAATTCCTCTACAATTATAGCAGGGGACTTCAACACACCACTATCATCATTAGACAGAACATCTTGGCAGAGAATCAGTAAAGAAACTAAGGCACTCAACAATACATTAGAAGATTTGGACTTAATAGACATATACAGAACACTACACCCAATTACGGCGGGATTTACATTCTTCTCGAGTGCACATGGAACATACTCCAAAATAGACCACATGCTAGGCCACAAAACAACACTCAATGAATTCAGAAAGATTGAGATTATACAAAGTAATTTCTCTGACCACAACGGAATGAAGTTGGAAATCACTAAGGGCCAGAGAAACAGGTTAGGCACAAGGATATGGAAGTTAAACAACACACTCTTAGACAAACAGTGGGTCAAAAAGGAAATTTCTAAAGAAATCAGTAACTACCTTGAAACTAATGAAAACGACAACACAACATATCAAAACCTATGGGATGCAGCAAAAGCAGTCCTGAGAGGGAAGTTCATAGCCATAAATTCATATATAAAAAAAGAAGAAATAGCTAAAATTGAAGATCTAACTGTACACTTGGAGGAATTGGAAAAACAACAACAAACTAAACCTAAAGGAAGTAGAAAGCAGGAAATAACAAACATTAGAGCAGAATTAAATGAAATAGAGAATAAGAAAGCACTGGAAACAATAAACAAAACCAAAAGCTGGTTCTTCGAGAATATCAACAAAATTGACAAACCCTTAGCCAGACTAACAAAGAAAAAGAGAGAACAGATGCAAATACATAAAATAAGGAATGAGCAAGGTGATATCACTACTGACCCCACAGAAATAAAGAGTATCATAAGAGGATACTTTGAAAAATTATATGCCAACAAGAATGACAATTTAGAGGAAATGGACAAGTTTCTAGAAACCCACAAACAGCCGATATTGATGAAAGAAGAAATAGATGAACTCAACAGCCCAATTACAAGTAAAGAGATAGACTCAGTCATTAAAAACCTCCCAACTAAGAA
>JAKSZT010053928.1:39812933-39885469 GCA_026826555.1 Tolypeutes matacus
TGATTATTTTATGGACTAAATGTCCATGGAGGATTTGGATCACAGAAGGGTTACAATGGGTACTGCGGGGGATTATTGGGGGGGGTGTCTGGGGTGGGGGGTTTCGTGGGGGTTGGTTCATCCGAATATACATGAAAGATATACAAAATTGTTCATAGGATCGGGGGATGGGGCATGGTCACGATGGGTGGATAATCACACAATAAATCAGGGACTCTGAATTCCTAGACTGGAAAGCTCTGCCACAGTCTCCAAGGGAGCAGCAATAGTCCTCTGAGTTTATGGACAGTGCTTGTCAAAATAGGATGACCCACTGATGTTTTTTTTTATTGATGACTACCCTTGTGAGTCTTTGCTCTTGTAAATGAGACTTAGCCTGCAATTGTGGGGTGCCTAAGGGTTGCCACCTGAGAGCCTCCTTGTTGCTCAAATGTGGCTTCTCTCTAAGCCAAACTCAGCATATGATTGCATTACCTTCCCCCCAACATGGGACATGACTCCCGGGGATGAGCCTCCCTGGCAATGAGGGATTAATACCAAGTGCCAACTGGCAACACAACTGGAAAAAGACCTTGAATAAAAGGGGAAATGGTAAAGACAAATGAGTTCAAGTGGCTAAGAGACTTCAAAGAGAGTCGGGAGGTCATCCCAGAGGTAACTTTTACGCACACCTCAGTAGGAGCTCATAGAACATCTAAGTGCCTATCACCCCACACAGAGGGGTTCCTGTGAGCTCTGGAGACACCCAGGTCCTATATAAGGGGGGATAGCCCCAGAGACTGATGCCTTATCAGTGGGCTCTATTTTGGAATCTGTGCTCCTGAGAGTGACATAATTGGACTCAAATAAGTCCTCCCTGCACATGGTTCACCAGTCCCTTCTATTCAAACCTATATGTTATGCTGGAGTTTTTAGGTATACTTCCAGAGACTGGACCCTCTGGCCTACCTATGTGCCAGGTGTGCATGAAATCTTGGTTGGGCTGCAACTCCTACCCTACAGCTCAATGGATGCATTCAAGTCACCTGGTGAGGAGAGAACGATGGGCAATGGCCATCCCAGGGAATGGAGATGGCCTGCATCTGCAGGCAGGATCATCCCACCCACCATATCCATGGGATATAAGCCCTCTCTCACTTGGAGTTGGAGTGGACATCACCATCCCAGTCCCCTCAGTACTGGGGGAAGAACTATGGACTAGAGTGGACTTGATGGTATTCTCTTGTTCACATATGGTGATTCTAGCAATGGAAGAAATTATAACAATGAGGTGGAGCCAGTGGCCACTTGACACTTTTGGGGTAGGGAAGGGATGAGCAGGTGAAATACAGGGGCTTCTTTGGGAGTTGGAGGTTGTCCTGAGTACCGTTGTGGCAACGGATGTAGGCCATTTTAAATCAGCACACACCACTCAGAACTGAGTGGGAGAGAGTGTTGTCTACAGCGTGAACTGTGGTCTATGGTTGGTGGCAAGGCTCCAGGATGTGTAAGTTCATTGAGGGTGGTGGGCCACACTTGTGGGAGATGTTTGCATGGGATGTGGTGGGAGGTGTGGGAGGTGGGCAACATGGGAATCCCAGTGGGTTCCATGTAATATTTTGGGTAATCTAAGCACCTCTTAAAATATATGTGTATATATATATAAATAACATTTTTGTAAGCAAATACACATATATGCATATATATTTATATATCATTTTGCAAATGTTTGTATGTATTATGAGAATTTTGATTCTTACCCACAATAAAAAAAAATAAAAAAGTAAAAAAAAATAAAATTAAAAAATAAAAATAAAATCCTAAAATACAAATGCATAAAAAATGAAGCATTAATTGTAAATCTAACATAATATGGACATGATTTTTATATATATGCATAAAACTACATAAAACTGATGAAAGAAATTTTAAAAGATCTAAATAAGCAGCAATATATTCCATGTTGATGGAATGGAAGGCTCAAAATTGTTAATATAGCAATTCTTCTCAACTGTACCTATAGATTTGAGGGAATTCCATTCATAATCCCATCAAGCAATTTTGCAGATATGGAAAAACTGATTTAAAATTTATATAGAAAAGCCAATATAATACTGATAAATAACAAAGTTGGAAGACTCACACTGCTCTATTTCATGGCTTACCATATAGCAACTGCAAAGTATTGGAGAAAGAATAGACACATAGATCAATGGAACAGAACATAGAAACCTGAAATTGACACAAGACAATTTTTTAAAAATAGCTGCAAAAGAATTTCAAGGGAGAAACACATCTATTCAAAAGTAGCACTGGAAATATTGGATGTCAATATGCAAAGGCATGAACCTAGAAAGAGACCTTATACCTTACACAAAAAATATCTCAAAATAGGTTATGTACCTAAATATAAGATACAAAACTATAAAAATTCTCAAAGAAAATATAGGAGAAACTCTATATGACCTTGGGTCTGCTGATTAATTTTTATATACAATCACAAAAGTATATTCCATAAAATAAAAAATAAGGAAGTTGAACTTTACTACAACTGTTAATATAAAATTTTGCTCTCCAAAATCACTATTAAAAGAATAAAATGAGGAACCACAGAATGGAAGAAAATATTTATAAACATTTATATTTATATAAGGGACTTCTATCCAAAATATATAAAGAACTCATAAACTTCCATGACAAGTAAACAAAAAACACAGTTTAGTCATGTCTAAAAGATCTGAATAGATGCCTCACCAAACAAGATAAACAGAGGGCAAAAAAGCATTTACCAGCTACTAAGGGAAGCTTGCATCCCTTCCTCCATCTTCTAATTGCATCACTCCAACCTCTACTTCCATCAGCATATCTCCTCTCTTGTCATCCTCTTATAAAGATTTTTGTGATCCCATTGGGTCTACTTCAATAAGCAATGATAATCTTCCCACCTCAAGATCCTTATAATAATATCTGCACAGTTCCTTTTACTATATCAACAAGTTATAGGGATTAAGATGTGGGCATCTTTAACAGGACATTTTTATTTTGTCTACCACTGAGTGTAAAAAGGGAAATTTATTTTAGATTTTCTCATTAAGTTTAGCCTATCCTTACACTATGACCCAGCAATTTTAAACAATCCTAAGTCCAAGAAAAACAAAAGCAAATGTCTATAAAACTGCTTGTTCAGAAATGTTCACAAATGCCTTACTTATAATAGGCAAAAAACTGGAAATGCAAATGTCCATTAATAGGTGAGTGCATTAAAAATTGTGATATATTCATAAAAGAACACACTACTCGGAAATAAAGTGGAATGAGCTGCTGATACACAAGCAACATGGATGAATCTTTAAAAACAAAACCAAAAACATTATGTTGAGTGAGAGAAGTTTTACACAAAACAGCATATTCTGGATGATTACATTTACATGAGTTTCTAGAACTAGTAAAACTACTTTAGTAACATGGAATCAGAGCAGTGGTTGTCTCTGGGTAGAGGGAAGGCAGGCCAAGAAGGTTACTGACTGAAAATTAGCACAAAGGAACTTTCTGGTATTATGAAGATGTTCTATATCTTGTTTAGTGCAGTGCTTATATGGGTATTTACATTTGCCGAAGATCATCAAGCTGTACATTTAAATCGTTGCATTTTATTGCATGTAAATTAAAATGAAGTAAACTGTCCATTTCCCACCCAGCTGCTTAGGGTTTTCAGGAGAAAATATATTTCAATGGTGTTTGAAGAAAGAGAAAAAGCCATTTATAAAAATTCCAAACCATTCTACACTTACGTTTTCATTGCCAAAGCAGATAGATCATAAAGGGATATGATTATGATACAAATGGACCAAATAAAGGGACCAGAGATATTGCATAGGTACTAAAAGTTTATTTTATATCTACTTTTATGTGGTTGACTATTAATTTTTAACATTCTGGAGTTTTTTGTGCCATGTAAAGGAAGGATACTTTACCTCTCAGCCAGGTGCCAGAGAAGAATGCGTAGAGCATGTTCCCAGCCCAGAGGAGGAGAAAAGTGACGAGCTTTTCTCGGTCTCTGCAACTACAAGCAGCCCACTTAGCAAAGATTCTCAGTCAATATTACTCTGTGAGCCCAGTATACTTTTAAGCACTATTGTAATATTCTCATACATCTAGGCAGATGCTTACAAAGGTTCAGACAACTGAATTCCACTCTCTGACCACAAACTCTTATTTAATACCATTCCCTTATAGAAAACTTTTCTTCTCTAAATCAAATTTTGCCACAGTATGGCTTCTTATTTTTTAATTTTTACCTATTTTCCCAGGGTACCAGTTTTCCTAACTAGCCTAAACCCTATATTTAGATCATTTAATTATATACTTATTAACAACCTGTAAATTAGTATTTTCTCTGTTCTTCCCAGAACAACGACAATCTACACACTATAGCAGCCCACATAGTATTTTTTTTTTCTGCTCAAGCTGATAAAATTAACTGATCTTTGGATTTCAATCTCTACACATCACTCTGTAAACCTTCTATTTGCATCCTCTCTGCTAAAGAGGTGAATGTTTTTCTTCTTTTTTTTCCCTATTATTTTTTATTTATAGATATGTTTTCAAACAGTCATAGTATCGAGATAATTTCAGATAGAGGAAAAGGCTGTCAGCATAGAAACCTGGGATCATGTGTCGTGGTTGGGGAGAGATGAAGGATAGCTACAGAGGGTGGTATGATATTCCTCTTGAGGGATACCTGAATGAGGAGGCGGTTCCTTGAAGACCTGGGAAAGAGCATGCCTGGCTCAGATAACAGAAAGAGCAAAAGCCCTTAGTGGAGAACAAACTTGATAAATTCAAAGGAATTCAATGGAGCTTCATATGCAAAGGTGATTGTGCAGGAATATAAAATACTCACATGGACCAACCTGGGTGTTGACACAAAATAAATCATTTTAGCCAAGCAGTTCAAGATTTTCTTTCCCAAGATTTGTTTATAGAAAGCAGAACTCCTTTTTTTGATAGTCTACCATGACTTTGATGATTAGGGAAAAGTTATTCCCCTAAGAAATCTGGGCTGATATAGGAAAAAAATAAATGAATTCAGAGCAGCAAAATCCACAAATGATCATATTTATGTATGCATATAACAGTCTTTCCACATTTAGACCCACGTAGAATTTGTTATTGAATATCTCACAATTAATCAAATCCTTATTATTAGATATTTATTTAATATTAAATCAAATTTGAAATTGTATAGAACATTTCAATGAATATATGTGTACCTATTTATAGAAAACAGGCTTAATTACTTTTCTAAGGATTGTTAATATTGGATACATATATTTGGTGCTGGTTTGTCCTCCAAAATTCGTAGTCTTACTAGCCAAGGAAGACACTACTTGCTTCCCCTCAACTTTATCATTCATCCGTGCTTATTTGAAAGATTTCCATTGTTTTAATTTAAAGTAAACCAAATTTAATTTATATTTCTCTGATTAGAAGTAAGGGTAAACACTTTAGTCATATATTGTTTGCCTTTTTTTAAATAATAAAAATTCTCTTCATGTCTGTTGTCAATTTTTCATTTAAGGTCTTCATCTTATTTTTTACTTTCTTCCTTAATAGACTATTTTTTTAGAAAGTTTTGGACTTAGAGAAAAATTGAGAAGATAGTACCCATATTATACCAGTATCATGTACCTTGCATCTTTTCTCCCCTGTTATTACTATCTCACATTAGTATGTACATTCATTACATACTAATTCCGATTTTTTGGGTTTTTACCTAATGTCCTTTTTCTGTCGCAGGATCCCATCCAGGTTACCACATTACATGTACTTTGTCATGTCTCCTTAGGCTCCTCTTGGCTTTAGCAGTTTCTCAAACTTTCCTTCTTTTGAGGACCTTGACCGTTGTGAGGGATATTAGTCAGATATTTTGTAGGATGTCCCTCTATTGGAATATATCTGATGCTTTTATCATGATTAAATTAGACTATGGGTTTTGGAAGGAAGACCACAGAGGTAAAATGCCATTTTCATCACAGCATAACACAATAGCAAGGGAACCTACTGTCAAAATAATTTATCACTGTTGATGCTGACCTTAATCACATGGCTGAGATAACGTTTGCCAAGTTTTTCCACTATAAAGTTACTCTTCTCCCTCTTCTTATTGTTTTTATAATGTTACATATATACTTATATATGCTATTTAGTTCTATGTGTCCTATAGGTTGCAAATAATTGTTCCAGTTTTCTGTTTGCATTTAACTTTTATTCATAATCTTGTTGAACAAAAATTTTAAATATTTAGGTAATTTCTCCATCTGATGTTCTTTAAGGCAAGCTCTCTGTCATCTAAAATTATATATTGACTCATATTTTCTTTTAGGAATTTCATGCTTTTATCTATCTATCTAACAGGAAATGTATGTTTTCTGGATATGATTAGTACCCTTTTCCTTCCCAGATGTCCCTAATTGTCATCTCTATCTGCTGATGTCTTGGGTTTTCAAGACCCAATCCCAACTAAACATATTCTGAGTCTTTCCAAGTTACCTCCATTAAATTTTAGGTACCCTAACTTTCTATTCTAGTCGGTACCTACAACTTTGAAGGTACTTGTCAAACCAATATCATATTTATAAGTTACCATCAGGTCAGTTTTTCCTCTTGACTCCAGTCACTTGGAAGGCAGAGGGCATGTCTTATTCATTTTGTACATGCCTTGCTGTATAGAATAATGCAGAATGTCTGTAAATATTAGTTGAATTATTGGCTCATGTCCTCATCTCTTGTCCTTGTTTTGTCCCACGTATAAATAAGGAAAACAAGCAAAAACTACAGCAACAACAATGGCTCCCCATTGCCAAATGAATATATTGAAATGTCTCAGCCAAATCTTCCTTATCTGGCCCAAATACAACTTTGTAATTATTTTTTACTGCTATTTCCATTATGTGTATTATTCACAATGGGCTACTTGCAGGTCCCCAAACCTGATAGTGTGTCCCTACTCTCCTCTTAGTTTGTAGCTGGTATGTGTGAATATTTTTACAAATCTATGAATCCTTCAGAAAACAATTAAAAATTTCCCAGAATCCCCAACTTTACATCTTTTTGGCCCAGAATTCTTTATTTTGGAATCCTGCAAGGAAAGAAAATCTTAATTATGGTAGTAGGAGAGGATAGTTAGGCCAGATAAGCAAGAACAAAAAATATATTCATATACTCATTAAATTTTATTGCAACTTTATTTATAATAAAGTAATTCATGAAAACTGGGACTAACCAACATAAAACTTAAATGTTTATTTTTATGCAATTTAGGTAGGTTTTTAACTTGGTAAAATTAATTTCTAGCATTCCAATTTCCTTTTCTGCATGGAATATCAACTAGAGGCATTCTACCCTCCCCTTTGCCTCAGGCCTTTATGCATCCCATGAGATACTTTAAGTTTGTACTACAAATATCTTACCTACCGTTACACTCTTTTCCATGCAGAATTTAAAGTACATTAGCTCACTTGCGCTCACTCTCTTTCTCTCTCATATTAGAGCATTAGATGCAAATAATTTTTTAAAATCCAAAAGCCCTAAAAGTAAATTCCTTAATGAAAATTTATGAAGATAGCCTCACAAAACAAGAGATACTTCAGGATGCTACCAGATGGACATAGAACACAAGATATCTAGGGCATAGAGCTGTCCATGATACTACCATTGGCAACTCAACAGTGCACCAACAGATACAAGACTTATTTATTTCCTTCTGGAACTAGGTTGTCCATTCATATGTAAGAGGGAGTCACTAAAAGAAGCCAGTATTGAAATATCCATGTGATTGGGTGGTGTTTATTACAGAGTTATTATTTTATTTTTTTGATTGGGATATGGGGGGGCGGGGGGGCTCCAAATTTCAGTGTCAGTAACTTTATCTTGGTGTGTTTTATTTCTTCAGAGAAGGACTTTCCACCTTTCTTTTTGATTTTTATCAACCAGGCTGTTGGTTTTCTGGAATTGAGTGGGGAAAAGGTGCTAGTGGGCTGTACTAGTCAAAAGGCAGAGTTTCACCCACTGCTTCAATTCTGAACAGGAGAACTTAATTTGCCTTCCTCTCATGTCAGATATCTCAAGTCAGGAGCCCTCTGATTCAGTTTTGGAAAGGAAAATAAAATCATCTACAGGGTTAGGGAATAGGAACTGGGATCTCAACTATTCTTTTATATGATCATTCACACTGTTGCTTAGTTTTCAACACCTGACTTACTCTCACCTATTGCAGTACCAGCAGTTCTTGAGTTTTTATTTTATTTTATTTTATTTTGAGGTACTGGGGTCCAGGGATTGAACCCAGGACTGTGTATGTGGGAAGCCGTCACTCAACCACTGAGTCACATCAGTCCCCCAAGTTCTTGAGTTTTTAATACATAACTCTTAAATGGAGTCCAGAGGGTAAATCAGTGATCTCTTCATTAGTACTTCCCCTTGTGAACGTGTTGGTTGGATTCTCTGTCAAGTGATTTGCTACTTTTCTGGTTGCTTTCTATGTATATGGTTCAAGTTATTGATGGCTTCTTGTTTACATCAAAGGTAGAGTTTCTGTTGCTTATTTTTATATAATGTCAAGCAGAGTGACTTTTTACACTGTCATCTTGAATCTAGAAGTTAACACACTCATGTTTAGAGATGTGGATGTTGACTTGAAGATGACCACATGGACATAGCAGACATAATGCTTAAGCATAGTTGGCACCTACTTATCAGGACCCCTGAAATGCACACAATATTTCCAAGTCCACAAGACTACAATAATAATACCAGATGGGACACCCAAAGAAAATTAAATGCTTCTTCCCTTCTGTTTCTTTTTTAATGGTCCTTGCTAAAAATGTGGTTTATGGATTGTTATAATGTGGTAAAGTTGAATTGATAATGATTTAAAAAATAAAGTCTAGATAAAGTTCAGATAATACATAGTTAGGAAAAAAAATTTTTTACTTCATTTAGCTGGGTTTTGGAAATCTCATTGCCTGTTCCCATCGTGTCAGTTGGTATCATGAACTCAATCAAGTTTCCTTAGGTTCTTCAAGATTGACTAGTCTCTAACTGCTCTTTGTCACCCTGGGACCTGCACGTCAACCTCAACCACTAAAAAAGAGGGACTCTGAGAAGTATTAATGATGCAGTCATAAGAAGTCATGTTCATTATGGCTTTGGGAAACTGTGAGAAGATGCTCAAAGAATGGCAAGGAAAGAAATAAGAATAGAATACATTAAATAAAATATCATTTTATTTTTTATTTACGTATAAAAAAACAAAATATACCAGCATACTGACAGAAATTGTATTTTGGTAACTCCAAATCATTTATTCTTCATCCTATTTTTAAAATTTTCTTTAATAAAAATATATGGCTTTTAAAATACGCATTACTTTTATACAGAATTTAACTTTATAATGTATTTCAAGCCTGACTCAAATGCCACTTCTTTGCTGCATTTTCTCCTGATGCCCTCAACTGCAATGATGTTTTGCTCCCTTTAAAGTCTAAAAAATTTATTTTGGTACAGCTTTTATGTCACTCATCACATACTACCTTGAATTTTAATTAGCTGCCTGGGTATATTCTTTTCCACTTAAGTGCCAGCATTTAGTAGCATGTGTCTCAGTGTAGTGCTTTGCATATTGTAGTTACTCAATAAATATGCATAGGGTGAATGAACTGATTTTTTCCAAGGTCTGCAATCATTCCAGTAAGTAGCTGTACAGTCTATGGGCTCATTGCCTAATACTGATTTTCATTCCAAAAGTATCATGCTGCAAAAGCTTCTCATTACAAAACTCACCATATTTATTATACCCTGAAGGTAGGGAATTTTTCCCATTTGCTTTTTAGCAAATGTTTACCCTTTTTTATCCATGCCCGTTGCCATAGTAGCAGCTCTAAGACAGAGTTCAGAAAACTACCAGAATTCTTATACACAATGACTGGCAACCACGGTGTTAGCAGCTTGCTGTGGCACTGAATGAGTGCTTTCACATGCCCTGAACTGCCCCCTTCCTTCAAGCCCATATGTCTCACTTGCCTCAATGAAGGTGCTTGTCTGTTAAGGCTATAAGTGCAGTTAAATAGAAAGGTGCATGTAAGTGCCTGCTAAATTCCTGAATGTGTTTGTTGCCATTTTTAAGGCCTCATAATAAATGTCTTTTTTCATTAACTACACAAGTTCTTCCCTTCTACTGAGGCCCTGTGCATGGCAAAGATAGCTGCTTTTATATTTCCTAAGAGGAAAATGATCACGTAGTAAAATAACCCTTGGAGTCCTCTGGTTGAACTCTCTTGCCTTTAAGGAGGACTGAACTCTTCATAACCAGATTTTTGCCCATCTTTTCTATTAAATTTTCTTGAGAAAGTAGTGTTGCAACTTTCTTAATATTTTATCTCTGTGATACTTTCCTAAGGTCTACCCTAGGTCTTTGCCATTTTTTCCTCTCATTTAGTCTACTGAAAATTGGCAATTTTAGGAGTTAAAAGTCAAGGATCTCAGAATGTTCTGTGATAGAAAGGACCTCAGAGAATATCTTTTGCAACATTTCATTTTATTTGTGCTTAGCAAAGGAAAGTTAACTGTCAATTGCCATATAGCAAGTTAATGGCATATTGTATTATAACCAGCATGTTCTCATTTCTAATGCAAGGTTTATTCTATTACCTATATTTTCTTCTCTACCATTAGCTCATCACCTGGCATTAACTAAGTTTCGAGCAAAGGAATGGGATTTACTTTAAAGAAGAAAAAAAGTTCTGTAGAAAAGAGATTTGGGAATTTGTAATGGAAAATGAAGGGTGGGTTGGGGTAATTCCCCAAGGTTCTATATTTTCTCATCTTTTGTCATTTCTTGGAACATCCTGCTCCTTTTGAACTATTAGGAACTGATCCATGTCATTGAAGCAACACCCCATATCCCACCTTCTACTCGTCAGATGTTTTTCCTGAGCTCCTGCACACCCATTTTGGCCCCTTTTCCAGTAAATGTCTCAGCTGTAGCACTTATACCAATACACCATCTGATTCACTAGTGCTTTCATACATTCATTTTGTCAAGTATTTATCAAGAACCTACTACCTGCTCCCAGAGTTGTAGGTATTTTGGATACCATAATGAATAAAAAAGAAACAATAATCGCACTCCTAGAACCTTCAGTTTAGTTGTGATAGTTCATAGCTCATTTTTTATCCATCTCTCACATTCAACTGTGAGATTGCCAATGGCTGGAGGTGAGTTTTATGCATTATTATATTCACAGAGTACACTATAATGTTTGGAATTTAATAAATATTTATTGAAAGAACCAATAAATGAATAAAGTATGTATAGTATGTAAGTGACATAATAATGCTGAGAAAGAAAATGCCAGTACAAGCTGAAGTACTTCTTGATAACTTATTGGGTCATTTGAGAATATGATTTGGTATTGAAAGGACAGAAGTATTATAAAGGAAATTAAGGGGGAAAGGAGGAATTCAAGGCAGTGGAAAAAAACTGGGACAAATCCATAAAATGGGGGAAGTTGAGAATTCAAGTGAAATTATGGATTCCTATAACAGTAGTCATTGCTGTTAGAGAGGCAACAATACAGAGGTGGATAAAAAGCAATCTGAGAATAAATTGTAATATTTACTTGAGTAGTACTTATATTTAAATTATTTGATTTGCAGTAGCAGAGATCCTGGCTTGTTTACAGATTATTGGAAAAACAAACAAAAGATTTTTCTTTTATTTAAGAGCAGTGTTTTAAGATGTCACTTGTGAAGAGAGGGTAACAGTGACCTTTTTTCATATCTTCAAACTGGGAGAATAATTTAGTCCTCTTTGTTAACAAGGATTAACCTACTGACAGATCATTCATTCAGCAAGAAGATATTGCCTGTGAATTGTTTTTTCCCAGGATTTTGGATATTTCAGTCCTTATCAATCATATGCTTTTGCTCCAAATTCCCTTTTATCAGTAGTTCAAATTTGAGAAGGAATTGTCATAGGCAATCCATGACCAATGAAAGAATATGAATTAACTGACTACCCAGAGACTAAAACCAGATTAGACATATGATAGACTATAATATGAGGTCATATAATATAAAATAGAAACATTTTAAATATAATAGGGAAACATTATAAATATAATATGGAGTGGACATCACCATCCCAGTCCCCTCAGGACTGGGGGAAGAACTATGGACTAGAGTGGACTTGATGGTATTCTCTTGTTCACATATGGTGATTCTAGCAATGCAAGAAATTATAACAATGAGGTGGAGCCAGTGGCCACTTGACACTTTTGGGGTAGGGAGGGGATGAGCAGTTGAAATACAGGGGCTTCTTTGGGACTTGGAGGTTGTCTTAGTACTGTTGTGGCAACGGATGTAGGCCATTTTAAATCAGCACACACCACTCAGAACTGAGTGGGAGAGAGTGTGGTCTACAGCGTGAACTGTGGTCTATGGTTGGTGGCAAGGATCCAGGATGTGTAAGTTCATTGAGGGTGGTGGGCCACACTTGTGGGAGATGTTTGTGTGGGATGTGGTGGGAAGTGTGAGAGGTGGGCAACATGGGAATCCCAGTGGGTTCCATGTAATAATTTGGGTAATCTAAGCACCTCTTAAAATATATGTATATATATAAATAGCATTTTTGTAAGCAAATACACATATATGCATATATATTTATATATCATTTTGCAAATGTTTGTATGTATGGTGAGAATTTTGATTTTTACCCACAATAAAAATAAATTTAAAAATATATAAAGGGAGCAGCAATAGTCCTCTGAGTGTAGGGACAGTCCCTGTCAAAATAGGATGACCCACTGATGTTTTTTATTTATTTTTTTTTTTTTATTTTTTATTTTTTATTGATGACTACCCTTGTGAGTCTTTGCTCTTGTAAATGAGACTTAGCCTGCAGTTGTGGGGTGCCTAAGGGTTGCCATCTGAGAGCCTCCTTGTTGCTCAAATGTGGTCTCTCTCTAAGCCAAACTCAGCATATGATTGCATTACCTTCCCCCCAACGTGGGACATGACTCCCGGGGATGAGCCTCCCTGGCAACGAAGGATTAATACCAAGTGCCAACTGGCAGCTTTGTGCAGTGGCAGTATCGTAGCCAATGAGGTTTATCCGAGGTACGATTATTGCTAATTGAAAACTTTTCCCAAGTGCCAACTGGCAACACAACTGGAAAAAGACCTTGAATAAAAGGGGGAAATGGTAAAGACAAATGAGTTCATGTGGCTAAGAGACTTCAAAGAGAGTCGGGAGGTCATCCCAGAGGTAACTCTTATGCACACCTCAGTAGGAGCTCATAGAACATCTAAGTGCCTATCACCCCACTCAGTGGGGTTCCTGAGAGCTCTGGAGACATCCTGGTCCTATATAAGGGGGGGTAGCCCCAGAGACTGATGCCTTATCAGTGGGTTCTATTTTGGAATCTGTGCTCCTGAGAGTGACAGAATTAGACTCAAATAAGTCCTCCCTGCACATGGTTCACCAGACCCTTCTATTCAAACCTACATGTGATGCTGGAGTTTCTTAGGTATACTTCCAGAGACTTGGGTCTCCCGCCTACCTATGTGCCAGGTGTGCATGAAATCTAGGTGGAGCTGCAACTCCTACCCTACAGCTCAGTGGACTCATCCAAGTCACCTGGCGAGGAGACAACGATGGGAATGGAGAGGGCCTGCATCTGCAGTCAGGATCATCCCACCCACCATATCCATGGGATATAAGCCCTCTCTCACTTGGAGTTGGAGTGGACATCACCATCCCAGTCGCCTCTGGATTGGGGAAAGAACTATGGACTAGAGTGGACTTGATGGTATTCTCTTGTTCACATATGGTGATTCTAGCAATGCAAGAAATTATAACAATGAGGTGGAGCCAGTGGCCACTTGACAGTTTTTGCGTAGGGAGGGGATGAGCAGTTGAAATACAGGGGCTTCTTTGGGAGTTGGAGGTTGTCCTGAGTACTGTTGTGGCAATGGATGTAGGCCATTTTAAATCAGCACACACCACTCAGAACTGAGTGGGAGAGAGTGTTGTCTACAGTGTGAACTGTGGTCTATGGTTGGTGGCAAGGATCCAGGATGTGTAAGTTCATTGAGGTTGGTGGGCCACACTGTGGGAGATATTTGTGTGGGATGTGGTGGGAGGTGTGGGAGGTGGGCAACATGGGAATCCCAGTGGGTTCCGTGTAATATTTTAGGTAATCTAAGCACCTCTTAAAATATATGTATATATATATATAAATAACATTTTTGTAAGCAAATGCACATATATGCATATATATTTATATATCATTTTGCAAATGTTTGTATGTATTGTGAGAATTTTGATTTTTACCCATAATAAAAATAATAATAAATAAATAAATAAATAAATAAATAAATAAATAAATAAAAATAATGCAAATCACCAATATTTTTGGATTGCAGACATTTTCTTGTAATCTTTGGTCTCATAACCTGGACAGTCATTTGGAAAGCATTGAAAGCATGATTGGTGTTGATTAAAATTTAGAATGTCTTTTTTTTTTTTAAGTCATCATTGCATCTTATAGAACCTTGATTTTATAATGCTTTAATATACCTAATTTTATGTGCTTATAAATAATTAACTAGAAACATTTTTCTTATGTAATTGTCTAATTGAAACTTTTTCAAAAGGTTATTAATTTTACTAATTGCTTAAGACTGTATTTTAAATTGTATTATGAGGAGAAATTACCATTATTTATAAACTCTGGATTTCAGTTTGAGTAAAAAATAAAACAAAGTAAGAGGGAAAAAAAAAATATATATATATATAATATGGAAACACTATATCACTTATATAGATATACTAATATATGAAATACAATAAATATATAAATAATATAATGTCATAATGGATTAAGAACAATTCTATAGTCTTGTATTAGGCAGAGGGTTGCTTTTATTCCCCACATTTAACTTTTTTGTTCTTAAGATAAAATGAATATGAAAGAGGCACCTTGAGGGAATTGTGGGAAGATGGCATCAGAATAGTCAAGCAGGGCTCAACTCTCCCACAAAAATAATGGAAAAAGAGCCAAAACCTATCTGAGGGAGCTGCTTTGGTGATCAGCAGACCAGGACAGTGTTGTGCAACTCCAAAGAGGGTGAGGGACAGAGAGATGAAGAACCAGAAACAATAAAGGTGAGTTACAAAACCCCAATGGCCCCCAGGAAGGGCTCCCCTTCCCCACCTTTAAGATATTAAGCTGGGGTAAAACCCCTGGCTCACTGCAACTTACTGACAGGGGAACAGACATCTTTTTCCCTGTCAACTGTTACAAGGGAAAAGGGAGGGAGCTTTGGGGGAAATTTTCTTCAGTGAATTTGGCCAGAAGAGCCTGCTTTGAATCTTGGCTCTGGCCAGAACAAAACACAGGAAAACAGAGTTGAAACAGCTCTGCAAAAAGGTGCATTGACAAGAACCATCTGCTAACCACTCTGGAAATTGCATGGATAAAAACTGGTTTTGGTCCTCTCTGTGCTTTAACTACTGGGAGAAAATCTGCACCCCATTAGTGAGTCTCTGGCATAATTTTGATAACTTAAGCTGGGCAATTTTAAATACTTAGAATAATCTGAAACAAAGTATCAAAGAAGAGCTGTGAAAAAAAATCAAGACAAGAGAGACAGTCTTCAGAGTAAATTCACCAACATATTCAGATGCCTAGATATCAGCAAAATCTTACAAGCCATACTAGGAAACAGGAAGAGATGACTCAGCCAAAGGAACAAACAAAATCTCCTGAGGAGATACAGGATTTAAGACAATTAATCAGTGATATCACACAGCTCCTCTAAATCAATTCAAATAATTGAAAGAGAATGTGACTAAAGAGATAAAAGATATTAAGAAGACACTGGGTGAGCAGAAAGAACAATTTGAAAGCCTGCAAAGAAAAGTAACAGACCTTATGGGAATGAAAGACATGATGGATGAGATTAAAAATACATTAGAGACTCATAAGAGCAAATCTGAATTGCTCAAAAACAGAATTAGTGATTTTGAAGACAGAACATCTGAACTGGAAAAGACAAGTGAACAGAAAGAAAATAGAATGGAAAAAGTGGAACAGAGCCTCAAGGAATTGAAGTACAATGCAAAATGCACAAACATATGCATTTTTCATGTCCCAGAAGGAGAAAAGAATGGAAAAGGTGCAGAAAGAGTATTGGAGGAAATAATGACCAAAAACATCCCAACCCCTATGAAGGACATAAATATCAATATCCAAGAAAGACAATGCACCCCAAAAAGAATAAATCTGAATAGACCTACCCTGAGACACCTACTATTCAGAATGACAAATATGAGAGATAGAAGATTCTGAAAGCAGCAAGAGAAGAGCAAAGCATCACATAAAATGGAAACTCAATAAAATTAAGCACCAACCTCTCATCAGAAACTATGGAGGAAAGAAGAAAGTGGTATGATGTATTTAAGATACTGAAAAAGAAATACTTTCAGCCAAGAATTCTGTGTACAGCAAAGCTGTCCTTCAAAAAATGAGGATGAATTCAAAGGCTTCATAGAAAAAAACTGGTAAAATATGTTACCAAAAGACCAGAATTACAAGAGATACTAAAGGAAGTACTGCAGCCCGAAAGGAGAAAACAAGAGCAAGAGACTTGGAGAAAAGTGTGGAAATGAAGATTATTAGGAAGTGTAAATTAAAAGGTAAAAAACAGAGACTAGAACAATGTGACATCAGAAAGCCAAAGTACAAAATGGATGAAGTAATTAATGCCTTTAGAGTAATAACTTTGAATGCTAATGGCTTAAACACCCCAATCAAAAGACATAAACAGATAGAATGGGTAAAAAAAAAAAAAAAATGAGCCATGTGTGTGTTGTCTACAGGAGACTCACCTCAGAAGTAAGGACATAACCAAGTTAAATGTGAAAAGTTGAAAAAAGATATCATGGAAATAATAACCAAGAAAGAGCTGGAGTAGTGATACTAATATCCGTCAAAATAGATTTTAAATGCAAAACAGTTGTAAGGGGTGAAGAAGGTCATTATACATTAAATATATAAAAGGGGCTATTCACCAAAAAGAAATAACTATAATAAATATTTATGCACCTAACCTGAGTGCCCCAAGATACATGAGGCACACACTGGCAAAACTGAAGGGAGAAATAGATGTCTCTACAATAACAGTTGTAGAATTCAATACACCACTCTCAGTATTGGATAGTACATCTGGACAGAGGATAAATAAAGAAATAGGGAAAATATAAATAATATGATAAATGAATTAGACCTAATAGACATATATAAAGCATTACACCTCAAAACAGCAGGATATACTTTCTTTTCAAGTGCTCATGGAACCTGTTGGGACACAAAACAAATCTCAATAAATTTAAAAAGATTAAAATTATAGAAAACACTTCCTCTGATCATAACTAATAAAGCTGGAAATCACTAATGGATGGAAAAGGGAAATTTATAAATATATGGAGATTAAACAACACACTCTTAAATAAACAGTGGGTCAAAAAAGAAATTGTGATAGAATTCAGCAAATATCTTGAGACAAATGAAAATTTGAACACAACATATCAAAATCTATGGGACACTGCAAAGGCAATGCAGAGAGTGAAATTTATAGCCCTTAATGCTTACATTAAATAAGAAGAAAGAGGATGCTCTTATGGAAGAAAGAGGATGCTCTTATGGCAAAATGACAAGAAAGGGTCACTGGTTTAGGGGGTTGGTGGGGGGGGGCATTTGGGACAGGGCACACCTAGAGAAGGCCTCTAGGGAGTGTGTGAGTGTTCATTCTGTCATAATGTGTTGTATCAGTGGGTGGAGACCCACATAATGAACAGGAAAGAGTTGGACTCCCATCTTTGGGAGGACCAATTTGTTCAGAAATAGACAGGCGGGAGTCTATCAAGAGCAAGGGCAGTTCCTAATAGGGGAGGACAAACCAGTGTGTCAAGACCTCTTGTTGCATGTAACTATAAATCTTGTCATATAACAAGTCAAGCCAGGGGGTCATCATGGGCCCTGGGGGAATGGGGTGGGGGGAATAGAATAGATCAAACAGGGAGTATTTAATGTTCAATAGAGTTGCTCTTCATTACCATACAATAATGGACATAGTACATAGTACATGGTAAATAACATCAAAATTTATAAAAGTGTACAGTCTAAAATGTAAACCATAGTGTAAACCATTGACAACATTTAGTAGCTATGTTTCACTATTTATATATCAGTTATAACAATATTACCATCCACATATAAAAAGGTATTAATATGGGGAGAGGAAAAGAGGAGGATGTTGTGTGTATGAGAGTCTTCTGTATTCTGTGTGCGACTTTGCTGTGACCTAAAACTTCTTTGAAAACAAAATGAAAAATAGTGAGACACTGGGGAATGAGAGGGGAAAGGTGCCAAAGTACAGACTGGACACCAGATATTGCAGTGATGAAAGGCAAAATGTCAAAAAAAAAATTTAATATTTTTCATTTTTTAGTATCCCAATATTTTAATTTTATTTTATAAGTTTTTTAAAAAAATTGTATGTATTTTATCTCTTACATTTAAACTTATCATTATTACTTCATTTTCCTATTAATTGTATTCAGCTATTATAATGGCTTCATCTTCGAAGAGGCTTTGGATCACAGAAGGGTTACAACAGGGTGTCAGGGATTGGGGATGCATGGAAGGAAGTGCACCTGAGCATAATTATAAGGTATACAAAAATGCTTAAATGTTCATGGGGCATTGTCACAGTGGGTGGAGAATCACTCAATAAATGAGAGAATACTGAATTCCCATCCTGGAGAGCTCTGCCACATTCTCTAAGGGAGCAGCAACAGTTCCCCAAGTGCAGGGGCAGTGACTGGCAAAGGAGGATGATCTACTGATGGGCCCTTGATATTGATGACTAGTCTTATGAATCTTTGCTCTTGAAATTGAAACTTAGCCTATTGTAATGGGATGCCAAAGGGTTGCCTCCTGATAGCCTCCTTATTGTTCAAATGTGGCCTCTCTCTAAGCCAAACTCAGCATATGAATGCATTACCTTCCTCCCAGTGTGGGACATGACTCCCAGGGATGAGCCTCCCAGGCACCAAGGGATTGTTACCAAGTGCCAACTGGCAATGTGACTGGAAAAAGACCTTGAATGCAAGGGGGAAAAGGTAAAGACAAATAAGTTTATTTTGGCTAAGAGATTTCAAAATGAGTCGGGAGGTCATCCCAGAGGTGACGGTTATGCACATCTCAGTAGGATCACATAGAACTCCAAAGCGGATATCACTCCAAATATTGAGGCTCCTGAGAGCTCTGGAGATACCTAGGTCCTATGTCAGAAAGGATAGATCCGGAGTTTGGTGCCTTGCCGGTGGGTTCTACTTTGGAGTTTGTGCTCCTGAGAGTGACAGAGTTGGACTCAACTATGTTTTCCCTGCATATGGCTCATCAGTTCCTTCTATTCAAACCTGTACTTGGTGCTGGAGTTTGTAGGTGAACATCTAGAAACTTGAGTCTTTGTGCTGTCCATGTGCCAGCTGGGCCCGGAACCTCGGTGGAACACCAACTCCTACTCTACAGCTCATTGGATTCACCCAGGAAAATTTGTGGGGAGATGATGATGGACAAGGCCATCCCAGGGAAAGGAGAGAGTCTTCAGCTGCAGGCAGGATAAACCCATCCATCTTCCCCATTGGAGGTGGAGAGGACTTCACCATCCCAGATTCCTCAGGATGGGGGGAAGAGCTATGAATTTACTTGTATTCTACTACAGACATATTGTGATTCAAGGAAGGAAGAAATTACAACATTGATGTGGAGGCAGTGGCCACTGGAGCCTCTTGTGGCAGGGAAGGGAAAAGCAGTTGTAATACGGGGGCTTTTTGGGACTTGGGAATTGTCCTGAGTGACATTGCAATGACAGATAAAGGCCGTTTGATATCATCATATAACGTGCAGAACTGCGTGGGAGAGAGTGTGGTCTACAATGTGAACTATGGTCCATGCTTAATGGCAAAGCCCCGGGATGTGTTTATTAATTGCAATGAATGTGCCACACTAATGAAGGATGTTTATGTGGGAGGGTGTGGGAGGTGTGTGAAGTGGGACATATGAGAATCCCTATATTTTTTGTGTAACATTTATGTAATCAACGTATCCTTTAAAGAATAAAAGAAATTATTATATTTAAAAAAAGGAAGAAAGAGTTAAAATTGAAAATCTAATGGCACAGCTGGAGGAACTAGAAAAAGAACAGCAAACTGATACCAAATCAAGCCAAAGGAAAGAAATAAAGATCAGAGCAGAAATAAATTAAGTAAAAATAAATAAATAAATAAATAAATAAATAAATAAATAAATAAATAAAACAATAGAGAGAATCAACAAAACCAAAAATTGGTTCTTTGAGAAAATCAACAAAAATTGATAAATCCATAACTAGACTGACAGAAAAAAAGAGAGAATATACAGTAAATAAAATCAGAAATGAGAGGGGAGATTTTATCACTGACCCTGCAGAAATAAGAGAGACCATAAGAGGATACTATGAACAACTGTATACAAAAATCTAGACAATATAGCTGAGATGGACAAATTCCTAGAAACACACAAACCACCTACACTGACCCTAGAAGAAATAGACTACCTCAATAAACCGAGCAAAAATGAAGAGATTGAAAGAGTCATCAAAAAATTCCCAAAGATGAAAAGCCCAGGACCAGATAGCTTCACAGTGGAATTCCACCAATTATTCAAAGACAATCTAATACCTATCTTGCTCAATCTCTTCCAAAAATTAGAACAGGAAAGAATAGTACCAAACTCATTCTATGAAACCAAAACCATCCTGATACTAAAACCAGAGAAAGATACTATGAAAAAGAAAATTACAGACCAATATCTCTAATGAATATAGATGCAAAAAGAGTGAATTATTATAACTGACAGAAAATTAGACACAAGTAATGCATATATTTGTCCTCATTTATATAAAATATAAATATAAATAATTTATAAAGATGGAATTGATTAATAGATATGTATGGCAAGTGCTGGATAGAGAGATTGAAATGTAACTGCTTATGGGTGTTTTTATTTTCCTTTTTGGAATAATAAAAAGTCTCTAATATTGATTGAGATGATGAAAAAAAAAAAATCCTCAACAAAATATTTGCAAACCGAATCCAAAAGCACGTTAACAGAATTATACACCACAATCAACTGCGTTTATCCCAGGTATGCAAGGTTGGTTCAAAACAAGAAAATCAATTAGTGTAATAAACTACATTGATAAATTGAAGGAAAAAAATCACATTATTCTCTTGATTGATGCAGAAAAGGCATTTGACAAAATACAGTACCCTTTCTTGATAAAAACACACCAAAAGATAGGAATGGAAGGAAGCTTTCTCAATATGATAAAGTGCATTTATGAAAAACCTACAGCTAGCATTGTGCTTAATGGTGAAATACTGAAAGCTTTCCCGCTGAGATCATGAAAAAAACAAGGGTGCCCACTGTCACCATTGTTATTTAATATTGTGTTAGAAGTTCTAGCTAGAGCAATTAGACTAGTTAAAGAAATAAAAGGCACACAAATAGGAAAGGAAGAAGTAAAACTTACACTATTTGCTGATGATATTTAGAAAATCCTGAAAAATCCTCAACAAAGCTACTAGAATTAATAGATGAGTTCTGCAAAATGGTGGGATACAAAATTAATATGTAAAAATCAATAGTATTTCTATAAATTACTGATGTGCAGTCTGAAGAGGAAATCAGAAAAATAAATTCCATTTATAATAGTGAACAAAACAAGCAAATATTTTGGATTAAACTTAACCAAGGATATAAAGGACCTGTATTCAGAAAACTTCAAAACATTGCTAAAAGAAACCAAAGAAAACTTAAATAAATGGAAGGACATTCCATGTTCAAAGATCAGAAGACTAAATATCATTAAGATGTCAATTCTACCCAAACTGATTCACAGATTCAACACAATCCCAATACAAATCCCAACAGCCTTTTTTGCATATATGGAAAAGCCAATAATCAAATTTATTAGGAAGGGTAAGGAGCCCAAATAGCCAGAAACATCTAAAAAGGAAGAATAAAGTTGGAGGACTCTCACTTCCTGACTTTAAAGCATATTACTTGGCTCAGTGGTAAAAACAGCATGGTACTGGCATAAGGACAGACAGATTGGCCAATGGAACTGAATCAAGAATTCAGAAATTGGCCCTCAAATCTACAGTCAAGTGATTTTTGACAAGGGTGTTAAGCCCACCCAGCTGGGTCAGAAGAGTCTCTTCAACAGATGAATGATGCTGGGAGAATGAGATAGCCATATCCAAAAGAAAGAAAGAAGACCTATATCTCACAATTTATCCAAAAATTAACTCAAAATGGTTCAAGGACCTAAATATAAAAGCTACAAGCATCAAAATCCTAAAAGAAAATGTGGGAAAACATCTTCATGATCTTGTGGTAGGCAACAGTTTTTAAAACCTTACACTCAAAGCATGAGCAACAAAAGAAAAAATAGATAAATGGGATCTCCTCAAAATTAAACACTTTTGCACCCCAAAGGATTTTGTCAAAATGGGGAAGAGGCAGCTGATTCAATGGGAGAAAGTATTTGGCAATGACATATCCAATAAGGGTTTACTATCCATGATATACAAAGAGATCATACAACTCAACAATAAAAAGACAAACACATCAAAGTCCCAGAAGAAATGCAGAATTTGAGAGAACTAATCAGCAAGATGAGTACAAATTTCCAAAATCAAATTAATTAGTTGAAAGGCAATATAAAGAGATAAATGATATCAAGAAGACATTGAGCGAACACAAAGAAGAATTTGAAATCCTGAACAGAAAAGTAACAGAGCTCATGGGAATGAAAGACATAATACGTGAGATCAAAAACACATTTGAGGCATACAACAGCAGACTCAAAATTATAGAAGAAAGAATAAGTGACACAGAAGACAGAACAGCAAAATTTGAAGAGAGAAAAGAACAGAGAGAGAAAAGAATGGAAAAAATTGAGCAGGGGCTCAGAGAATTGAATGACAACACAAAACACAACAACATACATGTCATGGGAGTTCCAGAAGAAGAGAAGGGAAAAGGGGCAGAAAGAGTATTTGAGGAAATAATAGCTGAAAATTTCCCAATTTTCACAAAAGAAATGAACTTACATGCCCAAGAAGCACACCATACCCTAATCAGAATAAATCCAAATAGACCTACTCCAAGACACATACTACTCAGAATGTTAAATGTCAAAAATAAAGAGAAAATTCTCAGAGCAGCATGGGAGAAACATACAAGTGTACAAGGGACGTCCAGTAAGATTTAATGCAGATTTCAGAAACCATGGAGGTGAGAAGACAGTGGTATGATACAATTAGGATACTGAAAGAGAAAAACTGCCAGCAAAGAATTCTTTATCCATCAAAACTGTCCCTCAAAATGAAGGTGAGTATAAAATATCCACAAACAAACAGAAACTAAGGAGTTTGCAAAAAAGAATCCACCCTTGCAGGAAATATTAAAAGAAGCCTCAGAACCTGAAAGAAAAAGACAGGAGAAAGAGGCTTGGAGGAGTGTATAGAAGAAAGAATAGCAGAAAGGATAACCAAAAAGTAAAAAAAATAAAAATAAAAAAAAAACAGAAAAAAACAAGATAATGTATGAAAACCAAAGAAAAAAATGGAGGAAGCGAATAGTGCATTTACAGTAATATCATTGAATGTGAATGGATTAAACTCCCCAATCAAAAGACACAGGCTGATAGAATGGATAAAAAAAAAACATGAGCCATCCACATGCTGCTTACAAGAAATTCACCTTAGAGCCAGGGATACAAACCAGTTGAAAGTGAAAAGTAGGAAAAAGATACTCCACGTGAATAGTAACCAGAAAAGAGCAGGGGTAGCTATACTAATATCAGACAAAACAGACTTTAAATGCAAAAAAGTTATGAGATACAGGAGGCCATTATATATTAATGAAAGGGACAATCCACCAGGAAGATATAACAGTCATAAATATCTCTGCACTTAACCAGGGTGCCCCAAAATACATGAGAAAAACTCTGGCAAAACTGAAGGGAGAAATAGACATTTCTACAATAAGCATTGGAGACTTCAACACCCCATTCACATCATTTGATAGGACAAATAGACAGAAGATCAACAAGGAAACAGGGAAATTAAACAGTATGATAAACAAGTTAGACCTAATAGACATATACAGAACACTGCATCCAAACTCAGTGGGTTATGCATTCTTCTCAAGTGCCCATGGATCTTTCTCCAGGATAGACCAGATATTAGATCATATTGCAACTCTCAATAAATATAAAAGATTGAAATTATACAAAGCACCTTCTCAGATCATAATGGAATGAAACTGGAAATCAATAATAGGAAAAAAGTAAATTTGCAAAAGTGTGGAGGCTGAACAACACACTCCTAAATAATCAGTGGGTCAAAGAAGAAATTGCAAGTGAAATCGGTAAATATATTGAGACAAATGACAACGAGAACATAACATATCAACACTTATGGGATACAGCAAAGACAGTCTTGAGAGGGAAATTTATAGCCCTAAATGCCTATATTAAAAAAAGAAGAAAGAGCTAAACTCAAAGATTTAACTGAACAACTAGAGAAACTAGAAAAAGAACAGCAAACCAATTCCAAAGCAAGCAGAAAGAAAAATAATAAAGATTAGAGCAGAAATAAATGAAAAAGAGAACACAAAAACAATAGAGAAAATCAACACAACCAAAAACTGGTTCTTTGAGAAGATCAATAAAATTGACAACACCCTAGCTGGACTAACAAAGAAAAAAAGAGAGAAGATGTGAATAAATACCATCAGAAATGAAAGGGGGGAAGTTACAAATGACCCCACAGAAATAAAAAGAATCATAAGAGAATATTATGAGAAACTATTTGCCAACAAACTGACAACCTAGATGAAATGGACAAATTCCTAGACATGCACAACAAACCTACACTGACGCTACAAGAACTTAACAAACCAATCACATTTAAGGAGATTGAATCCATCATCAAAAATCTCCCAGCAAAGAAAAGTCCAGGACCAGATGGCTTCACAGGTGAACTCTACCAAGCATTTCAAAAAGAATTAACACCAATCCTGCTTAAACTCTTACAAAAAATTGAAGAGGAGGGAAAATTACCCAACACATTTTATGAAGCCATCTTCACCCAAAGCCAAATAAAGATACTACAAGAAAAGAAAATTACAGGTCAATCTCTCTAATGAACATAGATGCAAAAATTCTCAACAAAATACTTGCAAATTGAATCCAACAGCATAGCAAAAGACTTATACATCATGACCAAGTGGGATTTATTTCTGCTATGCAAAGCTGGTTCAACATAAGAAAATCAATCAATGTAATACACCACATTAATAAATTGAAGGCAAAAAACACATCATCATATAAATTGATGCAGAAAATGAATTCAACAAAATCCAGCATCCTTTTTTGATAAAAATCCTTCAAAAGATAGGAATAGAAGGAAAATTCCTCAATATGCTAAAAGGCATATATGAAAAACCCACAGCCAACATCATACTCAATGGGGAAAGGTTGAAAGCTTTCCCTCTAAGATTGGGAAAAAGATAAGGATGCACTGTCACCATTGTTTCTCAATATTGTACTAGAAGTTCTAACTAGGGCAATTACACAAGAAAAAAAATTAAAGGCATCCAAATAGATGAAAGAGGAAGTAAAACTCTCACTGTTTGCGGATGACATGATCCTGTACTTAGAAAATCCTGAAGTATCCACAACAAAGTTACTTGAGCTAATTAATAAATGTGTTCAGCAAAGAGACAGGATTCAAGATCAACATGTAAAAATCAGTAATGTTTTTGTAACTAGTACTGAACAATCTGAGGAGGAAATCGGGGGAAAATTCCATTTTCAATAGCAACAAAAAGATTCTAATACTTAGGAGTTAATTTAACCAAAAAAGTACAGGATCTACATGCAGAAAACTACAAAACAATGCTAAAAGAAATTTCAAAAGACCTAAACAAATGGAAAGACATTCTGTGTTCATGGATTGGAAGAATAAATATCGTGAAGATGTCAATCTTACCCAAACTGATTTATAGATTCAATGCAATACCAGTCAAAATCCCAACAGCTCACTTTACAGAATTAGAGAAGACAATTACCAAATTCATTTGGAAGAGTAAGTGCACCCAAATAGCTAAAAGCATTCTAAAAAAGAAGAGTGACGTGGGAAGAATTTCACTGCCTGACCTTGAAACATATTATAAAGCTACAGTAATCAAAACAGCATGGTACTGGCATAAAGATAGACACATCAATAAGTGGGATAGAATTGAGAACCCAGAAATAAACCCCCACTTATACAGTAAACTGGTTTTTGGCAAACTTACCAAATCCATGTTAATCGCACAAAACAGTCTCCTTAACAAATGGTGTTGGGAGAACAGGATATCTATAACCAAAAGAATGGAAGAGGACCCCAATCTCACCCCCTATACAAGAATCAACTCAAAATGGATCAAAGATCTAAGTATAAAAGCCAGGACTATAAAACTACTAAAAGAAAATGTTAGGGAAACATCTTCAAACCCTTGTAGTAGGTGGTGGTTTCTTGGACCTTACACTCAAAGTATAAGTATGTGCAACAAAAGAAAAAATAGATAAATGGGACCTCCTCAAAATTCAACACTTTTGCACCTCACAGGACTTTGCCAATAGTGTGAAAAGGCATCCAACTTAATGGGAAAAAATATTTGGAAATCACATATCTGATAAGAGTTTAATATCCAGGATATATAAAAAGATGTCACAACTCAACAATAAAAAGACAACCGACCCAATTAAAAAATGGACAAAGACTTGAATAGACATTTGTCTAAAGAAGAAGTACAAATGGCAAAAAAAACACATGAAGAAATGCTCAACATCACTAATGATTAGGGAAATGCAAATCAAAACTGCAATGAGATATCATTTCACACCTATCAGAATGGCCACTACTAAAAAGAAAGAGAATTACAAGTTAGAGAGGATGTGAAGAGATAGGAACATTTATTCACTCTTGGTGGGAATGCAGAATGGTACAGCCATTATGGAGGACTGTTTGGCAGTTCCTAAAGAAGTTGAATATAGACTTGCCATGTGACCCAGCAATACCGCTACTGGGTATATACCCAGAAGAACTGAGAACAGTGACCGGAACTGACATCTGCACACCAATGTTCATAGCAACATTATTCACGATTGCCAAAAGTCGGAAACAACCCAGGTATCCATCAACAGATGAATGGATAAACAAACTGGTTTATTCACACAATGGAATATTATGCAGCTGTAAGAAGAAATGAAGTCATAAAGCATATGGCAACATGGATGAACCTGGAGGACATTATGTTGAGCAAAGCAAGCCAAACACTAAAGGACAAATATGATTGCACTGTTATGAAGTAAATATATTATGTAAACTCATGGAATTAGTAATCAGAATATAGGTCACCAGAAAATAGGAGGGTAGAGAATGGAAAGCCGATGGTTAATCTGTGCAGAATGGGCTAAAATGTTGTTTGTAAATCTTTGGAAATGAATGGAAATTATACGAGCACAGCATGGTGTTTGTGACTAGCAGAGCTATTTATGGGTATGACAGTGGTTAAAAGGCAAAGCCTAAGGACATTTATATTACTAGAAGGAAAGCTAAAATATGTAACATGGGACTGTATAACATAGTAAAACCTCATGTAAGATATAAATATGGGTGATATTGCATATATAAGACTGTTTTTACAAATTTAAATTCAAATGCACTAGAGAGAAGAAAACAGAATAGCAGTTATGTATGGCAGGCGAAGTATAGAGATACTGAGAGGTGATGAGTTTTGTTTGGTTGGTTTTTGTTTTTCAGTATTATTATCATTACTGAAATAACAAAAATGCTCTAAAATAATTGAACTGATGAATATACAACTATGTGATATATCAATGAACACCATTGATTGTACACTTTGGATGGATTTATGCTTTATTAATATGTATCAATAAAATTGATCTGTTAAAAAAAATAAAAAGAGGGACTTGATTTTGACACAAAACTCTTCAGAACTCCATGACCATCACGCAATTGTAACATTGCCTAGTTGATGTCCAGCTACTCTTTCTCTTGGGTAATGTTGAGCAATGTATATAAGTGATTGAAAATTTGAAACAAAACAGGATTATATATATTTTTACAATGAATTCAAAGAATCATTACACTATATTGAATTATAACCAGAACTTAAGTTTAAAAAGTACAGGTGCACACTCACACACATGCATATGGACTTATGCATACACCGAAAACTACCATAATTAGCAAAACAAATGAAAAAATCAAGGTAGTGATTTCAGACCTCATCGTGTAACATTGGAAAGTTATTAAATTATGATTGTTTCATGTATGTTTCATGGGAGAAGAGCCTTTGAGAGAAGTACACCCTGGAGCAGTGCATAATGTCTAAGTAATTGAACTGGACCTAAAACATTCACTTTTGAGGGAAAAATTCTTCAAATGCCTAAGAGAAAAAAATATTTCATCTGCATTGTATATCTTTATTAAAAACCCTTAAACTTCAATGCAAATGTCTAAGAGTGAAAAAGGAAGATAATTTTGCCCTCTGAAAAAGGGAAGTTGAAACAAAAATTACTCACATAAGGCTAATAATTTCAAGGAAATAGTCCAGCTTAATGTGGCTTTACCTATGGGAAAGACCCTAAATGGCTTTCACTAATGTTTCACCCTTTAAATTTTCTGGAATTTTATCAATTCCTTTCAAGAGCCCAACAAATTGTAGCCAATCCTTTGCCTTAGCAAGGATCATAATCCAATAAACTGGACTTAATGGATTTAAGATTTTGTTTTTATTCTTCAGTAATTCTTTTATGAATGCAGCAAATTCATGGAAATAAATAACCAAACACAACTGAAATAAAATCTTGATTATTCATACTGAGTTTCCCACTTTATAACTTATTTGTGGAAAATTAATAATCCCATAATGATTTTCCCTGGTGTCCCAAATCTTTTGATAACACCTTCTTTTTCTTCAGTTGGGTATTGGCTTTGAAAATGAAAACTAATTTTAATCTAAGCACAATGTAATTTTAAAGGTAAATCTAAAGTGAAAGAAGTCATGTTATATACTTCAAGTTCAACAAAAGAATACTTTTCAGCTGTTCAATGACTTGAGAAAACAAGTGCCAAGCTCCACATAATATTATGGAAGAAAAAAAGAACAGATACAGTTTCATTTTCTTCTCTAAAATCTGACTGTGTACCTGTAACCCATGTTATTTAGAGCAGAGTAGGAAAAGAATTGGAGATAGTGGGCTTTGGGGGGAAAACTAGAAAGATAAGGAGAATGATGAAAATGAAGTATTTAGAGGGAAATAATATAGATGATGGATAAGAGTGAAATATAATTTCTGGGGATAAATAAATACTGCTTCTCCGTCTATTCCCCGCTCATGAAATTGAAGAGTGCAATTATAACTTTGATAAGGAAACGTTCTTTTTTATCTTCTTTTTTTTACTCCACTATTTTCTCTCTCACACCCACCTACTAAAATCACAAATAATTTGGAATTTATTATACCTCCTTTTAATGGCCCAGGAATAAATTTTTAAATCAAGGATACCGTAGGTGACACCTCACCAATAAATAAGCTGTCTCCTAGGCCATGGGCAATTTCAGTCATCAGGATATAACACTGTTAATAAAGCTCAAGATTATAAGTACCCAACATATATGGTGAAATAGCCAGAATAGATTCACTCATCTATTAAAATTGCCTATTTTGTCCCAGAAACTATTCTGCATGCCAGAAGTAAAATAAAAAATAAAAAAATAAATGCAAGTTCTCTTTGCCATTGTATTAATTGGGATAAGCTATCAATGCCACAGTAAAACCAACATCCTAGAGACTTAACAAAACACTACATGCCCGGCAAGGTTAGACAGGGGTTATGCTCCACTTGGTCACACAGGGACCCAGGCTTATGAATGGCCCCTTATCTTGTAGTCAAACAATCTGTAACACATGGCTTTCCTGGTCACTGCATCAGGAGAAAAGAAACTTGCAAATTGCAAGTAAACTGTTCATTGCCCAATAATCAATGACATCTTATATTTTCACTAATGTTTCATTGGCCAGAACTGATCACTTTCACACAAAACTGTCTGAGGCTTGGGAGAGGCAGTCTTCTGAGAGAACCAGGCACTGATAAGCAACACACCCATGAAGACTACTTGAAGTGTGGAAAACAGGTAATAAACAAATAAGCAAATAAAATAATTTCAATAATAATCAATGACCTAGAACAGGATAATATATGGAAAATGTCAATGTGGGAATGAAGGCTATTTTATATAGGGTGGTCAAGGTAGCCCCCTATGAGGAGGTGACATTTGAGCTCAAATCTGAATTATAATAGAGTAGCTATGCGAAAATCGGTGGTCAGGATGGAGGAGATGGGATAATATCAGGCAGAGGAAACAGCAAACACAAAGACTCTGGGATGAAAACACATTTTAGTTTGAGGAACAGAAAGAAGAGTGATATGGCTGGAAAACAGTTGAAAACAGTTAAAAACAGGTAGAGTGGAAAGAGATAGGGTTTTACTGGTCATGTAGGACATTCATGGTGAATAAAAGCAATTTAGATGTCTTATAAGTACAATGCTAAGTAATTCAAAAGTTTTTAAGCCATCAGGTGGTACAGTCTAAAAGGATGATTCTGTTTACTCTTTAAATGATTGAATTATAGGTAGGCAAGAAATCAGAAGGGAAGATGATGGCTTCCTGAAGTAGAAGAGAAGCACTCAAGTGGAAAAGAAATTACCATATTCAAGATTTATATGTAGGAAGAGTTGATAGAATTTCTTGATACATGGAATATGCAGAGTGAGAGAAAAAGAGAAATAAAGGATCTTCCCAAAGTTTTTGTTTGGTGCAACTGAGTGGATATCATTCATTGCGATTGGGAAGAGCAGGCTGAAGGATAGAAATTGAGTTGTCCTTGGGGTGTGGTAAATTGAAGGTCTAGGGGGAGATGTCTGGATGTCAACTGGATATAGAGATCAACTTCTCAGGCAGAGGTCAGGCTCAGGATAGTGCTAAGCAAGTTGTCAGTAAAGGGAGATTTTTAGTGTAACAATGGACCATGACTGCTGACCTGGGAATTTCTAGGCATACTTGGATTCCAGAATCACAGACCAGACTCCTAGAGCAACCAGCTTTTCCATGGATATTTGCTACAGGTAATGGGGAGGGAGGGGAGGGGGGAAAGGGAGAGAGAATATGAATCACAGAACAATTACCCCACACTGGCAGCAGACCAAAAATGCCATCTGTCTATGCCAAGGGCAGAATTCAGGTCAAATTTAAACAGTAACAGCAGCACAAAAATTTGAAAACGTTAGACCATACACTAACAACTAGTGATTTGCTATTCGTTTAAACAAAGAGAAAGAAGATGACCTTTTCAGTTCTGTCGCACTATACATTATTGATATGCATTTCATTAGTAATGCACACTAACGTTATTAAGAGAGTGAGTGGAAATAATCCACCGAACCCAAGCAGCTGAGCATGATGAGGATCATAAAAAACACATTTGCATCCCAAAGAGAAGAAGACACTTAGAAGACAATGGGAATCTGATTTGACAGACAAATATTCCTTAAACCACTAAAAATTGTTCATTAGTCCAACATATTGCATCATTACATCAGAATCTTTGGTAAATCATAATACTCTGAAAAGGATGCTGAAATTAAGTGCATTATAACACAAATATGTTCTACCTACACATACTCTGATTTTCTTATCTAGAGGCTCTTTGTGGAATTGGAGATGTGAATAAAGCTGTGATGCCAGAGCAATTGGGCTAAGTATATAACAATGATTCTGAAAGAAGTTCCCCATGAAAGTTATAACAGACCCTACCCCCAGGCTTCTTTACATTTTATTGGCAGTTGAGTGTGTGCTAATGGGATTAACAAGGCATATTTGTGTTTAAATCCCAGGCCTTTTGCAAATAACAATTTATCAATGAGGGTACCCCAGAGAAACTGAAACTGTGTGTGTGTACCTATGTATATGTGTGTATGTATATATATATACCAGATTTATTTTGTGGAATCGTCTCACACAATTATGAGGGCTAGAAAGTCCGAAATCTGTAGGGCAGGCCCGCAGGCTGGAAATTTGACCAAAGTTGACATTGCAGTCTTGAGGCATAATTTCTTCTCTGGGAAAACTCAGCATTTACTCTTCGATAGGTTGAATAAGGCCCACCCATAATAAAGAGGCTGATCTCTTTTAGTTAAAATCAACTGATTGAAGATGTTAACCACATCCAAGAAATACCTTTACAACAACATCTAGACTAATGTTTAACCAAATAACTGGGCACCATAACCTACCCAAGTTAACACAAAATTAACCATCATACTTAATCTTTCTGAGTGTCACTTTTTCCATATATAAAGTAAGAATAATTATAACTATCTTTTAAAAATATAATATGGGTTAAATTATAAAATATATTTAAAGTATCCAGCTAAGTGCCTAGCATAATACAGATTCACAATCTTTCATAATGCAATTTAAAAATGTTAAAAACAATTTTTGTTTTGATTTAATTTCTCATTTTGTGTCAAAACCTGACTTGACCTAAACTAATTTGGCAGCAAAACCTGACTTGAGCTGATGTGAGCCTATTTTAGTCTATTTTTCCCACTTAGGGTGAATATTCACATTTTCACTAGAGAAATATTGTGCTTGATTTTAGGATGCTGTCCCAGATCTCACTGGCAGTGTTATATAAAATTCATCTCATGCATCTATTACCATTCTGAAATCCAGGAGATTCTGAGAAGGAATCACAGACCTTTATAAGGTAGCTGTAACAATTATAGAACTAGGCAGCAGACACCATTCTCATCTGTCCTCATTTCCGAATTCCTGATTCACTTGTTTTGAGGATGCACTGAATGGGGAATTCAGAGACTACAAGAGCAAGGAAAAGAGAAAGTCCTTGCCCTGGTAGGAGATAGAATAGAACATGTTTTATTTCACACTCCGGTAGCTTAATTCATTATTTGAAGTATTTAGACATGCAGAATGTGGGCTCTGCTTGTATTCTTGTCCCAGAATGCCTACTGTTCACAGTAGGTGTTAGGTTCAGAGAGAAGCTGAGGAAGGGAGGCGTCTTAGAAATCGACCGGGTGCCCAGGTCAGTTTAAGCAAAACCTTTCATGAGAGAGAGAGAGAGAGAGCTTAGCAGGTGGGCTGAGTCTGAACAGACTGCAGCCCTGAGGGAGGGGAGAAGAGAGTTTTTATACCTCGTTCCGGGCTCGACTACAAAGGTTTAGCTGTGATAATTTATGCTAGCTTTGTAGTTTTAGTGTCAGGACATGATAACTTATGCCAACTTTGTAGTTCTACCTGCATCCCAACCCTCGGAAGTTATCATCCTTCTGACTTGAGTTGCTGCTTTCCTATTGACAGAAATGCTCAGGGAAGGGAGTAGAGGCAGGAGCTCTGGTTTTGTATAGGTAAAAATGCCCAGCTGCAGGAAGAGGAAGGGAGAGGGAGAGAGGGTGGAGAGGGGAGATAGGGTGGGAGCTCTGGGCCTAACAGTAGGGAATGTGAGGGTCATAATCACTGTTCCAACTGCAGAGCCTAACTGGTGTCAATGCTGGAAGATACACTCAGGCTCGTCTTCCTTCCCAGCTGGTCCTTGATGCCTGCCAACTTTAGATTAGACATATCTAATCTATGTAAGAAAACATAAAATTTGTGTATTATTCATATATAAATGATTTCCATACAAAAATAATAAAACTTTTTCTTCTTTTAGAAATGATGACTAGAATGACAGTGGCAGCCATTTTGACCATGAGCACAAAAACGTTGAGAGTGGAAAAGAACATCCAAAGCCAGTGTTAGTCTATTACTCACAAATGGACTCATCCTAATTGATTCAAATTGCAAGGCCATTTTTTATTTAATGCAAAGTACACCATTCTAATAATTGTAGCTACCTAAAATGGAACAGGCTTCTTCCCAAAGTAGTGGGCTTTTTCTTTGGGAAATGTTCAAGCAGGTGCTGGTGGGTCATATCTTTGGGGTAGCTTTAGAAGGATACTGACAAGAACAACTCTAAAATTCATAGACAAGTGGGTTCAAAGAGAAGCAGGTTTTTGTCATTGTTGTAGTTGGTATTGTTTTATTTAGGTTTATTTTGTTGATGTTAAGGAAACAAAAGGAGTTTATACTTAATTCTTTAATGTGACATTCTGGAAATTACCACTGTTACTATTAAAAAAGTATTTCCATTTCATATCAAATCAAATTGCCACTTCTTTAAAGTCCCTTGGCCTACATGAAATCCTCTCAAACAAATCAGAATAGAAGGATCCACCTTTAGTCATTTATTCTTATAACCTCATCACCTATCCTACATCCAGTTACATAATAGGCTGTCAATAAGTGTTATATTGAAGTGGTTGCCATTTTTATTGTAATCCTCCTTCAAGTACTGTGACAAGTAATCAATTATTTTTGCTTCTTACTTTCAAATTTCCAATTTCACTTATGCTGAGGCTTACAATATTAACATAATGTAATATAAATATAATCACATTTTGATTATTGCTTTTAGTTTTTGTCAAAGATCATTTAAGAAACTGCCATATAAAATTGATGACTACATTTGCAGTAAAGATATTGTTGAAGACATTACTGATTGCATTTCTTTCACGTCTCCTGGGTAATAAGTCCTGTGAGAAATTACTTTTAGAATTCAGTGTTAAGTAAAGCTTTTATCTTAGAGAATAGGTATCCTACTTTTCAATATTGGACGTAGTAGGTGCTTGATACATATTTGTTAAGTGAATTAATAAAAGGACTATATAAATAATCATAACTCTGAAAAGCCTTGGCTGTCAGCTCAGGGAAAAAAATAGAATAATCATAAAAACCATATTATTCTCTATTGTTATTGTATTTTTATGTTACTTTCAATAATGAATTTTTACTATATTTATATTTTACTAAAAATCCATATGTGTTTTTGCTTCAACCTTCCTGACAAATTTTGTAGAAAGGAAGAAGGACTGAAACGTGAAAACATAAGCATGCATAAAAAGCAAGCTTTGTAATTTGTGATAATGTAGTTACAGGTAATCTGAAACATAAAACTATACACGAAATAATTTATGTTGAATTGAGAATTCACTCTATGACTTTTCTTTTATTAAGTATTTATTATTGTATGTTTCCTTTTTGCTAATGAACTTAGCTTCTAATTCTCAGAGTTTAGAAAAGAAAGTGAGAAAAATGGTCCCAAAGCACAGAAAGCCTATTTTCTCTGACTAATTCTTGAATAACTAACCAACAATTACTGAGAGTGTCTTATGCTCTAGTCACCAGTCTAAATACTTTTCAGATATTATTTCATTTATGAGACAAAAGCTCTAATTATTTTCATTTTCAGGTGAGAAAGGTTTGACCTAAAGAGGCCATACTTCCTGAGATCATAAGCTAGAAAGTATCAGAGTTGTGAGTCAAAATTAGGTAGTCTAACACCAGAGTTTACATTTACAGTCATACTATATTATACAGTCTCAGATGGGATTCCTTTATTCATCCAAAAGTAATAGATGGTCTGCTATGTGCTGGGAATAAAAACAGGCACTAGCAATATGCCATTGAATAATAATTCACCTACAGAAAATGAAGAAATTATTACATTTTGTAAATTCATATTTTAGTGTCACTTTTTTGGTCTATTGCAATGTCTCCCCCAAAAAGACAAACAAGAATATAATATCCAAGAGATGTCTAAATGGGATCTTCAGATTGTAGTTATGTGTTTGTCCAGAGAGCAGATATGGGCATCTACCATATTATACAAATTTAAATAATTCAGTTAATCAATTCATTTCACAAACAAAATTTTCTTTTTTCGTGTAATGACAAACATGATCAGATTGCATTTTTTTGGTTGTTGGCCTGCTTTGCTTGCCTTATATAAGTGAAATTGCTTTAGTTGTTTGTTTCCTCCTTTAAACATATTTTTCTGTGTTATTCTCCACAGTTTTAGACAATAAGCTACCAGAGAGAAGGGACCCTTAATTTGAGGGGAGCCTAGTCCACAACCCGAGCAGGTGCTGGGGTAATAAATTTGAATGTGTTTCATATAAACTGGTGAAAGTTGAAAATGAAGAGCTTTTTTCAGAACAATGACAAACAAGTGGCAATACAGATTTGACATTCAATATAAAAGAAAAAGTTTATTTTAAGAAGAAACAATGGGTGACTCGGAGCTTTAAAACATCAACTACCAGAGACAGATCTTCAAAGGACATAATTGTTTATTTAAAAGTAACTTAGTGATGAGTGGGTGTGTTTCTCTTCCTGACAAATATTCGCATTATTTGAAAAGTATTAATAGGTAACAGGAGTCTCCATCCATGTTCAAAATGCTTAGCAAAACTAACCAAATGTCCGCTCTGGTCATTGAAACATTATATAAGGATTTTTTTCTTATCAAGGCTTTTGTATAGAAATTTAACTCACTAAATTTATATTCTCAGCTGCTGATAGTTTAATCAAATCCAATGTTGGTAAGACAGGAATGAGTCTGAGAGGAGATCCTCCCGTGTTAATTTGAATAGATTTAATGGCTGTGTTGTCATTAGTTATAATGAAGTGGACAGGCCAGTGGACTGCAATCCCTTCTCTTTGGGTATTACACTTAGGGAAAGCATCATTGATTGAGCTGATTGAGATAGACATAGAAAGATAACTGCATCATAAATCATATTTACATGATTATGTAAATATTTCCTTGCATAAAATAAACTCTTAATGATCTATTAAAAACCCTTCATTCTAATCTTCTAAAGACAAACGTAGGACCTAAGGTCATCAAGCCATTAGCACATGTGTTCTGCTATGTCACACAAATGCACATCAGCCAGTTGGTTCCTCACAACACTCAAGGATTCTATCACAAATTTTGTCCTCAGAAGCTGCCAACTCCCTCTCAAAAAACTCTGGAATCCTCCTCCATTTTAGAAAAAGTCCATAATTGAAAGTCAGGTTGAAGAAATGTCATTCAATTCCCTCTTCCTGACATTCTTTAGTACTAATTACATTCCCTGAATATTAAATAGACTTTTCCTCCATGTGAGAGCAATTACAAAACTTGTTAAAAACACGCAAGTGGCTTGTAAAAGCAATGTACACATTAAAGACAATATCCTAAAAGAACTTTTGAAAAGGTCTCCTGAAAACATCAGGAGATGAGTAGGTAGTGAAAATGCATGAGATCTTTGATGATAACACTGTTTACTAGAGAATGGTATGAAATGGAAGTCAGGACAATGTCACAGAGAATATTAGTAAATGAAGTTTGAAAACAACTTCATTGAAACTGTGAGGAAGTTATGCTTTCAGACCCCATAACACAATATTATCAGAGGACCTTCCTATTATCAGAAAGGAAGGAAATGGAGCAGAGTAATTACTGAGTCTGCTCACCTGATAAGAAATTTTGTATCAGTTTCAAAAATGGTATTAATATCTATTATCAAAAGTGTATGGTTTAGCCAAAGGCAGAATTAAATACTCATCTATTCCTCTATTCAACAAATATTTCCTACCATCCATTTATTCTATTCTATAGATTGGAAATGCAGTAATGGCTTTAAATAAATGCATGTACTTTGAAGTCAAAAAGACCTGCATTCTTGTCTTAGCTTTGCAGATCACAAACAGCTGATCTTGGGCACATGTGAAAGATTGAAATGTTGGTCCCATTCTTTCAACTGTCTCTGTATCCACGCCTTATCCATGTGTAGTTTCTTTTCTCCCAGTAGAGGTGGAAAATATTGCACTGTCCCACTGATGTTGGGCTTTAGCGACATCACTTTGGCAGGTGTGATAAAAGCAGAGATTTGACATGTGCTCATGTGGGTGGGCTTGCCTTCTTGTGCTTCTGTCATCACCATGAGAACATACTCCTGCTAGTCCACTGGCCAAAGACAGACGCTATAGAATAGAGCTGGATTCAGCCTGCATCTTATAGAGAAGATAGTCAAAACTGCCTAGAACAGTTAACACCCAGGTAATTTCCAACTGATTGGAAGATGCATGAGGGAAAATAAATAATTGTTTTAAGCCATTGAAATAATGAAATTGTCTGCTATGTAGCAGTAGTATATGATATAACCTGCAACTGAATCTTTCTTGGACTCAGTTTCCTCATCCATAAAATGGGAATAATAAAAGTATGCACTACATAGGATTACTATATAAATTGTTTAGGTTTTAAAGAAAAGGCACTCAGCACAGTGCCTGGCAAATAATAAACACTGAATGAAAATTAGCCTCCAGTACATTGTGATCTTCTTGACATCAAGCCTGGTTTTACTCTTCACTATTCTTTGAAATTTTGTCCCACATAGTAGGCACTAAAAAGCCATTTGTTGAAAGAATAAAAAAATAAAACAAAAAGTGCAGTATTAAAAATAGGAAAAAGTTGTACATTCTTTACACAAAATTTTTATAAGGGTATTTCCATTTTTAAAAAATACTCATTTGGGGAAATGGATGTGGCTCAAGAGGTTCGGCATCTGTCTACCATATGGAGAGACCGGGGTTCGATCCCCGGTACCTCCCGGTAAAAAAAATAATAATAATAAATAAATAAATAAATAAATAAATACTCATTTGACTTCTACTTTGGAAGAGAGTATAGACCTTCTTTTCCTTATTTATCCCACTAAGTACAACTAAAATCAAGGATACTATATCTAAACCAAATATCCAAAGATTCTAAAAGATGGAGAAAAGAAGACAAACCAGCTCGGGACCTCAGGATCCAAGAAACAACATGGTGGTGAGTTTCCTGGGCTGTCATATTGTCTTTTATATCCCAGCCACATATTTCCTGGCAACCTGGAAATGTCAAAGGGTGAGGTCAAAATAGCCCAACAAACCCTGCTCTCTCTAGCCGAAGGACAAGGAAAAGAGCCAATAGCAAGTTAGAAAACTTTTAGACAATAACCACTTTAGCCAAACACAATAGAAACTCTGCAGTCCCCTACCTATGCCAGCAATAGCAAAAAGTTGAGTCTAGATTCCCACCCTCACAAGGCTGTAAGAAGGTACCCCAACACCCCTTTCAGGATGGTGTCAGAGAAGGCCAAGTGGGGAGCAGGGGTTTTCAACGTGCAACCAATAAAAAGGCCTCCAGTCAGTATCAGTGGGGATGACATGGGGAATCTGGATGTCCAGCACCACTCGGGAGTAACAAAGCCCCCACCCCCACCCCCATATCCTCACTGGAGCAGTCTACTAAAGAGTTAGGACTTTCACCACCATACTACATCATACTATGTAGCCTATACATCATGAGGCTACCCCCACCATGTCTTTGGAAACCACAAAGGGAGTAGGAGCTTACACCACTGCCCAGCAGTAATAAACCCTCCCTCACCTTGCCTCTCAATGTAAGGCAAGTGGGAAACCTGGATTTCTACCTCCACCTAGCGGTAACAAGGCATTTTCCTCCTCCCTTGCCTTTCTGTGGTGATGTCAGCGAAAGCCAGCTACACAGAAGTATCTTATCAACATTTATAGAACCCTCGGCCCAACAGCAGCAGAGTACGCATTCTTGCAAATGCCAAGGAGAGATATCTAAAGATAGACCATATCCTGAGGCATAAAACAATCCTCAAAACTTTTAAAAAAGAATTTTGGTCAAACAAAGTGTGTTCCTCGACCATAATAGAATAAAAATAGAAATCAATAACAGAAAGATAATAGGAAAATCTCCAAATGCTTGGAAATTAAGCAGTACACTTCTAAATAATCCATGGGTAAACAAGGAAGTCTTAAGGGAATAAAAAAAAAAAAAAAAAGGGTTGAACTGAATGTAAAAAAAATTACTAAAATTTGTGGGACACAACTAAAGTAGTGCTAGGATAGAAATTTATAGCACTAGATGCACACATTAAAAAAGAGGAAAAGTGTCAAATCACTTATACAAGCTCCTGCCTCAAGAACCTAGAAAAAGAACAGCAAAATAAATGCATGCAGATGAAAGGATAGAATAAATATAGGGGGAAAAAAAAAAACAGAGAAAATAAATGAAAAAAGGAGATGTTTCTTTGAAAAAAAATCAACAAAATTGACCAACCTCCAGCAAGACTAACAACAACAACAACAACAACAAAAATAGATAGAAGATGTAAATTACCAATATCAGGAATGAAAAGGGTATATCACTATGGACCCTGCAGACATCAAGAGATAATAAGGGACAAACAATTCTACAAATATAAATTTAACAACTTTTATGGACTATTTGAATGAGAAACACAAACTACCATTCAAATGGGTGCAAGCTAAAACTACTAAAGGTACTCAATTTTAATTTTAAAATTCCCAAAAAAGTAATCTCCAGGCCCAACTTGTTTCAATGTAAAATTCTACCAAATATTTAGAAAAGAATGAACACCAATTCTACTAAAGCTGTCTACAAAATAGAAGATAAGGGAACACTTTCCACTTCGTTTTATGAAGAAGCTAGTATTACTCTCATCCAAAAGCAGTCAAAGAATGTATTAAAAAAATTAAAACTACAGTGAAACATCTCTAATGAAAATAGAAATGTTTTTGTCCTAACAAAAATATTAGCATATGATTCTAACAATATATAAAAAAAATTATACACTATAGCCAAGTAGGGTTTATACCAGGATGCAAATTTGGTTCAATATTTAAAAATCAATCAATATAATCCACTATATGGACAGGTTAAAGAAGAAAAGTCACATTCTTCAAGACAAAAAAAAAAAAGCATTTGACAAAATTCAGCAGTCATTGTATGATAAATACTTTCACAAGAATAGGAATAGAAGGAACTTCCTCAAACTGATAAAGAGTATCTACAAAAACCCTGCAGCTAACATTTTATTCAAAGGTGAACAACTGAATATTTTTCCCCTAGTATTTGAAACAAGGTAAATATTATGGCTCTCACCCCTCTTACACAACATAGGCCTGGAATTTATAAGCATTGCAATAAAGTAAAAAAAAAAAAAAAAAAAAAGGAAATAAAGGGCATACACATTAGAAAAGAAGAATAAAATTGTCCGTATTTTCAGATGATATTTGCCTATGTAAAAATTCCCAAGGAACTGGCAGAAATTCTCCTAGAATTAATAAGTGATTCAGTCAGGTCACAGGATACAGGATATACATAAAAAATCTAATTTATTTCTATATACTAACAATGAACACATAGACACCAGAATTTAAAATATAATATCATTTACAATCACTCAAAATAAATGAAACCCTTAGGTGTAAATTTGTAAAACATTTATAGGACTTGTATGCTCTAAACTTCACATATGCTTATAACAGAAATCAAAGAAGACATAAATGTAGAGACACACTATGTTCATGGAATGGAAGACTCAACATAGTCAATTCTCCCAAAAGGATGTGCAGGTTTAACACAATTCCTATCAAATTCACAGAAAGATTTTCTATACCTATAGACAACATAATTCCAAAGTTATATGGAAAGACAAAGGAATAGAAAAGCTAAAATAATTTTGAAAAAGAAGACTAAAGTGGGAAGAATCAATCTAATTTTAAAACATACAGCTGTAATAATCAACAGTGTGTGTTATTTGTTGAGGGATAGACATATAGATAAATCGAACAAAATAGAGGAAGCAGAAATAAACTAGCACAAATATGCCCAATCAATTGACAAAAGTGCAAAAGCATTTCAACGGAGCAAAGATAGGCTTTTCAACAAATGGTGCTGAAACAATTGGACGTTCATTGGCAAAAAAAAAAAAAAAAAAGCTAACTTAGACTTAAGTCTTGTACCTTACATAAAAATTAACTCAAGATGGTTCATGGAATTAAATGTAAAACATAAAAATATAAAACTTTTAGGAAAAAAAACATAGGAGAAAATCTCCAGGATCTAAAGAGTTTTTAAAACTTGACAACAAAATCACAATTAATCTAAAGAAAATTTGACAAACTGAACTTCATCAACATTAAAAATTTTGTTCTGTAAAATCCCCTGCAGAGGATTATTAGATAAGCTACAGAGTGGGAGAAAATATTCCCAAACCATATGTCTGACAAAGAACTGCTCTCTCTCTATATACCATTGTCAAAACTCTCAACAGTAAGAGAAACAAACAATCTATTTAGAAAATGGGCAAAAGTTATGAAAAGACATTTCACTGAAGAGGAAATATGGATGGTGAATAAGCACATGAAAAGATACTCAACATCATTTGTCATTAGGCAAATTGAAATTACATGATATCTCTACACAACTATCAGAAAGGTTAAAATATAAAATAGTTACAGTTCCAAAAGCTGAAAAGGATGTGGAGAAACTGAATAACTTATACATTGCTAGTAGGCATGTAAAATAACGCATTCACTTTAGAAAAAAGTTTGGAATTTTCTTTTTAAAGCTAAACATGCACTTACCATATATCCCAACAATTGCAATCTTGGGTTTTTATCCCAGAGAGATGAAGACTTGCATTCATACACAAAATTGTACATGAATATTTACAGCAACTTTATTTGTAACAAACAAAAATTGGGAACACTCAGATATCCTTCAATAAGTGAATGATTAAACAGACTGTGGTACATTCATACCATTGAATACTCAACAATAATAGTATTGTTGAACTAGTGATACTATTATTAATTGTCTTAGTTTGCTTATAGTCCCTGAAAGCAATATGCCAGATATGGGTTGGCTTTTACAATGGGGATTTATTAATTTATAACATTACAGTTCTGAGGCTGAGAATCAAGGAGTCAGGAGCAGCTCTCTCCCTGAAGACCAGCCGGTGGCAATCCTGGACTCCTGTCACATGGCAGGGCACAATTGTGGAGTCTTCTGTCTCTCCCTTCTCCTCCAGGTCTTGTTGCTTTCAGCTTCTAGCTTTCTCTCTGCTTCTGTGGCTTTCTGTCTCCCAGTTTCTGTTAATTTCAGCTTCTGTCTCCAGGACTTTCTTTCTCAGATAATGTGGCTCCCTCTCTCCATATTCATCCAATTTATAAAGGGCTCCAGTAAGAGGATTATGAGCCACCCTGAGCCATGCCCTGCTGAAATAATCTAATTAAAGGAAGTTTCCACCTAAAAAAGGGTTTACATCCACAAGAATGGATTAGCTGTAAGAACATGATCTTTTCTGGTGTCCACAAAAGCCTCAAACTACCACATTAACACTACAATTAATACTATTGATTCTCCAGAAAATCAGACTGAGTGATAAAAGCCAACCCAAAAGATCACATACTCTATGATTCCACTGATAAAACATTCTTGAACTGGTAAAATTATAGAAATGAAGAACAGATTATTGGCTACCAATGCTCTGAAAAGGGAGGTGGTGGGTGGGAAGCAATAAGTGAGTAACATGAGGGATCTTTGTGGTAATGAACTATTCAATATCTTGACTAAATCAATGCCAATATCCTGGCTGTTATAATTGAACTATAGTTGTGCAGGATAGAGGAAAACTGCCTGAAGAGCACAGAGATCTCTCTGTATCATCTCTTATAACTGCATGTACATCTACAATTATTTCAAAGTAAAAGGTTTTATTAAAAATATTCATTTTAAAATTCTGAGAGTAAATGGTATCTTTTCAAATTTCCTATAAATCTTAGTAAATGAAATGCAACCATTTTTCCTCTAAAATACTTTTAATTCTTTCAATTTTAGATGGTATGTTCAGATGCTGAAAAATCTTTTTTTTTTTTTACTATAGAAAGATGTATCAGCTCATTAGGCAACCATTAGACTAGTGGATTCATTGTGCAGACATCAATATGGGCAGCCAGCTGCAAACCCGGTGTCCCAAGGCTCTAAAGTGCCACTAGCATTTCCTGGGCTCACTCACTGTAAGCACATTGCTTCTTCCTTTGGCTCACTGCCAACCCAGAGCATCACAGATTGGTATTGTTTCCTGTATTGAATCAAGGACTCTAATCCATTTATGGTTTGCCGAAGAGAAAGTTCTCATTTCAGATAAATCAGCCATTCCTTTTACTCCTGAAAAAAAATGGAATTAGGTACAGAAAGAATTTATCTTTGTGAGATATTCTAAAAGATGGAAATCTTTGCTTAGCATATAGTAAGCACTCAATAGTTGCTAGTCTTCTTTCCTTTCAATAAAACGGATAGTTAAATAGCATCCTCTGTAAAATCCTTAAAAATAACACAGATTCCAAGTTTCCTGAAATTATTTATTGCATGATATTTATTGTCTAAAGGAACTTTTAATATCACTCCTAGCACTCTCAGATTAAGGTAAAATTAGTGACTTCATTTTAGATTCACATCTTTTCATTTGACCTTTAAGGAATATAGGAACATATAAATCTATATAATTCATCACAGAGGTAAAAATAAGGCCACAGTCCTTTTCCTCTTTCCCTTTTCAAAGTGTCATATGGGCTTCAATTTCCTAGAATGTAAAACTAGATTTTGGTGACTTTATCAGACATCTCTTATATTCCATGTCATAGCCTATTTTTCCTATCTGTATCTTATGCCAGCTACCTGTTTGTGTGAGCTCTGATTAACTTCATGCAGATGTAACTACATGATGCCTTGCTTCATGCCCATATTTCTTCCTTCTCACTTTTCATCAAGGGATTTCCAACTGATCGTGATGCTACTCAGAGGCCACACATTTGTAATATGGAAGAGACAAGGAGTTAATCACCTCCGGGGAAATTTTTGACCAATGGGAAATGGAATACGGTGGGTAAATTTTCCCCTCTTTCTTCCCCTGTGCAGACAGTCCTGAGATATAGTTTATATCATTTCAGGGAAAACTGTCAGAAGGGATTGAAGAATCAATTATACTTGGTGGCCAGTCTGGTAGTTTATTTCATATTGTTACTTCCTATGTCCCCATTTCATTCTCTTCCTCTCATTATAGGTTCCTGGGTTATTCTTCCTAGTAAAGTAATTGCACATAAGCCTTTGTCCCAATCCCTGCTATCTGGGGAACTCAGGCTAACACAGTCAGTAAGAGAAGCAATGATAAAAAGCCTCAGGACTAGATCACTCACCTGTCAGATTTTAATAATCCCCATTGGTTGTGGCATCACCATTATTAAGGCTTTCACCTGATATCAATTGGGATAATGTACATGTGGAAGTTCTAATATAAGGATGTGCAGTGGATGTGTATGAACTAAATGGGGGCGATAATATGTTTTAGGATTTTAGAGTAGGCTAGCTTCTGTTGACTGCCTTGGAATGCCCAATTAAAAAAAAAAAAAAATGTACCAGAATGCCAACTACCACCTAAAGGCAAACTATGGAAGTCTGAATGTCTTTGACAGCAATGCACAAAATACACTTGTTCCCCTTATTAATCTCACATGTCGCTCCTTGTTGCCTTTAGGCTAGCATTCAAGGTCAGGTTTCCAGCAGAGTCCAAATGGGGAATTACTTTTTGCTAACAGAGGAAATAACTTACACAATGATGGCATTGCAGAAACTGCCTAGTTTGTACTGCCAGGGACCAGAAGCCGATGTAGGAGTGGCTCTTGTGGGTTAGGAAATAGGGATAGACTATAAGTGGGATATGGAATAATTTATTTACATGGAGCTATCACCCATGATTAGGATTCAGTGCTATGGTTGGTGGCAAGGCCCCAGGATGTGTAAGTCCATTGAGGGTGGTGGGCCACACTTGTGGGAGATGTTTGTGTGGGATGTGGTGGGAGGTGTGGGAGGTGGGCAACATGGGAATCCCAGTGGGTTCCATGTAATATTTTGGGTAATCTAAGCACCTCTTAAAATAACATTTTTGTAACATTTTGCTTAACATTTTTGTAAGCAAATGCACATATATGCATATATATTTATATATCATTTTGCAAATGTTGGTATGTATTGTGAAAATTTTGATTTTTACCCACAATAAAAAAAAAAAAAAAAAATCCAGCTGCAATGGTTTCTTGAAGCCATTCAGTATGATGATGGCCAATAACAATGAAAGACTTTCTTAAAATAATAGAGAGTGGCCAGTAGGCTCAGGGGAGGTGGGAATGTTAAAATGAATTTACTGTGTTAGACCTCAGAATCCACAGCCTGACTATGTTCCCCAGTAGGCCCATTGACACTTTCATTACGAAGGCAATAGGGAACGTTTTAATGATAAGGACATTAGCATTTTTGAAAAGTTTGATAGTTGCTGTCCTTTGTAGACAGAGTCAGCAGCGGAAGATTCTGCCTTGGGACTGGCTTCCTAATAACAATGGGGACAAAAGGATTCTGGAGTTGTAGAGATCAGATGGCTGCGTATAACTGTTAGAGGTATGGGGGGCATAATTCCCATAATGAGCAGCAAAGGCTGAGTGGCAATGAGGGCACCTTGACCCGCAGGCATCTGTAGCAATGAATAATCTTGGTATTCTTAAGAGTGAGTGAATTAGCCAACAAATCCGGGTGTTGCCAGACTTGTATAATAGTAATAATAATTTTTAAAAATCAAAAGCTGATAAGCAGAAGGCTGGTGTCAGCCGCCAGAATGGAAACTGAAATATTGCATCCAGATTTCATATCTAAGTTTTCCATACACAAAGCCTATTGATTGAAGTGGAGGCCAGGAGTCTTTAAGGAAGGGCTCTACATATCGTAAATATTCCCTCAATTCTTTCCCAATGTAACCTGTGGCCGTTTGTCGCAATGAATGTGCTCTGGGGAATAAAGAATACTCACACTTTTGAGGACTAACAGATAAAGGGTTGTGATGGTTTTAAACTGTAAGGATCCTGGAAAAGCATGTTCTTAAAGTTAATCCATTCCTGTGGGTATGGACCCATTGTAAGTAGGATCTTGTGATGAGGCTACTTCATTAAGGTGTGATGCACTTCTTACAGGATGGGTATCGATGCTCTTTCTGGAGTCCTTTATAAGAGAATGAAATCCAGACAAATAGAGAGAAAGCCTCAGAGGCAAGAAGCCAAAAGCAATGAAACCCGGAAGAGAAGGGAGAGACCAACAGAGGCCACCATGTGCCTTGCCACATGGCAGAAGACTCAAGGATTACCAGCAGCCAGTCTTGGGGAAGAAAGCATCTTCTTGATGATGCCTTGATTTGGACATTTTTCTCAGCCTTGAAACTGTAAGCTAATAAATTCCCATTGCTAAAATGCCAAATCAATACTCCAGGTACTTTCACATTCATTCACAGACATGTAGAGAACAGCAAAAAATGTGAGTTGCCCAGCATGCATATTCCCAGCTGAGGCTGAATGAGGTGAAGCTCTGTCTTATTGTTTCAGCTTTCATACTCTAAGTAAGCATCCTTTTCATGGTATATTTAGTGGCATAGTTTTCACATTTTTGTGCTTTTTTTTTATGATTTCATGGTTTAAGATGGCCCTCAAGTATAGTGCTGAAGTGTTGTCTAATGTTCCCACAAGCAATAAGGCTGTGGTAAGAAAATAAAGGGAAAATATATGTGTTAAATAAGCTTCATTTAGGCACAAGTTAACATGCTATTGGCTATGAGTTTAATGTTAATAAATCAACAATAGATAGATAGTAGATAGATAAATAGATAGATAGATATAGATATTAAATTAGATGTCAAACAGAAACACTCATAAAACAGGGTCATGTACTGAACAGTTGAAGAAAATGCTGCGACAAGACGCTCGCAGGAACCTAATGGTTCAGTATGTGCTAATATAGCATTCACAGTAACTATATAGAACATTTCTGTGCATAACAAAATTAATATATATACACTCTATATACATATACACACATATACACACATATGTATACATACATATACACATATTGGAATTATAATTTTGTTTGATTTCCTCTGACTGAAATGTTAATTTTTTCTAAATTACCATTACATTTATTAGTTTATTAATAAATATAACTAAATTATAAATTATGATAAACTGTGAAGCATAAAATAAATTTTTATTGAGAATGCATATTCTAATGCAATAAATTATAATCAAGCATTTCCTATACTTTAAAAATTAGATAAATGTATATGATGCTAAAAATCTAATTGTCCTGGGAGATGGAATTTTTAATAGGAGATGAAAGTATTAAACATTGTATATGAAGAAATAACATGAATTTTGGCTATAATTGGAACAATTATTTAATAAAAGAAATTTCAGATATCTTAATGCATAGGACACATCCAATCTAAAAAAAAAATTACAATAATAAGTTTTATCCATGGATTTTGTCCAGCGTATCTTGAAACTATTGTTATTCCTAGAAAACTCCAGAAATATTTAAAGGATTCAGTATCACTAATCCATTCAGCCCTTCAATGGTGTTTTTCTTTTCAATTACTGGCACTTTCTAATGATCATTAATAATTGCAAATAATTGCTTATATTTACTATGTGAAAAAATGACTTTAGTGGTCATTATTTCCTACTAAGATTTTTTGCTTTGCTTTCACAAGATTGTCTCTAAAGAGCATGTCATTCATTGACAAAGGTCAAAGGATCGAATAGGCAGTCTTTAAAGGAGATTCTCGTTTCTTATCTGTATTAGTTTTATATTACTGCTATAACAAGTCAGAACCAAGTTCTTGACTTCAAACAATACACGTTATTATTTCAGTTTCCATAGGCTGCATGTCCAGTGGGCTCTGCTGTCTCTGCTTAGAGTTTCACAAGGCCAAAATCATGGCATAGGCAGGATTATGTACCTTTCTCTAAGTTCTAAGAGAATGTCTCTTTCCCTCATTCAGGTTGTTGACAGAATTCAGTTTTATGTTGTTGTAGGAAAGAGGTCCAGTTTCCTTGCTGGCTGTCAGTGGAGAGTTGTGTCCAGTCTCCTGAGGCCACCCACATTCCCTGGCTTGTGACCCCCTTTATCTCAGAACAAGCTATGACAGGCAGACTCCCTCTCATGCTTCTTTGTTCATTTCATCTCTCAGATCCTTCTACCTTCTCCTTCCACTTTTAATGCCACATGTCATTACCTCGGGGCCACAGAGATTATCCAAGATAATCTCTCTATTTTAAGGTCTTTAGCCTTTATTTCATCTGCAAAGTCCTTTTTGCCAATTAATGTTAACATACACAGGTGTAGCATTAGGGGACAAAGATCATGGAGACTAAAATCTACCACATGCCCCCAAAATCATTCTACCATCTAAATTCTTGAACTTTGTTTGACTCTTTAAAAAAAAAACAAGCAATTGGCCAGATGAATTTATTTTGAGTTGGAATACATTACTGAGAATTGCAAATTTAAATCTCTTAGAACGAGCCCTGGAAAGTCTTCACCTATCTCCAGTATTTAAGTACTCCCTGCTTATAACTCCTCCCCCATTATTATTTTTCAAATAATATTATTTGAAAACATTATTACTTTTAAAAGCACTCATTCAAACAAGTGGGGAGGATAATCTGTCAGGACAAATATGTTGACGTGGGCAGATCTAAAGCCTTCATTACATGAAAATTATGTAGATATAAACCATAATTGAAAAAGCTATCATATCAAAAATACTGGTTGAATTCTCTGGTTAGGTTATGAAATAATTAATCTGAGTGGAAGTTTGATCACTGAATAGACGGTTTCATTGAGCTGGTTAGACAAAAACTATATTAAATTGGTCTACTGGTGGGTTTTACATTGGCTATTCTACCCTCAAAATATATTAGATGTGGGCAAAGCTCATTTGAGCTCTCAAGATATAAAATACTTTTCCAGAGAACCACGTTAGCTAAAAGAATTAGCTCTGGAGGTACTGCTTGTCCCTATGCTCACTAACATAACCATATGGTCAAGCAAATAGAGAACTCATAACATCAAGCATTAAAAGGCTAGAAAGTTATCTGTTTATTGTTCTCTGTTGCAAAATAATGATGTAATATTAACTGCCCATTTCTCAAATCATAATCCTTAGCTTATGCAGTCACTTAGTATAGTTACAGCCAGCACAGTGTATACTTCTTTGATCATAAACTGGACTCATTTCTTCAGTTGCTTGTTCAAAAGAAGACAAGGTGGCATCTAGACCTGCACTGTCCAATAGAGGGGAGCCACTACCTAAATGTATAATTGAGCACTTGAAATATGGTTAGTCTAGAATGAGATTTGCTGTAAGTTTAAAATGCACACTGGATTTTAAAATCTTAGTACAAATAAAATAATGTAAAATATTTCATTAAAAACATTTTATTGATTATATATTGAGTGTTATTTTAACTAGACTTGGGTAAATAAGATATATTACTGAACTTAATTTCACCAATTTCTTTTACATACTATGATGTGGCTACTAGAAAATTCAAAATTATATGTGTGACTCACATTATACTTCTATTGGACAGCACTAGTCTAGACCATATCAAATCTGAAAAGGACATCCAGTCATGTAAGATGTGAGCCTGGCATCTTCATCCTTGTTTTATGATGGGTGCTCAATCTTCCTAAAATTCTTTCCCCTCCTCCTCTACTTTTTATCAGAAACAGAGCCACAGAGCTATTTGTTCAGAAGAAAATGCTGGTCTCTCATTATCTTCCTTCCTTCGGAGAATCAGGAGCTCACAATTATTATACGTTCAAAGTTTGTATAGGGAAAGAAATAAATTTCAGTGTTACTAAACACCAAAATATTCTTTGATCAGATCTTGACCAGTGTGAGGTTTTTAATCTTGATTTTTAATCACAGTACTTATAAACAAGCTGACATTTGCTCTCCTTTCAATTCTCTAGGCAAGATAACCACAAACACAACTTTAATTTGTTTTTTTTTCCTTTTATCAGGATGAGTTGGATATGATTGAAAAAAAAATTAAGACAGAACTGCCTATACTCTCTGCACTAAGTAGAGATAAATTCCATCTCTGATGAGCACCTACAACTTCTGGATAACTGATTCTTATACAGGAGGTCAGTCTGAAGCCTTGGCTCTAACTAGGAACACAAACAGCAGTGGGGAAGAGTTAGGTTGTATGCACCTGTGACTACTGGACTCCTGAGACTGGTCAAGTATAGAGGGGAAGAACGGCAGCCAGGCTGGGAGAGGTACTGAGGTGAGGGGGAACAAGTCAAAACTAGTGTGTAATGGATGAAGCCAGTGGCAAGGCAATGTTAAATAGAAAATACTTGAACCAAAGAGCTATTATCCCTCTATGAGTACAGAAATACAAACAGGTCCAAATTTTGCCTAGCCCATGGAGAAATCCATGGTAAATAAGACTGGAGTCTGTTTACTGCTACAACTTTGAGCTACATACTAAGGTCCACGATTAAAGCAAGGCTTGAAATCAGAAACAGGCAAGATGGGGGGCAAGCATGTGAAAAGAGGATGAGACACAGTTATTATTTGACAGAAGATAAGTGGAAAGATAAGTAGACAGGAAGATACAAATAGAGGTTAAAACAAGAAGGTGACCCAGCATCGAGAACAAAAAAAAAATCAACCAAACAAACAAATACAACTAAGTTACATAGAGATCAATGTGGCAATTAAGGCAGGAATATTTCCTTCAACATTCCAAGGAAATAGTTAAGTAATAAAATTGAAGGTGATGACAAAACAAATTACCAAAAAGATATGAGGCACTATAATGATGGAGGAATCAATAATGTAAATTCTTAAGAGACAAAAACCAAGTGCAGCCAGACTGCAGAAGGGATTTGAGGGAAATGAGGCTATAGTATGTGGGGACTGAAATGGGCAGCTCCTGACAGAGAGAATAATGATAGAATTTGGGGAGGAGGATATCCTGGCTTTCAATCATTTCTCCTTTAACTCAAACTATTCCAGGTGCTCATGCATTCCACCAACACCATTTACTGTAGTATATTATCTCAGGAGGTGGACCTGTCCAGGACTGTGTGGTCCATGAGCTTGCTCTACCTCTGGGTGACCTATTATGGTCACAGAGAGCATCAGCAGGTGACAGGAGGAGTCAGGTGTGCCCTCGGTAAAGCCAGAATCTACAGTGGAAACAGTTTGAAGTTTTCAATTCCTTCTAGACCGTTAGTTTTCACTGTACAAAAAAGGAATTTCTTTTTAAAGGTTTTCTATTTCAAATTTGACACCATCTTAAAGAAAAATGATGTCAGAAGAAAGCATAAAAAGTGAGCCCTCAAAATAGCATTTTATGCTGGTGTCACTCCTCTCAGCGATGTAACTCTATTGAGCTCCCCACATCCGTTCTTACTGCAATTTCAGAACTGCCATTAGAATAATGTAGTTTACACATGTAAGCAAGCCTTTACCTGGAAGGTGCATTCAAATATACCAATAACAGAAATTGGAATAGGCCTAAAGAATGGGGGGCGGGGAGACATTCTCAGGTCACAAAGGCCCATCCTTCTCCACGAGGACCAATAGCCAAGCCCGTGGGCAGGTCAGGGAGAGGTGGGATCGAGTTCCGGGCAGTAGGTAGGTGCCTCGAGGGGGTACTAGGCCTGAGACAGCTCAAGTGCACTGCCAGCCATAGGTTCTCCTAGGCTCCGCCCACCCACCCGTGCAGCATCTGGTACCCCAGTGTTTCGCGTTCCTGTCGCAGCTCCTTCCCCTCTCTTGCAACAGCCAGATCCCTTACAGTGCCTTCGGTGGCTTCACTCACTATTGTGAAAATTTTGATTTTTCCCCACAATTAAAAAAAAAAGAGAGAGAGAGAGAGAGAGAGAGAGAGAGAGAGAGAGAGAGAGAGAGAGAGAGAGAGAGAGATACAAGAGAAATTGGGGATGGAAAAAAAAAAAAAAAAGAAGCTTCCTGTCTTCTGGCTGCCCCGCATACTGGTGCTTTGTCCACAAATTTGAAATGCATATTGGCTGACTTGATACTTAAACATCAGGCTAAAATTAAGGCCTTCAGGAAGCAATATGGCAAGATGGTGGTGGGCCAGATCACCGTTGACGTGAGGTAGGGAACATAAGATGCATGAAGGGATTGTTCTGGGAAACCTCAGTTCTTGATCCTGAAGAGGGAGTCTGTTTCTGGGACTATAGTATCCTTCAGTGCCAGAAACTGCTCCCTAAGGCTAAGGGCAGACAGGAACCCTGCCCGAGGGCCTGTTTTGGCTGCTGGTGACTGGACAGATCTCAATAGAGGAGAAGGTCACTTAGCTCTCCAAAGAGTGGGCAAAGAGGACGGCTCTGCCCTCCCATGTGGTCACCATGTTGGACAATTTTCTCCCAAACCTACACCCCATGTCTCAGTTGAGTGCAGTTATTACATCCCTCAACAGTGAGAGGCAGCTTCTGTGAGCATATGCCCAGGGCATGCACCACAGCAGGGACTGGGAGTTCACTTAAGAAGACTGCATGGATCTGCTGGCCAAGTTACCCTGTGTCAAGCAGCAAAGATCTCCCAGATCTTCTACCAGACAGGCAGTACTATCGGGCCATGGGCCCTAAGTTGGGCTGGTTTCACAACTTTACCAATATGTTAGGCTACACCGATGCTCAGTTCACTGAGCTCATGCACATGAACCTCACCAACCATACTGACTATGAGGGCAGCAACGTAAATGTCCACATCAACCACCTGGTAGGCAGTGCCCTTTCAGACCCCTACCTATCCATCGCAGCAGCTATGAATGGGCTGGCAGGGCCCTGCATGGGCTGGCAAATCAGGAAGTGATTGTCTCGCTGACGCAGCTACAGAAAGAAGTGGGCAAAGATGTGTCAGATGAGAAGTTAGAATACATCTGGAACACACTCAAATCTAGACACATTGTCACAGGCTATGGCCATGTGGTACTATGGAAGACTGGTCCACAATATGTTAGCAAGAGTTTGGTTGGAAACACATGCTGAATGATCCCATGATTAAACTGGTTGCTCAGCTCTATAAAATTGTGCCCAAGGTTCTCTTGGAGCAAGGCAAGGCAAGAATCCCTGGCCCAAGGCTGATATACCCAGAGAGGTGCTGCTCCAGAACTATGGGAAGATGGAGATGTATTACTAAACAGTCCTGTGTGGGGAGTCCTGGCCACCAGGAGTGCTGGCCCGGCTCATCTGGAGCCCAGCTCATCTGGAGCCCAACCCTAGGCTTTGCTCTAGAGAGGCCCAGTCCATGAGCACTCAGGGTCTGATGAAGTTTATGGAATCTAAGTCAAAGTGAAACTGAAGACAGGGGTGGGACACTCACTATCAGAAAGGAAGGGGGAAAAATTAAAAAGTACACTTTGTCTTTTGTTTCTGGGGACCTTTAAAATTTTAAGATTAAATGTATCTGCGGCAGTGATAGCAAGTTTGAGGTTAAAATGTAAATTAAGACTTTAAAAAGATGAGAAGTGACCCCTTTTCCCCTAACCAGATCCCTTCCCCCACCCTATGTACATTGTCCATCAACTGTGGGATCATCAGGACTAGTGCCTGTGATGGGTCAGGATGTGGTCTCCTGTCACCTCTAGTTGTGGAATCTGGCTCCTTTCCCTGGGTCAAAGCTGGTTACAGAAATTTGCAGTCACTTTGGAGTTTTGGGTTCTCCTACTGTGCCTACCCTTCGGTAGCCACAAACCAGGACTTTGTCCTTTCTGTTTCCATAGAAGTCCTGTTGTATCAAACCCCACTGCCCTCTCCCATGCACACAAAACACGCCCCATCAAGACATTTTTGTTGGCTGGATTTGTTTTGCTATTGTTTTGTTTGTGCTATCAGGTGAGCATAGAAGCCATGGTGTTTGTTGTGACTGGAACCTAGTGTTTGATTTTATTTCCCTTTTTAAAATCATCCCATTAAAGTTAATTAGTATTACCGAAAGAACTGTTATTTCCAATAGAAGGGCCCACCTAATCCTGAGCTACAAAGGACAAACGTCTTTTAGTGAGAAGGTGATTTATTGCGATTGCACAAGCGAGGAACTGGGGGAATCTTCCCAAAACCAGTTCAAAGTGAGAATGAGAATTAGGGTTTTTAATACCAAGGAACTTGTGAGGAGGGTATGTGCAATTTCTCAGTACTGTGTTGTCTCAAACACTTCATACTTGTCCTTGATTTCAGCAGCTAATAAGCCACAGTTTAGATTTTGTTGTGCTGGTGAAAGGCCTTCATGGCTCCTTTCTCAGCCAACTGCTCAAGGATATCAAGCTCTTTGTCTCTGAGAAAAGTTACTAAATTACACCATTCTGTCTGATTTTGCTTTGAGACATTATATTATTCCTGTAAGCAAAACTGAGAAGTTCTGGTTAATATCCTGCAGGGAACTAAGTACAAAGAGTAAACTTCTAAAATTAGATTAATAGAAAACTAGCTCTATTAGTTTAAGAATTTTCAAAGCTGCTTAAGTGAAGACATTATAATAAACACATTTTCCAGCTATCATTAGTGGCTGAGGATATGCTATTCCTACTACTTTAATATCTCCTTTCAGACCTTTTATACCTGCTGTGCCCCAGGCTGAAGATGCGCTGGGCCTTCCCCTCTTGGTTGCTACCAGAGACCCCTTTCAGCAAGTTATACTTACCAGTGTCTCCACTGTGGACTTTCCCAATCATCTGGCTTTGACAGTGCTTACTGTGAACCAAGCTTTTTCACTTCCAGACAATACAAACCACTCTCTGACCTACTTTTTCTTTGTTTTTACATGCTCAGGAGCACAGAACAGGGACTTGGGAATGACGAGGATGATATCTTCCTGGTAGGGCCCAAGGGTACTATCACCTCTTTTTGAACAGAGAAACAATTCAAGACTGTACATAGTCCCCTTAGATCATCAGCTTCTGGGTCTGAGAGCATTAAAAATAGTAAGCGTCCCTCTTCATCGTTGCCACAAGAAAATACCCCCATATTTACTAAGCTCTTTCCCTACTCCTTTTTCAAGAGCCCAAAGTACTGTGTTTATTTAGATACCCCATACTTTAGTTTGCCAAAGGGCTGCTGATGCAAAGTACCAGAAATCTGTTGGCTTTTATAAAGGGCATTTATTTGGGGAAAAGCTTACAGTTCTAAGGCCATAAAAAGTCCAAACCGAGGCACCACCAGAAATGTTTACTCACCAAAGTCAGCTGCCATGTGTTGAAGCAAGATGGCAGGCAATCTCTTCCAGGTCTCTCCTTCCACTCTAGGCTTCCTCTCTGAGGCTCAACTACTCTGCTTTCTTCCCAATTTCAGCTACAAACAGGCATAGGGCTTGTCTCTTGGGGCTTCCTATATCAGTCTCAGCTGTTCTGCACTCATCACAATTTCAGCTGTAAGCTATCAGGCAAATGGCTCATCTATCACATGCCAGGATAAAAAATGTCAGACTTCTCTCTTCCTGTATCTGTCTGAGTGTCTGTTTAAATCAGACCCAGCAAAGGACAGAGATTCAGCCTGAGTCACACTTCACTGATGTAATCCAATGGAAAGTCCTGAAGCAATCTCATCAAGTAGTCTCATCAACGGCCCCTTGGCTGAATTTAACACAATCAAAGGGTATCCCACCTAGAGGAATAAATTAGTTTACAAACATAATCTTTCTCTTTTGGGGGTTCATAAAATAATCTCAAACTGCTACACCCCTTTTCACAAGTTTTTAGTGATTCAGATTGCTCCACTTCCTTTTCATTAAAAAGGACTGAAAAACTCCTGCTGTGCCTCTTCCCTAGCAACATCTTCCTATGACCCTGTGGGTTTCAAAACCTCAGAACCACATTTGAGATGGACATACTGTCTGTGAAGTCCTGGGTAACTGTCAAATCATGTTGCAGACTTCAGGTTCATAATATGCAAAATAAATGTTTTTGTTAATAAAAAAATAAAAATTTAAAAACAAAACAATACAAAAAAGAAATGACGGGGATTAGTGGCCAGAATCTATTGAAAATAGATCTCTGCCATACCATGAAACAGAGACCAAAAAACTTGCCTTATACACAAATTCTCGATTCTTCCAAGTTCATTAGAGACAGTAAATCCAGAGATATTTGAAGCAGAACTGATTATGAACATTTACCTTATGTTGAACTCCATGATGCCTATGAATATTTACTCTTTGCACTATTTTAAGGCTTCAAGCAGAACAGTCTGGAAGCTGTTGTCCTGAATGTTACTTGGTAGTTTGTACTCAAAACCTCCAAATACAGGATCTAGGTGGCTATATTATTAGCATCACCATTAAAAATGTATGTGCCTATTTTCCTGTGGCAAAATGACAGGGAATATATGAAATTAGATGCATCCATAATTCATGTCCTTGAGGGTCCTGAATACAGGGACAAAGACAAGCATTGCTTGTAGACAATAACCTAATAAAACAGCTTACAATACATTTTTTGCACAGAACACAAGTGAAGAATAACTGTTTTTGAGAGGCGATAAATTAGAGGGATCAGTTTCTCGGTCGAGCAGAGTATGTAGATATTTGATTAGTGTATAGGTGCTGGCAACCCTCTCATTGGCCCTTCCAATTAATTGGCCCAGTCTCTTGCCCTAAGCAAAGGAGTAAAGAAAAGGAGTGAAATGTTCAGCAAAGTTTTAAGGCTATGTACATACATTCTCTCAGTTGTACCTTTGGTGATTTTTATCCTACATGTGATTAAAAGGAAAATTAGCTAGGAAATTGTTTGACATATCCTTAGATTTTGTTTAAAGAAAGCTTGACCAGGAGAAGATAAGTTATATAGAACTCAATGGAGACTGAGTCAGAGAAGCTATATAAATATCAGTATCTTCCAAAGTGCAAACCCAGAGCGGCTGCCTTCAGTGCTCATCCAGCAACCTACCCCATGGGCAGTACACTTGCAGACAGTCTTATCTCACTACAACTGATTTAGAGGTATACCTTAATAGCTTCAAGCCTAGAGCCAAGGCATTAAGAGGATCTGTTGCCATCAACCTTTTAGACTTGGGCATAAGCCCACAAACTATCAGATCTAATGCAATTCAATTGTGATTTATAATTTATCTATTTACCTTCTTTTGCAAACCAGAAAACTCAATGGAATCAGCCCTATAAAATTGTTAGCTCCTCTCACTCTTTCTTCCATGGTTGGAACTTTCACTAAAATGACATTCCATGTTTATCAATTGGGAATGGCCCTGTGTCTTTCCCTGCCAAGGATTCTTAGAGCCATGCCCCAATTTTACCTTCATTAATAATTTCAACATCTACTCAGAGTAAGAAAGGAGTTTTGCTTGTTCCCATCCCTGTTCTACCTGAACTTGTCATTTCCGAAGTTTCTGGGTGTCACGAGGAACCATAAATACCACCATTCCCACCAAATGCTACTACTAATACTATTACTTCTACCAACTCTTCTTCCTTCTCCTCCTTTTTTTCAGTGCCAATTTTAAATAGTTTTATTTAAGCATTGCATTTTCCACTTAGAATATGGTGCTATAGAGTGCAATGTTATATCCTTTCACTGTACACATATTCCATAGCCAAGTGTTGAGAATGCCCAGGAATTTTGTGGAGCAGCTGAGCTTTAAACTGCCACAGTATGAGCTACAAATTTGGGTCCTTCAATTTTTTACTGTGTAATAATGCTAAGGTATGTATGCTGATTGAATTAATCAACCTCTTCAATGGTGGATCCAGAAGAGGCACCACCAGATGGAGGTAATCCACCACCAGAGAAGGTCCCAGACATTCCCCCAGAATGCCTCCTGCACTGTGGTACAGCTTGGTAGTGATGGGGTTGCACATTTTCTCCAGAGCTTTCTGCTGATGTTCAAATTCCTCCTGCTCTGCAGTCTTATTCTTATTGAGCCAGTTGATGATTTCATTACATTTGTCAAGAATCTTCTGTTTGTCTTCATCATTGATCTTGCCTTGAAGCTTCTCATCTTCAACTGTTGCTTTCATATTAAATGCATAGTATTCAAGTGAAATCTTGGAGGATATCTCTTGTCCCTCTGCTTCTCATCTTTAGCTTTGTACTTCTCAGCTTCCTGCACTCAATGTATTCTTTGCTCATATAGTCCTTGTTGTTAGTGATGACGATCTTTTTCTCTTTTCATGTACTCTTATCTACAGTAGAAAAGCTGAGGATGCCAATAGCATCAATATCAAAGGTGACCTCAATCTGAGGAACACCAGGTGGTATCCCTGTGAGTTCAAACTTGCCAAGCAGTTTGTAAGCCTTGGTCATGGCATGCTCACCTTCACAAACCTGAATGAGTACACAAGGATGGTTGTCAGAGTATGTGGTGAAGGTCTGTGTCTGCTTGGTGGGAATCCTGGTATTGCACTTGATGAGGACAGTCATAACTCCACCAGCCATTTCAATACCAAGGGAAAGAGGAGTGACATCCAGGAGCAGCAAATCTTGAACATTTTCAGATTTGTCTACAGATGGATGGCTTCTTGGACAGCCACACCATAAGCAACAGCCTTAGCAGAGTTGATGTTCTTGTTCAGTTATTTTACATTGAAGAAGTCCTGGAGAAGTCTCTGAATCTTGAGGATATGAGTAGAACTGCCCACCAGGACAATATCATGAATTTGTGATTTGTCTAGCTTGGCATTCCTAAGGGCTTTTTCCACATGGTCTAGGGTGCTATGGAACAGGTCAGCATTCAATTCTTCAAACCAGGCACAGGTAATGGAGGTATAGAAGTCAATTTCTTCAGAGAGGAAATCAATCTTAATACTGGCCTGGGTGCTGGAAGAGAGGTACGCTTAGCTTGTTCACAAGCAATATGGAGGTGGTAGACAGCTCTCTTGTTCTCACTGATGTCTTTCTTATTGCACTTGAAGTCAGCAATAAAATGGTTGACCATTCAATTATCAAAGTCTTCTCCACCTAAGTGAGTGTCTCCAGCTGTAAATTTGACCTCAAAAATTCCATTTTCAACAATGACGATTAATACATCAAAAGTGCCACTTCTCAAGTCAAATAACGGCACATTTCTTTCAGCACCAATCTTTTTGTCTAAGCCATAGCAATAGCAGCAGCAGCTGGCTCATTGATGATTCTGCATACACTGAGGCTGGCAATGGTTCCAGCATCTTTGGTGGGCTGATGCTGAGAGTCATTGAAATAAGCTGGCACTGTGACAACAGCATTGGTAACAGTCTTCCCAAAGTAGACCTCTGAAATTTCCTTCACCTTTGTCAGAACCACAGAGAATACCTCCTTTGGGTAGAATTTTTGGTCTCACCCTTGTATTCTACTTGGAACTTGGACCTACCCATATCATTCACCACTACAAAGGGCCAATGCTTCATATCAGAATGGACAACAGCATCATCAAATCTACATCAAATCAGACATTTGGCATCAAAAACCATATTGGTTGGTTCATTTCAGCTTGATTTTTGCAGCATCGCCAATCAATTGTTCAGTATCAGTAAAGGTGACATAGCTTGGAGTTGTTTGGTTCCCCTGATCATTGGCAATTGTTTCCACTTTTCCATGCTGGAAGACACCCACACAGGAGTAGATGGTGCTGAGATCAATGTCAATCTCAGGTCCCTTAGACATGGTTGCTTAGTGTAAGTCCGACTTATAGAAGAAAACAGCACCAAATTCAATGAACCCTGCTTCTCCTTAATCCTCCTCCTCTTCTGTTCCTTTCCAAAGCTTCTGGATTTATCATTTCTTCTCATACAGATTTTTTACACACTGATTAGAGGGTTAGAATCTGTCTGTGTAGCTTAGTGATTGAGCAAGCCCACATTAGTGTGTGACTAGGTGAAACTGAAGAGGACTAATAGTTGAGACCCAGTGTTGCCCCTGGTCATGGTTCTCCTGTCACTGATTATGTCCTCTCTCAGTGCCAGCATGCAAAGTGTTGGACTCTACTCAGAAATTCATGCTAACTTCTTTTCATAACTCATTTCTTAAGCAGAATACCTACCTCAGTGTTCTTATTATATGCATGGGCTTGAATTATTATGAAAGTTCTAAATAAATTTAGAAATGTAAACTTTAGAATTAAAAGAGATGTTAGACTCATCAATCCTTAAGGCCCCAGTTTGCAATGCCAGAGCAGAGAAATCCAATGGCCAGAGTCTAAGGAATTAATCAGGGAAAGTGTGGCACTAGGTCTTCAGACTCCCTAGCTGACACTCCCTCCATTTCAGGGGGCAGATCAGTCATTACTAATCTATAAAAACGCAAAAATTTAGCAACTTCTAAGACAAAGAGGATCAGAACACCATATAGACAGACAGTTCAATTTTCTTTGTGAATAGAATCTGTATTTGTTTGTCCAGTACAAAACAAGCCAATGTAACTGACATTAGAGGTCAGCTAAAACTAGTACAGTCAAAAATTTTCTAGTTTTATTGTTAAGAATATTCAAAGTATTTATTACTGATGCAAGTGGTTTTCATACCAAGAAGGCATTTCTTATAGCAATAGAAAGCTCTGTTTGTTCCTTCACTGCCTTTTCTCTTCAAGCACTAGAGTTATTAAGTGCAACATCTGCACAGAACAGGCTGTTTGCTTTTCAAAAAACTTTAGCAGAAAGTGATATTTGATGAATTAATAATGTCGTTTGACCTTGAAAACCTGATCAAAATATCGGATTCTTTGGTCCTTTACTTTGATGCCTCAGTAACTTTTTAAAGCTGGATTTTACAAACCCCTTAGCAAATTGGTTTTACAATGGTGTTTTTCCTTGTATCTGATAAATTACTTGGATGCTGACAAACTGCTAGAAATGGGAGAAAAAGAAAAAGAAAAAAAAAAAAAAAAAAAAAAAAGAAGGTCTAACCAGTAGCTACTGCAATCACTATAGATGCCCAGTGGGTATTTTAGGGCCCTTTAATTGAAAACAAATTATGCAAATCCACTTTAATGTGTGATGAAAAGGCAGTAATTCCAAAGAGTGAAGAATTCAGTCTACAATGTAGGCATCTCAATTCCCCTTCTGAAACTGTCGAGTTCTGGAAAGCGTTACAATTAATCTTAGATATATTTCTTGTTTTACCAAAGAGTCAGAGACCAAGTCTGTGAGAAATGCATCTTTAAAGTTATTTATTATAATTTCTCAGCAAATGTTCAAATCCACTTTAAAACACATTCATTAAGAATCCAGTTCCCTGTCTGATGACATCACTAAAGATGGACTCAGTTCTTTCTAGCTACTTCCTGAGTACTTCCTTGGTACTCCTCTTTTTCTTTCATGTCATATCCAAACTATTATAATCCTTCTTAGAAAAAGCATGTTGTCAATAGAATCTTAAATTAAGTTCTTATCCTCTGAATATCACATATCAATATCCAATTGCAGATGATATGTGGAACATAAATGATAAATACATTTGAAGGCTAATACAAATTCTGACTATTTTTGATATTATTTTTATTTTGTTAGAATTTCAAATTTCTAACTCTTCAAAAGAAAAAGATTTTGTTACCTCCAAAGGTTAAGGCCAATTTTGTAACCCACCTATAAAAGTCAAGATGAACCAGTTTATGCTGCAGTAATAACCCCACTGAATGCCACAAAAGATTTCTTTCTAATGAGACTCTACTAAATGTTGAATTTAAACTAAGGAGAACAAAAGTCCCCAGAGAGCAAACTTTGAAGGCAAAATTAGAACGGACTGTTTTGACTAAACATTCATACAGTCATTATGTAATTCATTGATTAGAACGTAAAAATGCGCTGTGTTAGATATAGATAGAACTACAAAGATATGCAAGAAAGAGAAAGAAAGAAAAGATTTCTCACTCTCACTTCATATCCAATGTGGGCCAGGGGTCTCTGCTCATTGCAATACAATAGGCTACATCTTAACCCAGGCCTCCTTCACCTGTGTGAGGAGAACAGAACACCATATTACCTCAGTGTAAATGAAAGGCTTCTTTCTAGAAGGGGGATGCAGGCCACATCTGGTCACATTTCATTGGCCAAAGTAAGGTCATAGTTAACTTCAAAGGGTGTGAGAAGCTCAAAGCTACATGTGTCCAGAAATAGAAGAATGAAAATGTTTATCAAGAGCTCTAAGGGCTTATGCCCCATCAAATACTCTACCTCTCAAATCTGGCTCTCAGCAGTCTGATGCCTTGGAGTGCTCATGCTAGCACTTGGTTTCTGTTTCTGCCAAACCCTATCACTAAGGGAGGACAATAACAGCTACAAAAGCATGTCTATTAAGACTAATTTACAAGCACAAAATGAATTTTAAGTATGTTAGTTCAATCAAAGACTACATTTATGTTTGTTACCCCAGTGTTCAATTAATTCCTATTTATAGACTTGGGTCAAAAAGAAAGTATATTCACAATTCTATTCAAGACATTATGGTGACTAGAAAAAATATACCCCATTTTCATGTCCTCTTTATATTCTTCCAGGAATCTTTCATATCCCAAACTCATTATAATTATTCTCTGTGATCCTGTAGTTAGTAATTTCTTCCTGATCTCCTCCCACTCCAAACTCAAATGGTGCTGATTATATTTACAACTTTTAACATTATCTACATTCACTCCATCTTCCAAGCTCAATGCTATCGTCCATGTTATCCAAGTTATCTTCTCTCACCTATTTCAACATAGTGCCACTTCTTTTCTGTGCTAAATAAGGCTTGTCTGAGGAAAAAGAAACTAAAATTTGCAACTCCCAAATGGAAACTGCAAAGATTGTTAGAAACTACTCCCTACTGCTTGAGACTACAAGTGCTTCACTAGGTCTTACATGTTTGTTTGACAATCTCACAGCAAGAAATGCTGTGGGGAGAGGAATAAAATGAAATAACAAGGAGATTGGCTGTCAAACTCTTTTTATATAAGCTCTCATAATAAGAATATCACTTTACTTTTTAATGTTAAAAACTTAAAATTTTGTCTGACCCACATCTTTGTAGTCTTGAAATATGGTCTTCTCTTTCATTTACTACATCTCATCAAATTATTCTATAGAAAGTCACTTTCTTTTCATACTAGGCCAGGCCATCAGCAATCAACTGTAGATTATTGCCACTGACTTTAAATTACCTTTCCAGTGTCCAAGGTACCCCACATCCACTGCACCCTACTGTCAAGAATTAACTTTCTTAAACACCTGTGACAGGGTAATTATTGAGATGTTAATTTTATTTTAATCTTTGTTACTGGAGACTGAAATAATAAGAGGTAGATGTTAGGCCCATCCCCAAAAGCCTTTTGTCCTGTGTCTGGACTGTTAGGTTTTTGTGAAGGAGAACTATAAGCAAAATTTGGAGAATTCTAGAGCACATCCCCTATAGCCAGTCTTTGTTTTGTGAGATTAAGCTAAATGAGGGAGGGTGATGCTTAGAGTGAAGGAAGCAGAACAGGCTCACTAGTGGAGGGTCCTGGTGTTGGAGCCATAGAGAAAGAACATATCTTGATTATTATTTGGATGCGGAGGAGCAAGATGGCGTCAGTTTAGGAGGGCACTCACTGACTCGCTCTCTGAGGATGGCTGATTGGGGACAGAGTCCTGCCTGGGGGATCTGTGCTCAGGGCGCATGGAGCGAGAACCTTGGGGACATGATCTGGAGGGAGCTGGACAGCGAGGCAGATTGCTCGGGAGAGATTCATTAGTTTTTCCCCTGCCTGTGTTGGTTAACACAGATGGCTGAGCCCCATCCTTAGGGAAAAAAGCTGGTTTGAGCTGCGAGTCCTGACGGCAACCCGGTGAAAAGGAGCGTTCTCTGAGAGTGGGAGGGTTCTGGAGGAGGGTTGAGAGGGGTTTCCTTTCTGTGGATTTGGCTGCCTAGAACCCATTGCCGCTTTGGGGAACAAAATAGCTGGCTTGAGCAGCACCAGGCTGAGGGGAGTGGTGAATCTGCTGAGGAAGGCTGATTTACCTAGCTGCCCAGGGATACACCCCAACTCCCACTGGCAACCCGGTGAGAGGGAGCATTCTCCAAGTGTGGGAGGGTTCTGACAGAAGGTGGAGAGGGGTTTCCTTTCTGTGGATTTGGCTGCTTGGACCCCCTTATAGCTTTGGGGAGCAGATAAGCCGGCTTGAAGCAGCAGCAGGCTGAGGGGAGAGGCGAATCTGCTGAGGAAGCCTGATTCACCCAACAGTCTGGTGACACTGAGATTTGGCTCCAGAGGGGTTGGAGTCAGCCAATTTTATCACTCTGCACTGACAAGCATCAGAGCTTCAGCTCCCCTGGGGAGGCAGGAAGTGGCAAGTGCTTGATTAGTTTCCACAAGCCTATTTAGGGTACCCTCAGTGAAAGGGGTGGTCTAGAAGAGGACTTCTTTTGGGTCCCTTATTTCGCCAAAAAAAAAAAAAAAAAAAAAAAAAAGAAGACATTCACTTTAAAAAAGAAAAAAAGAAAAAAAATTTAACTTAGTTTAATCGCTAAAATCTGCTTCAAAACCTGCAGATAGAACTTTCAGGGCAATTGATTGATGAACGCAAGCAGGCTGAGAGGTTCCACAAGGGCCCAAGAAAGAACACTGTTCTTCCTTTTCTTTGTTGACTGCTTGCTTGTGTGGTTGTTTGGTTTTTCTTTGTTTATTTGTTGTCTCTTGCTTCTCTTTCCTTTTTCCTCCCTCCACCTTCTTTTTTCTTTCTTTCTTTCTTTTTTTTTAAATTAGGTGCTGCTAGCTTGTCTCTTCTTTGCTGTGCTTCTTCTTCTGTGATTTCCCATTTTCTGTGTATATTGATTTTGTCTCCCAAAGCTATCTCTTTTCCTTCCTTCATCTTTCTGCCTTCTGCTTTCTGTTGTGCTTCTTATATACCACGTTTTTTCATTAGCGCACAAGATAAAGGCGTCAATTTCTATTCTATCTATTCTGTTTTCTTCTTTTTTAATTATTATTAACTTTTTCCTTTCAGCCCTTTCTTTATTCTTTCTCTCTCTCCTCATCATTCTAGCCTTCTAAATCATATTTTCCTATACTTGGCTTCCCAGTTCATTGTAGGTACTCCACTTTTTTCCTATTACTCTACACTGCCTACATGAGTTAAATATTCATTTTACTAAGTCTTATATGGCCCCTCTTCTAACTTTTATCAATATTACTATTATCCTTCTTCCTTTCTCACATCTTTTGATTTCTCTGGCCCTAATCTTTTGCCTTCAAGGGAACATAGAAAGAAGCCAGGAAATAAAATAAGAGGAACAAAGTCTCAAAGAGAAAACTTAAAACACATACAGAACCACCAGCTAAATAAAACTCTAGAGCAGAGAGAGAATCTAATCAACTGAATAAACCTATCAAGATAAAATGATGACTAGAGGGCAACAAAAAATTACAAACTGGGACTGGATGTGGTGGGAGGTGTGGGAGGTGGGCAACATGTGAATCCCAGTAGGTTCCGTGTAATATTTTGGGTAATCTAAGCACCTCTTAAAATATATGTATATAGATATATAAATAACATTTTTGTAAGCAAATACACATATATGCATATATATTTATATATCATTTTGCAAATGTTTGTATGTATTGTGAGAATTTTGATTTTTACCCAAAATAAAAATAAATTAAAAATTAAAAAAAAAAATTACAAACTACACTGAGAAACAGGAAGAAATGGACCAGTCCAATGAACAAACTAAAAACCAGGAAGAGATGCAGAACATTGAACAACTAATCAAAGCTTTCCAAACAAATATCATGGACCAACTTAATGGCATGAAGGAAGAGATTAAGGATATTAAGAAGACACTGGAAGAACATACTGAAGAAATTATCAACATACATAAAAAGATAATGGATATAATGGTGATCAATGGCACAATCCAAGAAATCAAAAAGACCCTGGATTCATATAACAGCAGATTTGAACAGGTAGAAGAAAGAATTAGTGATGTGGAAGACAATACATCTGAAATCAAACAGATAGTAGAACAGATAGATAAAAAGATAGAAAAAATCCAGCACGGATTCAGAGATTTAACTGACAATGCAAAACACACAAACATACGCATTATAGGCATCCCAGAAGAGAAGGGAAAGGGAACAGAAGGAGTGTTGAAGGAAATAATGGCTGAAAACTTCCTAACCCTATTGAGAGAGATGGATGTACAAGTCCAGGAAGCACAGAGCATCCCGAACACTATAAATCCCAACAGGCTAATTCCAAGACATATACTTGTCAAAATGTCCAATGCTCAAGACAAAGAGAAAATACTCAAGGCAGCAAGAGAAAAGAGAACCATCACACATAAGGGAAGCACAATAAGATTAAGTGCTGATTTCTCATCTGAAACCATAGAGGCAAGAAGACATTGGTACAACATAGTCAAAGTACTAAAAGACGAAAACTTCCAGCCATGAATTCTCTAACCAGCAAAGCTGGCATTCAAAAATGATGGAGAGTTCAAAATATTCACAGATAAACAGAGATTAAGAGAGTATGCCAATAAGAAAACTGCACTTCGAGAAAAACTAAAGGAAGTTCTACTAGATGAAAGGGAAAAAAAAGGGAGAGAGAGTTGGAGGAGAGTTTAAGAACAACTAAAAAGACAAAAAGAGAAACAAAAACAACATATGACACACATTAACCCAAAGAAAATATGGCTGAAGTAAGAAATTCATTGTGAATAATAACAATGAATGCTATTGGATTAAATTCACCATTCAAGAGACACAGATTGGCAGAATGGATAAGGAAATATGATCCATCTATATGCTGTCTACAAGAAACCCAGCTTTGACCCAGGGATTCTAGGAGGCTGAAAGTGAATGGCTGGGAAACAATTTTACAAGCAAACAATAGCAAACAAAGGGCAGGAGTAGCTATCCTAATATCAGACAAAATAGACTTTAAATGCAAAACTCTTGTAAGAGACAAAGATGGACACTATATCCATCTAATCGAGGTGCCTCAAAATACATGAGGCAAACACTGGAAAAACTAAGTGGAGAAATAAGTGCCTCTACATTTATAGTGGGTGGCTTTAATACACCATTATCACCATTAGACAGAACATCTAGACTGAGAATCAATAAAGAAACAAAGACTCTGAACAATACATTAGAGGACCTGGACCTAATAGACATATACAGAACACTACACCCAAATACAGCAGGATTTACATTCTTCTCAAGTGCACACAGATCATACTCCAAGATAGACCACATACTAGGCCACAGAACAACTCTCAATGAATTCAGAAAGATTGAGATTATACAAAGTAATTTCTCTGACCACAATGGAATGAAATTTGAAATCACTAAGAGCCAGAGAAACAGATTAGGCACAAAGATATGGAAGTTAAACAACACATTTTTAGACAAACAGTGGGTCAAGGAGGAAATCTCAAAAGAAATCAGTAACTACCGTGAAACTAATGAAAATGACAACACAACATATCAAAAACTATGGGATGCAGCCAAAGCTGTCCTGAGAGGGAAGTTCATAGCCATAAATACATATATTAAAAATGAAGAAAGTGCTAAAATCGAAGAACTAACTGCACACTTGGAGGAATTGGAAAAACAACAACAAACTAAATCTAAAGGAAGTAGAAGGAAGGAATTAACAAAGATTAGAGCAGAACTAAATGAAATAGAGAATAAGAAAGAACTAGGAAAAATAACCAAAACCAAAAGTTGGTTCTTTGAGAAGATCAATAAAATTGACAAACCCTTAGCCAGACTAACAAAGAAAAAGAGAGAACAGATGCAAATACACAAAATAAGGAATGAGAAAGGGGATATCACTACTGACCCCACAGAAATAAAGAGTACCATAAAAGGATACTTTGAAATATTATATGCCAACAAGAATGATAATTTAGAGGAAATGGACAAATTTCTAGAAACTCACAAACAGACTACATTGATGAAAGAAAAAATTGATGAACTCAACAGTACAATTACAAGTAAAGAGATAGACTCAGTCATCAAAAACCTCCCAACTAAGAAGAGCCCAGGACCAGATGGCTTCACAGCTGAATTCTACCAAACATTCTGGAAAGAGCTAACACCAATCCTGCTTAAGCTCTTCCAAAAAATAGAAGTAGAGGGAATATTGGCTAACTTATTCTATGATGCCAACATTACCTAATACCAAAGCCAAACAAAGATACCACAAGAAAAGAAAATTACACACCAATTTCTCTAATGAACCTAGATGCTAAAATCCTCAACAAAATACTTGCTAATCATCTTCAACAACATATCAAAAGAATTATACACCATGACCAAGTGGGTTTCATCCCAGGTATGCAAGGATGGTTCAATATAAGAAAATCAATCAATGTAATACACCACATAAACAGATTGAAAGAAAAAAATCACATGACCATCCCTATAGATGCAGATTTGAAAAATACAGAACTCTTTCCTGATAAAAATACTGTAAAAGATAGGAATAGAAGGAAATTTTCTGAATATGATAAAGGGTATATATGAAAAAGCCAAAGCTAACATCATCTTTAATGGTGAAATCCTAAAAGCCTTTCTTCTGAGATCGGTAATAAGACAAGGATGCCCACTATCACTGCTCCTATTTAACATTGTCTTAGTAGTACTTGCTCGAGCACTGAAGCAAGAAAAAGATATAAAACTCATCCAAATTGGAAAAGAAGAAGTAAAATTTTCATTATTTGCAGACGACATGATCCTATAGGTAGAAAGCCCTGAGAAATCTACAACAAAGCTTCTAGAACTTATAAAGGAGTTCAGTAATGTCACAGGCTATAAGATCAATGCTAAAAAATCAGTAGCATTTCTGTACACCAATAATGAGCAATCTGAGGAGGAAATCAAGAAAAAAATACTATTTATAATAGTAACTAAAAGAATCAAATACCTAGGAATAAATTTAACTAAAAATGTAAAGGACTTATATACAGAAAACTACACAACACTGTTAAAGGAAATCAAAGAAGACTTAAATAAATGGAAGAATATTCCCTGTTCATGGATAGGAAGACTAAACATCCTCAAGATGTCTATCCTACCCAAACTAATTTACAGATTTAATGCAATCCCAATAAAAATCAACACTGTATTTTTCAAGGAACTGGAAAAACTAAATACAAAATATATTTGGAAAGGTAAGAGGCCCTGAATCGCCAAAGACATATTGAAAAAGAAAAATGAAGTTGAAGGTTCACACTACCTGACTTTAAAACATACTACAAACCTACAGTGCTCAAAACTACATGATATTTGCACAAGGATAGACATACTGACCAATGGAACCGAACTGAGAGTTCTGATATAGATACTCACATATGCAGTCATCTCATATTTGACAAGGCCACCAAGCCTACTCAGTTGGGAGAGAATGGCTTCTTTAACAAGTGGTGCTTGGAGAACTGGCTATCCATATCCAGAAGAATGAGAGAAGAATACCATTTCACACCTTATACAAAAATCAACTCAAGATGGATCAAAAATCTAAATATAAGAGCCAAAACCATAAAGACCCTGGAATATAACGTAGGGAAGTATCTACAGGACTTTGTAATAAGAAATGGTTTCATTAACCAAAGCACGAGCAGCAAAGAAAAAATAGATAAATGGGATCTCCTCAAAATTAAAAACTTCTGCACCTCAAAGGAAAATAAAAAGACAGCCTACCCAATGGGAGAAAATATTTAGTGGCCACATATCTGATAGGAGCCTAATATCCTGCATATATAAAGAAATCCTACACTCAAAAATAAAAAGACAACCCATTTTAAAATGGGCAAGTGACTTGAAAAGATACTTCTCCAAGGAAGAAATACAAATGGCTAAAAAGCACATGAAAAAATGCTCGACATCGCTAGCTATTAGGGAAATGTAAATCAAAACTACAATAAGATACCATCTTACGCCCATTAGAATGGCAGCTATTAAAAAAACAGCAGACTATAAGTGTTGGAGAGGATGTGCAGGAATGGGAACCCTCATCCACTGCTGGTGGGATTGTGGAATGGTCCAGTCACTGTGGAGGACAGTTTGGCGGTTCCTCAGAAAACTAACAATAGATCTTCTGTATGATCCAGCGATTCCACTGCTGAGTATATACCCAGAAGAAATGAAAGCAAAGACACGAACAGATATATGCACACCAATGCTCATAGCAGCATTGTTCACTATTGCCAAAAGCTGGAATCAGCCCCGGTGCCCATCAACAGATGAATGGATAAACAAAATTTGGTACATACATACAATGGAATATTACTCAGCTGTAAGAAGGAATAACGTGCTAACACACAGAATAACATGGATGAATCTTGAAGACCTTATGTTGGGTGAAGCAAGCCAGGCATTAAAGGATGAACAATACATGACCTCATTGATTTGAATTAAGGAAATTGAACAGTCTCTGAGAACCATTGTCTGAAAAAATAGGTTAACAAGTGAGAGAAAGAGAAGAGAAGGTTGTGAGCCATCACCCATACGGACATAATCTATGGTAAAGTGACAGAGTATAGTTGCATATTGAAGGATAGGACAGGTGGGTAGTGATATTACTGGGTTTGGTGGTGCAGGGTTGAAAGGTCCAGTAGATTAGGAAGGGTGGGCTAGAATTTCCAGGATACTGGGGGGAGAGATGGGAGAGGGACCAGGAGAACATGGGATTTGTGGGTATGAGGTTGAAAGTGCAGGAGTGGGAATGCTCTTATGGCAATATGACAAGGTAGTGTCACTGGTTTAGGATGTAGGTTGGAGGGGCATTTAGGACAGGGCGCATCTGGTGTTGGCTTCTGGGGAGTGTGTGAGTGTTCATCCTGTCATAATGTGTTGTGTTGGGGAGTGGAGACCCACACGGTGAGTGGGAAGGAGAGAGACCCCCATCTTTGGGAGGACCGATTCACCCAGAATCAGACAAGTGGGTGTCTCTTATGAGCAAGCATGGATCCTAATAGGGGAGGATAATCAGTGTGTCAAGACCTCTTGTTGCATGTAACTATGAATCTTGTCATCCAATGAGTCAAGACAGGGGGTGTCATGTGCCCCAGGGGGATGGGGAGGAAGAAACAGAAAAGATCAAACAGGGGGTATTTAGCAGTCAGGGGAAATGTTTTTCATTACCTTACAGTGATGGACACAGGACATGGTCAATATCATCAGAAATTATTAAACTGTACCGTTTAAATTGTAAACTATACTGTAAACCATTGACAATGTTTAGTAGCTGTGTTTCACTATCTGTATAACAGTTATAACAATGCTACCATTCACATTCAAAAGGTTTTAATATGGGGTGAGGAAAAGGGGAGGAGGTTGGTTATATGAGAGTCTCTAGTATTCTGTGTGTGACTTTGCTGTGACCTAAAACTTCTTTGAAAATTAAATGAAAATTTGGGAGACACTGGGGAGTGAGAGGGGTAAGGTGCCACAGCACAGACTGGACACCCGATAATGCAGTGATAAAAGGAAAACTTTTTTTAGTTTTTTTTTTCTCATTTTTTGAATATCCCAATCCTTTAATTTTATTTTATTTTGTGTGTTTTTTTTTTTTTTTTTTTTTTTTTTTTTTTT
>JAKSZT010053928.1:39885569-40116690 GCA_026826555.1 Tolypeutes matacus
TTTTTTTTTTTTTTTTTTTTTTTTTTTTTTTTTTTTTTTTTTTTTTAGTTTCCATGTATTTTATCTCTTACATTTAAGCTTATCATTATTATTTCATTTTCCTGTTAATTGTATTTGGCTATTATATGGGCTTCATCTTCAAGGAAGATTTAGATCACAGAAGGGTTACAATGGGGGCAGCAGAGGATCATTGGTGGGGGTTGTCTGGGATGGGGGGTTTCATGGGAGGAAGTTCACCTGAATATACATGAAAGATATATAAAGTTGTTCAAATGATCAAGGGGTAGGGCATGGTCACAGTGGGTGGACAATCACTCAATAAATGAAAGAATACTGAATTCCCAGCCTGGAGAGCTCTGCCACATTCTCCAAGGGAGCAGCAACCGTCCCCTGAGTGCAGGGGCAGTGTCTGGCAAAGGAGGATGGTCCACTAATGGGTTTTTGTTATTGATGACTAGCCTTATGAATCTTTGCTCTTGTAATTGAAACTTAGCCTACTGTTATGGGGTGCCTAAGGGTTGCCACCTGAGAGCCTCCTTGTTGCTCAAATGTGGCCTCTATCTAAGCCAAACTCAGCATATGAATGCATTATCCTCCATCCAGCGTGGGACATAACTCCCAGGCATGAGCCTCCCTGGCAATGAGGGTTTAATATCAAGTGCCAACTGGTAATACGACTGGAAAAAGATCTTGAATAAAAGGGGGAAAAGGTAAAGAAAAATGAGTTCACATGGCTAAGAGACTTCAAAAAGAGTCGGGAGGTCATCCCAGAGGTAATGCTCTCACACACCTCAGTAAAATCTCATAGAACACCAAAGTGGCTATCACCCAAAACATAGTGGCTTCTGAGGGCTCTGGAGACACCCAGGCCCTATATAAGGGGGGGGATAGCTCCAGAGATTGATGCCTTATCAGTAGGATATACTTTGGCTCCTGAGAGTGACAGAGTTGGACTCAAATAAGTCCTCCCTGCACATGGTCCATCAGTCCCTTTTATTCAAACCTATATGTGATGCTGGAGTTTGTAGGTGTACTTCCAGAGACTGAAGCCTTTGGCCTGCCCATGTGCCAGCTGTGCCTGGAATCTCGGTGGAGCTGCAACTCCTACTCTACAGCTCAATAGACTCACCCAAGTCACCTGGTGAGGAGATGATGATGGGCAATGGCCATCCCAGGGAATGGAGAGAGTCTGCAGCTGCAGGCAGGATAATCCCATCCATCTTATATGGGATATAAGCCCCCTCTCACTTGGAGGTGGAGTGGACATCAGTATCCCAGACTCCTCAGGATTGAGGGAAGAGCTATGGACTAGAGTGGACTTACTGGTATTCTGTTGTAGACATATTGTGATTCAAGCAATGGAAGAAATTACAACATTGAGGTGGAGCCAGTGGCCACTGGATGCTTTTGGGGCAGGGAGAGGGAAAAGCAGTTGTAATACAGGGGCTTTTTCGGGACTTGGGTATTATACAACAACAGATATAGGCCATTTTACATCAGCATATAACATGCAGAACTGTGTGGGAGAGAGTGTGGTCCATTCTTAGTGGCAAAGCCCCGGGATGTGTATATCCACTGCAGGTGATGTGCCATGAATGATGTTTATGTGGGAGGTTATGGGAGGTGAGGGAGGTGGGGAACATGGGCATCCCTGTAATTTTTGAGTAACATTTATGTAATCTAAGCATCTTTTAAAATATAAAATAAATAAATTTTAAAAAATAGAAAGAATACATATTCCTCCTTGGACAGGGAAACTGTAACTGTCTGCTTTGAAAGACACACATGGGTTGAACCAGAGCATGTGAGGAGCTACCACTAGAAACTAGACTAGAAGCCCTTCTTCCTACCCCAATTATACTTGAACTTTAGGGAGGGTGAAACTCAACCCCCAACAATGTAAATATGACTGAGGTAGCATTTACTGCCATTTCTGGTAGGTAGGGGTTCAACCTGATTTATCTGATTTGGAAAATAATATTACGCAAATTTTCATCATTTGAATGATTTATTTTGTGAAAGAAAATAATGTGCTGGACAATGTGAAACGGACAAGATGACTTTATTCATAGTTACCATGGTAGGGGAGAGAGAATGAACTCAATTCCTCTGAAGAATAAAAACAGCAAACTTTTTAAAGACTGGGTTGGAGGATGGTGGGGGAGGGGGCTGTTGATCCCTGAGATGGATGAGGGATTTCCTCAGGTGACAATTAGGACCCCTAGGTTCTGAATGTTTTCTTCTGCAGTGATTAAGCCACTAATCTATGAAGGCAGGCAGAGAGGAAGAGGGAGGTAAGGAACTTACCTGGTTAGGAGCCTCTCAGGTGACTGCCTAGTGTACCTGCTGGGGTGAGGGGGAGGGCAAGAGCCTGGAATAAGGGCGAAGCCTGTCAAAAGTTCAATGAGGGAGAAATGTGAAAGGGGGAAGGGGTGGGGTATATGGGAATCCCCTATATTTTCAATGTAACTTCTCTGTAATCTAAAACTTCTTTAAAAGTAAAGTTAAAAAAAAAAAAGTTTAATCAAGCTAAAGGGAAGTTAAGACCATCTTGGTCAATTCTAAATTTATAGCTACTATATACCACTTTCAACATTATACTCTCTTACTCAGAAACCTTCACAGGCTACTGTCTCTTGCTACATTAATCTAAGTTCCATAGGTAAGTGTTCAGAGATCTCTAGAGTTAATCCCTACTTTTATCAAAATTATTTCCTTCTATATCCAAATACTCATTCTTTGCTCTAGTCAAACTTACATTTTCACTCTAGCCCCATGGGCAGTATTTTCTCATTCCTCAAACTCTAAAAGCACTTTATCCCTGTGCAACTCTAGGGTAAGAAATAAACCACTCCATATATACATTCTAGAATTATTTGTAGTTACTTCATTAGGGTTAGAGTTCTTAATAAGATTAAAATCTCTTTTGGAGCAAGAATCGTGTCTTATATCTCTGTTACTCATAATGACTAGCAAGGGGCAGAGAACAAAATAAATAAAAACTTATTGATCAATTGCATTAAATGTAAATTCTTCTTATATGGAGTGGTATCTGGATCAAGTATCTCATTCAGGGAGAGAGCATGTCATTCAGGGTGAATAACTAACTGACATAAAAGGCATCATGGTAGAGAAAAACAAAAAGGATAATTGATTGGTTGTTTCATCTGAAGATACGTTCAACTCCTCTTGCAGATTGGAAACTGGATTGACTAAACCACCTGTTACCTTAGCTCTATAATTTGCAAATTGGCACAAACTGGAAGGTGAAAATTTCTGTTCTGAGGGAAGAACTGAAGCCCAATGAAACTGACCAGATGTTCAAATCACTGAAGAGTAATGGCAGAAGTATCAGGTCCTGAGTTTTTATTTTCTTTGCAGTGCTGCTGTAATGATTACTAATTTAAGGGAAGTAAAGGGGTGGGAACTAAAATCAGGGAAATTATAGAAAGGAAAAGGCCAAAGATAGCCCCAATAAACTATTTGGCCACTTGGTTCATTTGGGAAAAGGAAATAGGTATAGAAGTCTCCTTTGCATTGCAAATGCTAAACTAGGGAATTATATTTGTTCTCTGACTTTATATTTGTATAGGCTAATATTAATGACATTTGCAGACTAATAGACTACTACTAGTAACTAGCAATGCCTACAGTTTTAATTAATCACCTTTCAAATATGCCCTGAAAAGCAGGACCAGAAATCTGATTCAGTATTTCGAAAGACAGAAGCATCTAAAGAGATGAAACCAAGTACATTTTAATTGTCTCAATATGGTAATTCAATTCCAATGCAGGCAATGAAAATTAGTATTGCTTACATATATGCTTTTGCCTTACCCACTCTCTGTCAAGAATTCTAAGAAAATCACTGACTCTCCCAGGTCTCCCCTTTCCTGCTAACCTTTCTTGTTATGAAAGGCATAAGACAAGATCAGTCATTGATTGGGGAATTGAAGCACTCCCATAAAAGATGAGTATGTCGACAGAAATACCGTCAGTTCCCCGGCATGCAGGTCAAATATTCCTTAATCTTACTTGTGTCGAGGGATTGGCACTCCCTGCCACCTCCCACCCCCACCCCCTGACAAGGACAGCCAATATTGCCTGTGCTGGAAACTGGACCTGTTGAAAACGTGTTGAAAGGAGACAGAGCAAACTGAAGAACAGCAGTGCCTCCCTCAGATATGCAGAATAACATCTAGCTACATCACAAACACTATATTTTCAATTTTACCGTCTGACATTTACCAGAGGGAAAAGATACATAAGTAATGAGGCAAAAGGGCATTATGAGCCTGGTGTGTATTTTCCCATTACATTAAGGAATGAGCCTAGCAAAAATGGCACTTAGAATTAAAAATTAAAAATGAATTAAGTGAATATCCTTCACATTTGTCAGCACATCCTCAACAAATGCAACAATTCTCAATGCATACATGCAGTTGATCTTTTTTATGCCTTGCCCCAACGATATTGCCCACTTGTTTTCGCTGTATGAAGCCGCACATTATTTGAAGTCAGTATGTAAACGCCAGCATCTGTGCCTGTCTCCTCTAACTATGTTATTTTCTTAATAACAACAGCTGCTGCCATTATCAACTCTCTCATATTTTCAAGGTGCAGAATTAGCATTGTACTTGCACCCTATCATTTAATCCTTAACAAAAACCCCAAACAGCAGGTATTAGCACTGTAATTTTACCAAGACAAAGAAGTTCAGGGAGGTCACACAACACCTAAGTGGTGGAGCTAGCTTCTTGAGAGCAAAATGAAGTCTGTCTTCCCTTCCATCTGTCCCTTCAAAGCCTAGCAGTGGGTGTTCTGCCCTCTCTGAGTTCTCAGTAAATACATTTCTCACTGACTTTGCTTGCACACATGCACAAAACAGCAGACCAAGGTATAATTAATGTGGCTGTGTAATGTACAAGTAGACAAGCCACGGGGTCTGTGAATTTTGCTCTGGAGTGACTGATACACTTTCTCTCTCTGTCTCTCTGTCTCTCTGTCTCTCTCTCTCTCTCTCACACACACACACACATACATACACAGATTTGGACTGCATGATTGAGCCTTAGCATGCAGAGTCTGATTCTTGATCATAGAGAAGGGATTGAACAACATGCTTTTTTTCAATGGGGTAGTCACCTATTCATGATCTCCAGGAGGGTATATGCAACACAACTTGTATTAGATTCTGATCCAGCATCTATGAATGATGCTTCATAGTGAATAGATGTTTAATTTTCTGGCTTTTAAAGCCCAAAACATTTGCTCTCTTGAGGATTTCCAGTTCTCGGGTGGTTGTTCTGACAAGGAGTAAGGCAGGTAGTCAGGGCTGCAATTATACTCTAATGGAAACTGCTATTTACAGTTGAAAGGCACCTCTATAATCTGGATGGCTCCAGGAATTTAGACTCTCTTAATGCTGTTTCGCGTTTAGGAAAAGAAAAAAATAAGAAAGAAAACCTCTCCCAGCACCTGTGCAAGGTGCTTAAAATGTCATTACCACCTGTAATTACATAGAGAATCCAATTACCACAGCTAAAGAATCAGATTGGTACCCACAATTTGTCCATGTTGACCACGTTGGCTATAAAAATGATAACTGGAGAAGCACACATAGTGGGTGACTGTGTGGATCATGTATAAAGTTCCAAAGAGCAATTAGAATATAAAAAGTAATGAGGAATAATAAGAATGAATGAGTCTCACTAAAGAAACAGCATTTCACAAGCATTAGGTTGGAGTTGCTTCAGTTTCAAAAAAGTAGGAGAAAGTTGTCCTCAAATGAAAAAAATATAGATTCATATAACATATTGGAGTAAATAAGAAAGAAATATAATACCTGTAGCAGTTTGGCAGTTTGGTATAGTTATGAATTCCAAAAATTGATCTTGGATTATGCTTTTAAACTGATCTTTTTATCTGGGCATGATTAATTTATGATTAGGGCGTTGACTGGGCCACATTAGTAGGGCATTGAGCCCTGCCTGTCCCTTGCTGGGTGGGGTCTCAAAGATAAAAGACATGGCAAAGGACAGAGCTGGAGTAGTTTTGAAGTTGGAGTTCTGATGAGGAAGGAGAGAAGGCCCCAGGAAAAGAGACGAGCCATCCACCTGACAGTTCATAGCTGGCCTTGTGGAGAAAGGCAAAGGCTAGAAAGCCTCATAGTCTACAGCTGACCTTGTGGAGGAAACAGAGTAGCTGAGCCCGGAGAGAAACTCACCCCTGGGAGAGGAGGAACCCAAGAAGCCTGAACCCTGGCAAATGTCAGCAGCTGTCTTGCTCCAACACGTGGCAACAGACTTTGGTGAAGGAAGAAACTTATGCTTTATGGCCTAGTAACTGAAAGCTTCTACCCCAAATAAATACCCTTTATAAAGACCAACAGATTTCAGTATTTTTGCATCAGGACCCCTTTGGCTGACTAATATAATACCATTCTAAATGATATGTATTACAGTTTTCATGTTTGCTATGCAGACTTGGCTGATGTTGCATAACAAAATATGAGGATCCTCTATAGAGACATAATGTTTTCTGGGAAGAGACAGGTGGGTCGGACCTAAATGAATATTGAAATCATTCAAACATCGCCAGCCGAACCTCATGTGATATTCATCATGGGAGTTGCATGGTTACAATAAATTATCTTTTTTCTTGTAGATGGAGTAGTGATAAATGCAGAACTGGCTGACAACCTGTTATATGGTCAGTAGCAGGGAAAGGAATGGAAAATGACAGGAATAAATAACATAATCTGATAAGTTACTGGCACACAAAACTTCTGGATCTCTGCTTTGTATAACATCCCTGATCTCCTGGGAGCCACCTTAGAAAGACTGGCTATTACCACAAATAAGTTTAACTGTGTGAAGAACAGAAAGCATCAGTTTTTCGAGGTTCTAGTTAGGTTTTATCGAAACTGCTTTCCATATGAAGTAAATTACCTTTATATCAGGGCTCCTTGATGCAAACTAAATTAGCATGCCACATGGAAAAAATAAGACAAATTCCCTAATTGAATTATAAATTCTTCAAGAGTTTGTGACTATTAATTTCTTTCTAAAATATCTGCAAATTTCCACAAGTCATTTACAGGAAATAGACATGCAATAAATGTTCTTTGCTGAATTTCTTTATGTTGAATTTTTTATATATTTATGGTATGAGAATATGCATAATAGAACACATTGTCTCGTGAAAATTACGGGTCCAGAAATGAGTAATAATCTGACTTTTAAAAATTGAATTAATGGTAACTATTAAATAATACACCAAATCACACTGTCCAGCTTCAATGCCAGTTGGCTTATTATTTTTAGATTCTTAAAGCCATTGTTCGATTCTCCCTTTTTATCCTTCACAATGAGACTCTCTTTAAAACTCTCTGCTCTCTTTCTCATGACACAATTTTCTCATAGTTCCCCTCTGACCTCAAACCATTCTTTACTTTTTCTGCCATCTTTGCTGAATCCTCTATACTTAGTCCTCTTTTCTCTCTGAAATGTTCCTGTCCAATTGCATATATCTCTATGGTTTTTACCTTCATGTATGTGTCATTAGCTTTTGAAGATCTGTCTCCAGCAAAGTCCCATCTTATGCCAGAAAACTACTTATAACTGCTTGCCAGACAGGTCCACTTGATTTTCCAGAGCCAGGTAAAAGCCAGCCAATATTGACCTAGGATTCTTCCCTTGCTGTACTAAATCTTCCTCTTAATTCCAACCTTAATTCTTATCATCACCATCTACCCAAAAGTATAAACCAGACTCTATTACCAATCCCATTCTTTCCCTCTCTCTTCTCCTCACACAAATCTAAGTTCCTGCTATCTGTATTGTTTCTTTCTCTGTATCCCATTACTACTACCTGGCTTTAGGCTTTCAAAATTTCCCTAAAGCTTTGTTGTGGTCTCCTCATTAATCTTCCTGCCTCTAATTTTTGCTACCACTTTAATTTATTCTCGGCATATTGTAAGTCTGATCCTGTCACTTTCCTGACTGAAATTCTTTGAAGGCTTCCATCTCAAGTAAGATAGAAGCCAAACTTGTTAATATGGCCTAGTGGTTCCTTCCCAAATTGGCTGCTGCTTGCCCTTCTCATTTCATATTCTTCTATCTCTCTTAGTATCCCATCCCGCATTTTACCCACTCTGAACAGGCTATTTCTTAAACATCTGAAATAACACTCTCCTTCTTTATTTCATTATTTGCTTGGCAAACTCATATCCATTCTTCAGGATTCTGAACAAGTATCATTTCTTCTCTGAGACTTTTCCTGATACTCCCTGGAACACCTACATGTTTCCTCCTCCATGCCTCCACACAACCCTGTCTAGTTATCTACTACAGGATTTATCACATCATACTTGGATTCCTTATTTTTCAGTAGACTATGGGCTTTTTAAGTCAAGGATTTATTTGTTTTTGCCCAAGTCTTCATCCTCCTAACCTAGCATGGAAGCATACATGGCTGGGCTCAATCACTACTTGTTGAATAGGTACTTTTTCCAAGATGTGTGTTGATTGCTATCACTAGATGATTATTCAGAGATCTGCCCAAAGGCCTTCAGATAGTCTTATTGGTGAAAAAGAAATTATCTTTATACATTTTCCTTTAGGAATAAGAGAAAGGGTAGCAAAATAAATGTGTTGTTTTTCACTCTTTCCCGTTTTTCTGATAGCCTTCCTCCCAAAAATATTTATTGAGAACTTCTCTCATGTGATAGGCATAGTGCTTAAAGATGCAAACAAGAATCTTATACATTGTTTGTGAGAAGGTAAAATGGTGCAAAAACTATGGAATACAGCTTGGCAATTCCTCAAAAAGTTAAACATAGAATTACCATAAGTCCTTGCAATTCCACTTGTAGGTGTTTATCCAAAAGATTTGATAATGGAGACTTGAACACAAACTTGTACACCAAGGTTCTTAGCAGTATTACTCATAATAGGCAAAAGGTAGAAACAATCTATGTTCATCGATAATAGATGAATGGATAAACAAAATGTGTTTTATCCATGCAATAGAATAGTACTCAGTCATGAAAAAGAATGAAGTTCTGATACATGCTATAACATAAATGAATCTTGACATAATTATGCTGAGTAAAATAACCAGACACAAAAAGACAAATACTGTATAATTCTACTTATATAAAATATCTAGCATAAGCAAATTCATAGAGACAGATAATAGATCAGAGGTTACCAGGAGCAGGGGGAAAGGGGAATGAGGAGTTACTGTTTCATGGGCACAGAGTTTCTGTTTAGATTGATGAAATAGTGTGATAATGGGTGGTGATGGTAGCGTAACATTGTGAAAGTAGTTAATACTACTGAATTGTATACTTAAAAATGGGAAATTTTGTGTTATGTGTGTTACCACAAAATTTTTAATAAAACATTTTAAATATGGAAGATCATTTCTCCATTAACCTATAATATTACAATTTGGCATGTGATCAATAGCATAAAGCTATAACAACCTAAGAGCTACAGGAGTTTAGAGGAAGAGGAGTTTGAGATCCATTCATAGTTCAGGGAAGTTTTCATATCAACAATGACATTCAAGTTGGGCCTTGATGCCTCAATCATGTTTCCTCACATGGAGATGGATGGCAGGCTCTGCTAGTCAGGACAATCATGTGGGGAAAGAAGAGGAAAGAGGGTAGCAAAGGCTTTTGGTGAATCTACAATAATATGCTCTGAACCGAGTATTTGCAAACCAAGGGAAGTAGTAGAACCCTAAGCCAGGAAAGATTCAAGGGCTCAGATTGCAGAGATCTTCAAGGCAGACTGAGCTTGAAGTAGTTAAGTATTCAAGAGTCCCTGAGGCCATGTGTATTAATCTGCCAAAGGGGTGCTGATGCAAAGTACCAGAAATCTGTTGGCTTTTAAAAAGGGTATTTATTTGGGGTAGAAGCTTACAGTTACAAGGCCCTAAAGAGTACCACTCAAGGTTGCCTTCTCACCAAAATCTGCTGCCACATGTTGAAGCAAGATGGCAGGCAATCTCTGCCTGGTCTCTTGGACCTTCTCCCACTTAAGGCTCTGTGGGCCCAGCTTCTTCTGATCTCAACTGTAGGCTGGCATAGGGCTCGTCTCTCAGAGCTTCCTATATCAGTCTGACATAGGGCTCTTTTCTTTCCAGGTCTTATTAACAGTTCAGCTACTCTGTTCTCTTCAGCTGAAAACTACCAGGCAAATGGCTCATTTCTTCCTGGGGCCGCAGGATCAAAGTTCTTGCCTCTGGCATCTGTGGTGCTCTCTCTCTTCCATGTCTTCCTCTTTCATCCTGTGTGTCTTCTTGAGTGAGTGTCCCTTTATATCAGCTCAGCAAGGGGACTGGGACTCAACCTGAGTCATGCCCTACTGACTTGGTCAAATCAAAGCCCCAGTCCTAACAGGTACTTTAATCAAGACATGTCAGCTGAATCTAATGCATTCAAAGGGTATCACACCCAGAGAAACAGACCAGTTTACAAACATAATCCTTCTCTTTTTTGGGGATTCACAAAAAATAATCCCAAACTGCCACACCATGGAATGTTTTAAACTGGAAAGTGACACCATAAATCTATTTTAGGACCACTAATATGTTGGTTGTTTATAACACCTTTCAGAAGAGTTTAAGATCAATTAAAATTATTACATTAGTTCAGAATATAAATTTAAACATACCAGCTTTACGGTGGTTTCCTGGTATGAAAACAAATAAATTTGAATTTATTCAACAGAGATACAAAAATTGATTTAAAAGAAAAGGATTTACTTGAATAAGGTTTAAGAAATGAGAATAAGTAAACTTCTAGACTCCTACATATAACATATGGTAACTCTCCGATGTTTAAACTGTAAATGCAGCGATTTCCATTGCTATGGTCGTACATTCGTCTCGATAACCAATTAGTACAGAGCAGCCTGCCTACGGTGAACAAATCTTTATCCCAGGGAGAGTGGCTGGCACTAAATTTTACACGAATAAAATAATTTAAGTTGAAGAGGGTGGCTTTTACTAATCTTTAAATAGCACTGTTGGAATAAGTTCAACCTCTTTTCTTTTAACCAGTTTGCCTTATTGGTGAAATGTTTCTCTTTGTGTTGGTAGGTTAAACCAGTGCTGCATATCAATAGCTTAGCATTGTAGATTAGAATAAGGCAGCATTCCCATATTTTAGAATGTGACCTTCGACAAGTTGCCTAACTCAAGTTCTGATATATTTCAGCTTTTCAACCAGTTTGAGCACCATCACCATTCCTCTATTAAGCATTTTAACATTTTCTATAGGCTATGTAAAAAAAAGTTAAGAACACTTGATAAGCATATATGATGTCTAGAAGAAATACATATTTAATTTTTAAGCCTTTCATTGGTGTAATCATTCCATTATCCTCAATTAAAAAATGGCTAAAAATTCATGAGTGAATTATAATACCTCATATTTTCCTGAAAAAATATTCTTCAATTGCGGGAAGTTTGGGCATATATTTGACATAAGTCATGGCACATTTAAATTTCTCTACCTGCAATCTCTCAACAATTCAAAATTTAATGTTGCAGTTCTCAAGAATAGGAACTTTAAATTTCACATGAGTGTTAAGAAAGTAAATATCTGTAAAGTGCTCAGAATAATGACTAGCACATTGGAAGAACTAGAGAAGGATTTGCTATCATTATCAACATTATTAATATGGGAAGAGTTCATTTTCCGTCTGATACCTTAGAGAAATGACCTGTTACGTATGTTCTGTTTACATGTTAAAATGTTATTGAAATAGGGATCTGAGTCAGATGCCAGGTTGTATAATCTACAACTAAGAGATATGGTAAATTTGTCATATTCAAGTTAAAGTAGACTTGATACAAGCTTTGGGCTTCAAAGGGTGGTTTTCCATAGGTGAAATAAAAGAGAAGTAGAACAAAGGCCTCAATGAATTCATCGAAATGAACAAATAATGAAAGCAATCCAGAAAAAAACATTACAATGTGTAGACTAGTGATCATTCTTTGCCACTTGCTCTCTTTGTTGCTGATGTTTTGTTTTACTTTGTTTCTTTCCAAGGAAAGGCAAATCTTGACTCCTTGAATTCAAGGACTTCAGAAAGTCTGGTCTAAAAATGTTTTGAATAAAGGGAAATGCTTTTTTTCACTGGAAAAACTAAATGCCCCAGTAAAGATAGATAAAGAAGTAAAGCTGTTGAAAGGCCGCAAGGCAATGTGAGTTATAGAGAGAATAACAACCACAATAGCTTTATGGTGCTATGACAGAGGCTCAGATAAACTCAGAGAGGTTAAGTAACTTACCCAAGATCACACAGATAGGGAAGTGTGAAAACCGCCAATCAAATTAAGGCAGTCTAATTTCAGAGTCCATGATCTCAATGAAGATAGATGGAAGTATTCTTGTCAAATATGGGTTGAGAAGTGAATCAGTGAGGGAAAAGGACATCCCAATCTCCAAAAGAAAAAGAAAATCTCCCACCCCAAAATTACAAAGAGGCAGAATAATACAATTGGACAATTTCGCACGAACTTGTGATTGTAAGATCCAGTGAAAATAAAACGTCTTTGCATCATCATTTGGATTAAATAAACATTTGGAAGGAAATCAACTGGCATGAAAGAAGAACTACTTGGGCACCAAACCCAACCCCATAGTGATAAGGGCATGAATACCATGAATGTAAAGAGGTGGATGTAGGTAACACTGTGGGGAGATGCAAACACCTGGAGTGAGGCACTGGATGGGAACCTGTATAGTGTTAAAAAGGGAAAGGAAGTGGCATTTCAGGTTTTTATGTGAATATGTAAATTCAGTCATGCATAGTTGAGAACTTCTAAATAATGCAGACCTGTTGCTTCTCCTGCTGACTGTGATCAAATCAGGTAAGGGTAGTCCTCCAAGGTCACAACAATGGCAGTGAACAATTTAAACAGCAGCATCATAGAGCTCTGTATTTCCCTGCTTTATTACATAAGGACTCAGGAGCATAAGCTCTGATTTTCTTAGTCCATGGTTCTCTCCATGTGTCCAACTAGGGTTGGAATAGGTAAGGACATGTTGTATTGTAGTACTTCTACTTGGTTTATTGAAGACTGATTGGCAATACTGAATAGATAAGAATATATTTAAGAAATGATTTAGGAAACATGGGGAAGGGGAGAGAATGAAGCTACTTAAAGGCCACAGTTCTCATGAACAAAATAAACACATTTGCATGTGTTTGTGTATGTTTCTAACATATGTACATAATTTCTTTATAGTCCATATGAAAGTGATATGCATATTTTAATTCAAAAACATTTTTAAATGACCACAGAAATAATATGTTCATTTCAGGTTTTTCATTTTTTCCTTGAAGATTTTAACCTAATGTTTTTGTTTTTGTTTTTATCTTAAACCTACTGTATCCTAAAACGGTTTTTGTCTTTATGAATCTTGTTGTGATGAGCAGGGAAATGTTTACCTAAAAATATGTGTGTGGCTACTGTATTGTACCAAATGCCATTGAGCCCTAAAAAGCATATATATTTATATATCATTTTACAAATGTTTGTATGTATTGTGAGAATTTTGATTTTTACCCATAATAAAAAAAAAAAAAAAAAAAAAAAAAAAAAAAAGAAATAAAGCAAGCATATAGACATACATTGACACAAACAATTGTATATTTATTAGTTTAATTAAGCATTGTCAATTGTTTTTATTAATTCTAATTGGCATTCATAAAAATTATGTAATCAATATTTTATAATAAATCCCACTGTTATAATTTATTAAAATCTCATAATTAATAAATTAAAAAAAAAAAAAAAAAAAAGAATTTGCCTGTCACTCTCCTCTTAGCCTTGGGCATCATTAATAACCTTTCAACACACCAGTCCTGATCTCACGGCACCTTTTATCTCCTAATCTCAAATGCACAGCAAGCATTCATTTTCCACACCAGCTTGGTGAAAGCAAGCATTATTATCCAGAGCATTATAAATGAGTGAGGTAAGCTCGAATGACAACCCAAGGGGACCCAGAGAAGGGCAAAGCAAAGAACAAACCTTTATTGCCAAAAGCTAGCCAGCGCTATCCACATGTTATACATTAAATTGTGATTCATTTCTACCTGTTAGCTTAAAATTGGGGGAAGCATCTTCAATTTTTTCAGCAGAAGCTTCTTTTTTCCCTCTACTCACCTTGCCAGGGAAAATTCTAGGTGATAAATATATTTCAGTGAAGAATATAAGCAAATCTATGTAATGCATAGCTACAGACCATGCTTCTTACTCATCCATTTCCTTTTCATACCAGCATCCAGGATTCCATATCCAATATTCCTGTGAAGACATTTTCACCTCCTAATTACCAAGAACAATGGTTTTCTTGGGTTTTAAGCCATATGAAAGGAAAGGCTGTGGCCATATTCCTTTCGACTTATAAATCGTGTAAGGAATTTGGGACTTGACTAAGAGCAGGGGAAAACACACTGAAGGATTATAAGCAGAAGATCTGCAATGCCAAATTTAGGCTTAAAAAGACCTCTTCAAATGCATGAAGGATTGCATGACATGGATGTGGGGGGACCAGTTAGGAGGTGATCGAGGGGATGATAGAGGTGAAAGAAGATATTGGGGTGCATGAAATCTGTGTCATAGAAGATGGAGAGAAATGGTAGGAGAAATATTGAACCTAGAGATCTACTGAACATGGGGCACCAGGATTAGGGAGATATGAAGAAGACTCCCAGACTTCTGAACAAAAATGAAACAAGACAAAGCAAAATACTGTGGAGATTTTGATACTGTGATTTTAAACAAACAAGCAAAAACTCCATGGGCCAACCATATGGCAAGTTAACTTATACGGTGAGGATATTGGTCTTGTACCTCTCCTTCAGTTAATTCCTCTTTGATTTTCCACATCAAACTTTTGTTCTGAATGCCTTTATATATTGGACAGGGTATTATCTTGCCATTTTTCTCCTTTCCCCAAAATTGCAGCTAAAGGCAATTTGACATGTTAGAACTAAAGATATAAAAAGAGACCATTTTAATGTTGGTGCCTCTAACACACAAATGGGATACTGAGTTATTTGATGATTACCTCATATTTTCTGTGATTCTACATGTACCCTGGATACATTCACTTACAATATTTGGTGGCAATAAGAATTTTATAGTAGGACTTAAGTTGAAAATATTCTAAGTGCTAAATTATAAATTCCCACACTCATGTTGACTCCTTGTATTTTTTTTTTTTCTACCCAATCATGCTTTTCACACCAGGAACTAGAAGGCTGAGTCCCATGTTTTTCCAACACAGGTAGATAAACCATTTTTTCATGATGCCATTGGATATATATAAAAATTATATTGTCCTGTAAATTATGTAAAGTTTATTTCATTATTCTGCTTTCATTCATCTTTTCAATACCCTAGTAGAAACTCTTGTCATTATTCTCAGTTTGCAGTATGTTCATGTTGCTATAAAACACCCAGCACTATAAAATTCTACCAGATAGCCTCTCAATTCGTATAAATTCCCCTGATAAAACTAATGCTTCCCTCGTCTCATTTGCTCAAAGCGCTTCTCTCTTTTCACAATGTGAGACAATTATATAAAACTAAATCTCAAGATTAAGAAAAATCTTGAATGCAATTTAAAACTTCACTTCTCAGTTGTTTTCTTATGTGTCCATCTACTACTGAGAATCAGAGCAAGGAGATAGCAAAGATGTTGTAGAAAGTATATGGTTTTGGTTTGAACTAGATCATTGGCTACATTTACCCTGTGTGGGTGCTTGTACTGCATTTTGTTGCATTTTGTTTCTGTTTTATGGTTGTTATGGGAAATGGCATGGTTAAGCAATTGCTACACTATTAAGAATGTAAAAAGGATCAAGCCACACCCTGGATAGAGGGAGTGAGTGGAATGAGTGTCAACCAAGTCCTACCAATTGTTTGTCAAATTGGTGTATCCTTGGAACAGAGATCACCCTCATTCTTGAGCAAGAAATTAAATCCTATGCAGTGGATGTGTATCTGCAGCCCAGATATTAAAAACGAAGAAGTTTCTTTGACATACCTGCAAAATATAATTTACCAGCCCACTGTGGCAAGAGAAGCTACTTGCCTGTTCTGAAGATCAGGAAGTAGGATAGTAAGAGGCTTGCCAACCCTAATAGCAACCCATCTGTGCTGCCTTAGCAGCTATGTTGTTATTAAACTTCTAATATTCACTCTATGTCCTTACTAGTATTTACCAAAGTACTTACATTTGATGTCCACCCTCTCTTATATGTGCCAAAGTAAATAGGTATTTTTGTTCATTAGTCAGAATGTTATAAACAGAGTGTCACCTCTAAGAGACAAACATAATGTGACAGCAATGTTCCAAATAGGAACCCTCAAGTGAAGTGAAGATAACATGTAGGCATTCATTGAAGTGAAGACAATAGTAAAGCTGAAATATAGGCATTCTGATACACGTGCTGTTGTGCAATTCCCTGCTTATGAGGATATTCTGTTCTCAGAAAATCACTAGAAATTTCTGGAGTTTGTTTTATCAGGTAGGATACAGGGACTGATGTGTTCCACCTGCATTTGTTGTCTGTCCTAAACCCTGTGAAATTCTCCTCCCTCGTTGGCTGAGAAGGGCCCCTTAGCTGAGCTATAGCCACTCAGTTAATTCTTTTCTGGTAGTTGTGATCAAGGAACTCAGTTGGGTTTGCTTTCAATTTGCTCAATTTCAGAGAAACCATAATACCTACTGATTTCATTGTCACCTCCTGCATTGTTCTTTTTGAAACCTGGAGTCTTAGCTCTAAAGCAATCAGAGAGTAGGGAATGTTTGTAACTTCTGGTTGGTGTGGGAAACTGCCTGTGATTGTTTTTGTTGTATAGTTTGTTGATGGTGTTTATTTTGTAAAGAATAAAGTATAACTTCTGGAATCCTGGCCAGGAAGGGAAAAAGAAACAAAACAAACATTTCAGAACTTTCAGTATTTGCACTATTGAACTTCTCCCACTAATCAAAAGTGCCACAATCCCTTCTCACTTCCAGGGCTTGGCAAGCACTGTACCCTATACTCTCTGCCCACCCTCCTTTTCTAGATGACTGTTGCCCATCCTTCAAGTTCAGCTACTAGTAAGACTAGCCTGCAGATCACATGCATCATCATTTAATGCTCACCAGAACCTCATCTAATCTTCAAAGTGGATACTGTTATCATCTCGAATTTAAAGATAAGGGAACTAAATATTACAGAGGTTTTCTAACATAACCAAGGCATCTATCTAGAAAAGTGGTGAACCCAGAATTTGAACCCTCTGTTTAACTCCCAAGCCCAAATTATTAACTACAAAATGTAACTTCCTCTCCTCCCAAGGATGATATAGTTGCCCTTCTTTGTGCTCCCTGATATGTCCACTCTCCTGGCTCCCACATGCTGAAGTGTGTGCATCTAGTTACTTGTGTGTCGTCTCTGCACTCTGAACTCAAGGACCCTGGCTGTCCTGGTCTCCAGTGGCCCCCTGGTGCCTAACACAGAGCCTGGCACATAGTAGATGCTCAGCAGATAATAGATACACATTCTGGGTTGTGGTCAAGAAAAGAAATCCCCACCGAAAGAACTGGAAAGATCACAGTTTTGCCAATATTTATTGCAGTGCTAGTCTTTCCACTATTGCATTACATTATCTATTCCTTTAATAGGCCTTTTAGCTACATTTATTGTGGTACTGATTTGAATAGACTCCTTTAAAAATAAACGAATCTGGAGGAAAAAACTAATCTCTTTCATCTTCTGATGTGTTTTTGAGAAAACAATATTAATTCCCAGTCTGAGAATAAGTATTTGATATTCTTTTACATTCACTTCCATGGATTGTATACCTGTCTGACTTGGAATTTTCAAATAGAAAAGTAATATATGTTAAAAGGCTAGATTTTTAAAGCCCTTAATTATTTTGGTGTCATCAAAGCCCACTCGTTTGCTAGATTTTATTGTTTTTATTTATATTTAATTTGTAGGATGAAAAAGAGGAAATAATACAATATTTTAAGAGAACTAACCATAGATGAGCTTCAGCACTGGCATCTGCTTGAAAAGAGTAACCATTTGGTTTAAATCACTTTGTTCCATGATCTGAAAACGGCATCCATATTTCCCAGACACATCAAAACATGAAATGAATTATGAGATGAATGAAAGGATTAGACAGTGGGCATTCTTGGGACATATCCACTCTTTATGCCCCACTTCTTGAAGACATATTCATGAAATGAGAAAATGCAAGAGAATGAAAATCCAATTTTTCTTCATGGAAGTAGTAACTATTTAATGGGGTAGGGAGGGTGCTTGTCACAGCATGCACGTGTAAAATGTTTGTACTGAAGAATAGTAAATATTTGCAAAGGAAAAAGCTTAATGATCAAGGTGTTTGATCTACTTGATACAAAATAGACACATCTAAAAAAACAATACTTGCAACGTTTTCAAGAATAAAATGTAACATCTTCAATTTCAGCACATATAGTGATAGCCTCTTAGTTAGGAAAGGGCACATGAGTGAAGAGCCAGATATACCCTTAAGTTCCTATCTCTGAATCAGGTCAGGTATGTGACTTTGAGCAAATTCTTTAGTCCTTTCGTGCCTCATTATCCTAGAATCTTAATGTTGAAAGAATAGTCCAATCTTATTTTGTCAACTACCAACCTACTGTCTGACCACCAACAGGGATGCAAAACTCACATGTCTTCAGTGGCCAAGCAGGGGGTATAAAAGTACAAAGGTGTGCACCGGTTTTGTGGAATAAAATAATGACTGGTGGGAACATTGTCTAATTCAACTTTCCCTGTTTTTCCTAATGTCATTCAATATAAATTTTAAAAACACATTGTTGGCCAAATCTTTGCAATTATCTAGAAAATTTCGATTGATGGTTTCCTAGCCTTTGTACAAAGTCTTTATGTACAAAGGAGCACGCCATTCAATACTTTATTTCCTTTTTCAGTTTAAAATGAATGAATGAAACAGAGACCTACTTAGCATTCAAAGTGCACTGGAATCTTTTAATAAAACAAAAGTTTCAGATGAAGTGGTCTCTTAGTGAACATCTAGATCCAGATTTCTTTGTTTCCTAAACCCTTGCTACCCCAAGTGTGGTCCCTGGAACAGCAGCAGCAGCAGCTCTGAGAATTTCTCATAAAGGAAAAACCCGAGACCACACCACAGATCACATTCTGCAAATTTGAGAAGCCCTGGCCTAGAAGACCTGATAAAAATAAATCAGACTTACCCTACTGAGAAATAAGTATTTTGTTAGTATTTACATAGAAAATTGTAGATTTTATGGAATCTTTGTTACTTACAAATTTTGAAATTATTTCCTAGAGTCTTTCTGGTGTGGGTTAAGCACATTATTTCCAGAAATAACAGAAATAGACTACCTGACCTCTTAGTTCTGGTCCAGCCCTCCATTCTCAGGATCACCTGTATTAGCTCAGAAACTCAGTGTTGTTTTAAATGGCTGCATTCACTTAATGGGTTTCAATTTCTTTCTTTCCTTGAGGGAGTGGGGAAAGGTTGAAAGTTCACCTTTCATTTATACACACAATTTGAGCTGAACATTCCACAGGACTATTGGTTTTAAGGAGAAATATTTCCCAAGTGTTATAGATAAAATTGGATATTCTTGGTAAATACGAATTCAGACCATTGAAGAAATGAGTGCTTTTTTTTTTTTTTTTTATCCATTAGTCAGTTATAAGTCTAAAATAGCCCTGTTAGCATACTTTCTCTGCTCTGAATCGTTTAGGGTAATTTTGTGTATATAATTTCCAGCTCCTCCGTCGAGAAATATTTTCAGGCAGTTCTGAAACATGTTCTTTCAATATTAAATATAAGGCAAACCTTTAATATCTGTCAGATTCCCTTTAAAAACTTTAAACATTCACTGAAGAAGTGTTAGTTCAAGGCAAAAATTATCTCAGTTTATTCCGAGTGTTACTGTTTAGGATCAAATGTGCAAATGTACCATTTATATGCCATTAACTGTGATGTTTTCATCTATTAACCTCTATTTCTTGGCATAGTACTTGAGGTTACATGCACTAAAAGCATCTTGAAATGTATAAAGATGTCCCACAGGGCTACCTCTTTTGTTTTGTATATGAACACCTCTTGTGTTATTAGTATGCTATATATATTGGAAAATGAGCCTTAACTCTTTTAGTCAAACAGAATGGTGGCTAATTACTTAATAAAAGGTAAATTAAATCAAGATAAAGAATCCTCTGATTAGCTAAACAGGCCAGTTATATATGGATTCGGTCCTTGTTCAGAATTGCCTAGGAGCCCATAGGAAAAATGGCATTCTGACCTTGCAGTCAGAATACCTTGCAGTCAGTATACCTTGTTTCTCTTCTCTATTGTCATCTGCTTTATACCCAAGGCAGAGGTTACTTATTATCACCTAAATTCTCTGCTTTAAACTTTCTTAATCCACAGTTTATTGGGCATTGGCAATGAGATATAAAGAAAAGTATCATTTTTGCAGAATGATCATGAAAATGTAAGTCCATGTTATCTTTTATGGAAAGATACCAAATGTTTGCTATTTCTCAGCAAATTAGTTTTGGAAACACTTTATCTTTGGTCATTATGAAGAGGAAACATTTTTTTATTGTTAAGAAAAAGGAAGATAATTCGACTGCAAGTATGCATTCATTATAATTCAAATAGGAAGATAAAATAGATAAAGGGAAATAAAGTCTCTTGTTCCCACCTAAACATAAAGCAGCCAGGAAAAGCAATCCTACACACACACACACACACACACACTTTATACTGAAAACTATGAGAAATATTCTGTTCATCTACTCAATTTTCTCTATGTTTGCATCTGTCAGGTGATTTAGTCAAGGGAGGGAGAGAAAGAGGGTTTGTGTCATGGGTGACAATCCACAAGGTGCATAGTTTAGTGTTATCAATAATAATAATTTGGTTTTTAAAAAATCATACACCCACTGTGTTTGGCAAGCACACAATGAGCTATTCAGTTAACATTTCTACTAATGATGCTAATTAGTATGAATTAATGATGGAATATGATTGACACAACCACGGTAGCATTAAGCTAAAGGTGATCTTTGGACAATAGAAAGACAGGAAAATACAGACTTTTGAATGAATACATAGTGCACTTTGAGAAACCAAAAATATATGTATGAAAATTTAAAACTGGCTTATTAGCAGTTTTGATTAAGGAGAGGTGACTGAAGTGGACTTGAAAAGCATGTTGTAGAACTCCTTAAAAATCTCCTGAGAGTGGCATGAAAATAATATGTACTGGAGTAGACCTTTTGACATCTATTGAGACCTTCTTTTAATGTTGCATAATATTGATAATATTAAAGATTTGCTCTATTCAAAAGACCATAACAAAGGCAGTGGCAGGACTTTCAAGGACAGGTTGAAAGACAGATAGGTATTTTTAAAAATCCACTCGTTATTTGTGAAATAAGTTAATGAGTTTATTTCATAACTTGTAAGCTAAATTATGTTCATGAAACACAGCACCCAAATCTAAATGGTATATGCTTTCATTTCCTTGGCTGCTCAGGCAAATACCATGTGATGAGTTGGCATCAACAATGGCAATTTATTCATGGTTCTGAGCTTAAGAGAAAGTCCAAATCAAGGCATCATCACTAATGCTTTTTTCCCAAAGACTGGCATTAGGGGGCTGGCTTCCTCTGATCCTTGGTCCTTGGCTCCTCTGTCACATGGCACTGCACATGGCAGCCTCTCCTGGCTTCTCTGTTCTCTTCCAGATTCCATTGAGTTAAGCTTTATTATTTCTGTCTCTTTCTTTCTATCTGCCTGAATTTCATTCTTCTTATAAAGGACTCCAATATTAGGATTAAGGCCCACCTTGACAGAGGTGGACCACACCTTAACTGAATTAACCTCATCGAAAACGTCCTACTTACAATGAGTTCACACTCACAGGAATAGATTAAGTTTAAGAAAATGTTTTACTGGAGTACATATACCTCCAAACCACCACAGCGTATCACACTAGAGTGTTGTTTCTTCTCACACAATATGTCCATCATAGGCCAACTGAAAGATCTGCCCAGTTCTTGTCACTTCCGGACCCAAACCCACATAGAAGCCACCATTTGCATTTACCTTGAGACAGGGAAAGTTTCTTATAGAGAGTCTCCAGGGACAAATTCTCTGGCCTGATATTAACATGTGTCACTTCTGTTCACAAGCAATTAACCAGAACAAGTCACTTGCCCCACCATGAGGTGGCCACAAAATGCCATCCTACCATGTGCTTAGACAGTAAATATCTAGAAATTTTGGTAAACAGCTATCAAAATGATTTCATTTAATTTTCATACACTTCTGAGTTACAAAGTTATGACACTCAACCAAGAATATATCATTTGTAAATGGTGATTCTGAGATTTAGACTCTGATCTACTTAATTCAAAAGCTTCTAACAATGATGCTGTAATGTATTTCTAATATTTTTATCCAGATTTGAGCTTTTCTATAAAAACTGAATTAAAGTTGCAGTAGAAATGGAAAGAAAAATAGTGAAAGACACACAGGAAGAAAATGAGATGAATATACTTGTAAACAAGATGGAACTCTATGTTAGTGATCGAACCCTTCGGTTTGAATTCATTTGGTTTAATATTCACCAAGTGAATGTTTTTAATAAACTTGACATATTATATGTATAGCAAATTTCACTTTTTCACTTCTATTCAAGAAAAATTCATTTTTCCCCTAAAATCACATACTGACTGTGCCCCCACAGTATTCCATGATGTTATTGCTTATTTCTGTAAAACAAATGGCTCCCTGCAGTATTTCTTTCAGGTGAGATCATATCAGATCTCATAAGTTGAGCCAAGTAGGGGTTGTGCACAAAGGAGATCTCCAAGGAAAATCTATATTCTGTAAGAAAATAGTTTTAGGGACTCAATAAATTACATTTGGATGTGATTAAATAATAACAAAAAGAATTCCCTGTCCTTAGAAAGACATTAAAATTCAACCTGACGTTCCTTATTTTAGAAGAAATTAACCCCAAACCCAGGAGTATAGCAATTTTTGTGTCTATTTTCATTTGTATAAGTGATGAAAGCATCAGGAGCTGGCTAGTTTTTTTTTAATTAATAAATAGAATATTGTTATTTTAGTTTACACTAATTTCCTTTAAGCATCATATGAGCTACTATTCCCTTCAGGATTTCTCTCCCCTTTGTATTTGCTAAAAGAGTTTTTCTCATTCTCTTTCTCTGTCTCAATATCCAAGTGAATAAAAAACTAGTGTATATACAGAAACTTAATCTACAGTACAAATTGTTCATACTATTAAGATATACAAATGCATCAATTAACAAAATGTTATATGGGGACAGTTTTTAAGTCCTGACTTACAGAAGCATTTAAACGTATTTTTAAAATTGCCTGAATACAGGAATGGGAAATGAGATTTCTGCTCAATCTGAGAAGACCTTCATATAATTATGATTGTCCAACAATGCAAAAGTCTTCCTTAGATAGTGGTGAGCTCCAAAATCTAAGAAAAGCTTTTAACAAAGGCTAATACTCCCCCCAACCCCGACACACACACACACATAGAGTTATTGGAGAACAGATCATGACTGGCCAGATGACATACATATAAGTTTCATTTCCATTCTCAGATTTTATGATTCAGCTAATAAATGCAATGCAAATAAATACTCAACAAACACTAATCAGCACTTCACAGTACTTCTTAGGGCCCAGCAGCCCAGCCATCCAAGCAAAGACCCAATCAATTTAAGAAATTCTCTAAGATAAAGGTGCAGAAATAGTCACCTCAAGAGGTGATATCCATTTATTTTAGATGTAGCAAGTCCTGGAAAGATATTGAGGTTGGAACAGGGTTGTGAACATTCTGAGTCTCACATTAGAAGACAATGGAATGACCAAATTATAGTGTACAGGGACTGAGGAGGAGGAGGTCACATGAACTGAGAAGAGACAGGAGTAGAGAGATAAAAACGATTTCTGAAGGTGGGCAAAAGGAATTCCAGCTGTCAGGTGATACCCTCTTATCAGGTAAGGGCTTTCTGAACAACCATGAATAAAAGATTAAAAATCTCTTTTCAAAGATTGAGCTCATACCAGCTCCCTAGGGAGGGGAGAAGGGGACTTAGCTGTTATGATGGCAACTTTGAAGATCTCAGGCACTTAGATAGCACCCTCCTGAGCCTGAAAGACCAAATCAGGTCCATTAAACACTTAAGTTTTAAAACTCCCTCAGTTTTATCTTCCCTGTGTGGATTTTAGTGGTGGCTTGGCAAAGTTCAATAAATAGTTCCTAGGGGTATTCAGATATACAAAGTACATAAATGTATTGCTATTATTCACAATTCAAAGTACTTAAGTGCCTCTCAGATAAGTGTATTTGCACTTTGGCATTTTCAAAATATCTTGTTTAGAAAAAAGACCTATTATTGCAGGTCAAGAAGAAGTAAATTCATGAGGGCTATAAATCTTGGAAAGAAAAATATTCTAGTAAAGGACCAAAGGAAATCTCAGCATATTATTAATAAATTACATAGTGCCTTTCACTTCAAAGATCAAAACCTCAGAACAAAAGACAAAATAAGTCTAGAAAGAGATCAATTTATACATCTTTTTAATCGATCTACTCCATGAGACAAACTTATCAGTGTCAACAACAGTGTGCCAGGAAAATAGAACAAGCAGAATAAAATGTATCTGACAAATCTACTAGACACTATTTAGGTAATACTTGAAAATGTCCCTCTGTGGTTTTTTGTTGTTGTTGTTGTTCTGTTTTCTTTTGTCTGTAATGACTGGGTTTTGATTTTTTAAAAAATAACAACTGGAGGAAATGGGGAAGTGGGTGATCTCCAAGAGAACAATTTCCACAGGTGTTGAGAATCTCAGCTTTGTTGTACATTTCTCTGGGTGGTGTGCCAGGAATTGGAGCACCAGAGCCAAACAGGGAGCTAAACAGCCCCCCATATCAAATCATCAGAATCCTGAACCTTCATTACAGCCTGAGTTGCATCAGGCATGTCTGCTTCTAGATTGCCCACTGTCAAACTTTCTGAGGGCCTGGTGCTAGAGTCAGTGTATCGCTACAGTATAAGCTCTGGACACAAGTGAGAAATCAAGCCCAAGCAGTCATTACCAGGAAGCTGGCTCCACATACACAGCTTATTATTCATAACATTATCTAATAAAGTTAAGCAAAATCATAATTGGGTAATTGCCAGCTTTCCTCTCTGTAGGAGATTACACTACCCTTTCATTGCAATTATCCTTTAATCTTTTATTCATTATTCTCCCATATGTTTGTGACCATTCAACCTCCATGGCTGGGTTTGGGGATCACGATAATCTTAGAACATCAAAAAGATGATCAAATTGTGTATGTATTCAAACAATTGGCATGTCAATTATTTCTTCTTTGCCTCTGAGGTGTGCTTAATTAACTCAATCCTTACATTTAATGAAATATAATTCAGTCATAGCGATTTTGAATCTTAAAGTTACTGTTTAGAATAACATAAAAGTGATTGGATTAGTCATTTTGTATTTGTCTGGTTCAATATCAAGGTGCCTTATTTTCTTTTATATCCCCATCCTGAGCTCACATGCCTAGGTCCAGTTCATTAAAAAAAGATCCCCTTCCTACCCAGTTCGAGCACATTCAGGAAGAGAATCCATTCATCCTCCTGTTTCCAAGTCAGTGGGAGTGGCTGAAGCAAATATCATTTAGTTAAAATATGATGACTACATCATTCAGATGTGCACATTTTCATTTGCTGCTTCTAAGAAGATAGAGTGAGTAAAAACAAGTCATCCATAGTCATTTATCTGGCAAGCATTTAACAATTGTTTAGTTCAGAATTTCTATACTCAAGTTCAGTGAAGCTTGAAATCACAGTATTATTTCTCATTTTTCTCATATGTTATCTGTATGCTTGAATGTGCTGCTAAGTAGATTTAAATGTGAACTACCAGTACTAAGTATAAAGTTTCTTTTGCATGATTAGAGCATCTTTCATGTAAATATTCTGGGTTTTGCTACAGTGTTTTACAATGCCTTTTAGATTATTGCATCATACTGCTTTATTTTGTGTTTCTATGAATTAAAGGGGTTGCTACACTAACAATCTAGATAGCTCCACAAAGAAACGCATTTCCGTTCCTAATGTATGTCATGTTTCTTAAATAATGGGAAAATTATTTATTTTCGACACATACGAAATATTGCTTTGTAAATAAGACACCATTTCAAAAAGGTCACATATAGTCTAAAATTTATCTTCAAATTAACTAATATGTAGTGAGGTCTCACTCCTACCTGCTCATTGATGACACCAGCATTTGTGTAGTCACCAAAAAGCTGCAGCAGCTCATGGGTATATGATTCTAATTTGGTAGATTACTCTGCTTCCTACTCCTGAAATAGGCATCATCCAATATATCATCCAGGAGATAAATCACCAGAACCTTCTCAAAGACAAAGTAGCAGATCAAGTAAATTGGAAGAGCAGGGGTGGGAGGGAGAATTTGAGCTAGAGATAAAACTGAGTATTTTAGAGAACTGTAGAATTGTATAACCAAAAACCTTCCTGAAGATTATTTAGCTCAACCCTTTAATTTTATAATTAAGCAACTTAGGTCTCAGAGACTGATTAAGCCAGTGAAATAAAAAATCAAATTTACATTAATAAGAGGAGTGGCTGAGAAATGACAAAGCCATAAAGCTGCCTTCTGAGAGGAGTAGCCAAAAGTTTAGTACACATTGTCCAAAGGCATGTAGCAAATTAGGACTTGCTCTACTTTGGGATACATTTAGAAGGACCAATGCAGCATCTGATGGCTGGTATATGGCAATACACGCAGATGTGGGTTCTGGTGACCCAGTGACAATGACCCCAGCCAAATGATAAAAGTATAAGAGGCTCAGATAATCTTTTGAGGAAAAAAAAAATGGGTGGATATCAGTACCCTTTCAAAATCAGCTGAGTTTAAAGCACTTGGAGTGCTGAGTGGTTTCAAGGTGGTAACCCAGCTGTACCATCACAGAGAAAGCTGAATGATGGTAGACATTGAAATGCCCAAAACTCACTCTAGTCCTGCTGACCACTTCTAGGCTACAGACAGGTCTTAATTTGCCCATTCAGTGTTTGTGTTTTTGTTGTTTGTGTGCCTTTGTACTTTTAATTAAATTCCAACACTTAAAATTCAGGAATTTTACTGTAGAACCTGTATATTCAGTTTCCTCAAGCTCTGTATTGTTCTTAGTGTCTTAAAATCAAGGATCAGATACAATATTTTTTATTAGAGAACTTGCAGGTTTATGGAAAACTCATGCATAAAACACAGAGTCCACATATACCACCCTATTATTAATACCTTGCGTTAGTGTGGTCTGTTTGGTACAATTCATGAAAGAACAGTTTTATAATTGTATTATTAACTATATTCCATCTTTCACAATAGAGTTCACTGTTTGTACAGTCTTATGTTGTTGTTTTTTAAATTTTTATAATATTTATAAATTTTATAACCTAAAATTTTACCTTTTAAGCACATTCTCAAATATAATTCAGTGCTGTAAATTGCATTCATAATGTTATGCTACCAACACCACCATTCATTACCATTACTTTAAGAGCAATCCAAACAGAATCTCTCTACAATTTAAGCATTAACTCCTCATTCCCTACCCCTACCGCATGTCATGGCAACCTTTTTCTAAATACTGAAGTCTAAGTGTTTGCTTAGTCTAATTATTTCACATCAGTGAGGTCATACAATATTTTTTCCTTTTGTCTCTGGCTTATTTCACACATGGTGTCTTCAAGTTTCATCCACGTTGTTGCAGGCACAATTTTATAATGTGACTTGAACTATAAGTTTTTATTGCATCTTCCACACTTAATACAAGATGGGTCCAGCATGTTGGTACAATGTTCTCACTTACTGACCAATAAGCTGATTCTTACTGATTCCTTATGGTTCTTTCTCATGAAGAACAGCTTCTTCTTCAGAGCTTTGATCTCCATATCCATCTACCAGGTGTTGGTGAGTGAATCATATCCCCCACAAAAGCCATGTTCACTTCCCAAATACTGGTCCTGTGAGTATGCACCCACATGTAAGAAGAATCTTTGAAGTTGTTATTAGTTAAGGTGTGGCCACACTGAAGGAGGATGGGCCTTATTCCATGACTGTTGGTGTCCTTATAAGGATGGACATGGAGGGAGAAGCCATGGGGAGCAGCAGATGTTAGAAGTCAATGGAGCTCAGAAGAGCAGGAGAAGATGCAACCATGTGTATTGTCATGCAAAAGAAAAGCCCAGGGCCACAGGTCACTAGGATCTCAAGGGAGAAAGTATCACCTTGCTGACATCTCCTATTTTGAATTCTCCTAGCCCCAAACAGTGAGCCAAAAAGTTCCACTTGTTTAAACCAACCCATTGTATGGTATTTGCTTTAGCAACTGGGAAACTAAGGTACCAGGTAATATTGATAGTCTATGGAGTGCATGTATATCCTTCTCCACAGAATGATGCAAGAAAACTTGGCCTTGTGTTTGACTCTGAAATTGTAGGCAACCACAGGTACTGTCATTATGCAAGATGATGTATGCATTGTGCAGAGTTTTAAAATATCTGAGCCCATAGCTCTTTGCTGGTCTAGAAATTATACCCCAGTCCTTGACCTGGAATCCATTCTTTTCCCATTATTTTAGATTTTTCTCTCCTGTATCCAATTATCTACCACCATGTGCTTTCCTCAGTTCAGAGAGAAGATTAAGTTGTTTTTCAGCTATTCCAGTACCACTTTCTAGCCCTGGATACTCCCTCATTCTGGGTATGCTCTTACGCAGGCTCCTACATCCCCAGCTGCACCAGAAGTCGTTAGACAAAGAGACTGGAGAGCTCAACCTCCCAGTCCCCATTTAGCATCTGGCCATGCACTGTCTCTACAGACCTAGTGGTAGTGTGACAAGACTCAGCCCAGCAGCCAGTAATTAGTGAAAACAGTGGATAAGTGAGTGGGAAGCTCATGATGACTTGGGAGGAAGGAAACAAAGAGGCAAGTGGGACACCAGCTCAGGCCATGGGACATTTAATGAGAATAATTGCTGAAGTTCATTATTATTGAAACCTAGACATTTAAAAAAGTATTTCTAAATGAATATATATGTATTTATATTCACATATATGTATATTTTGAACTTTGTGTAATCTGTTTAAAAAATCAACAGTTTTACAATACTAAGATAATGAATGTGAGATTGCTTCATAAACTGTTCTGTATCACACAAATGTGCCAACCCCTCACATGTCCTCACATGATTTTCCTTTCTCTTCCTACCATGCTGTACTGTACTGTTATAATGCACGGTGGAAAGGGCATAAGTTTGGGGGGTCAGACTATCCAATAAGTAGACATCCCTGGAAAATTCACTTCACATTTCTCAGTCTTGGATACTCATTTCAAGGTAAAATGAGGATGACATCACATGACACATAGAGTTACGTAGTATAAATAAGAAACAAAGATTATGAAGTTTTTAGAAATTAGTAAGTACTCAAAAGTATCCTTATTAATATTATTGTTATTTTAGCTGATTAGTTTAGTTTATTATTGTTATTTTAGTGCATTTTGCACTATAAGGATGTGTTTTAGTTACGAAAAAAAAAGACAATCCAAATATTTGTCATCATAAAGTACATAATTTAGTTGCACTGATATTCCCTCTCTCCCCCTGCACCCACTCTCTCCCACCACCTCTCCCTCTCCACACACCAAAATGTAGAGTTGCATTTATATCTAGGCACATGGAGAGAAACAGCCTTTGACACCAACACTTTCTAAACTATCCGTGGATATAGTGGTATTTTACTTCCCAAAGTTCTCTAACATCTCATATCATCTTTGAACCATACAACAACTCCATGTGGTAGGCAGGTCTTATGCTATTTTACAGGTTGGAAATTTAGGCCCCAAAGAGATAAAAAAAACTTGTCTGAAGACACATATTATTATATGTAGAAACTAGAGTGATATCCATGTGTCCCACTCCCAGTTTTCTGCTGTCTCATAAAAATGTTCCAATTCAGAGTAGATTTTTTCTTAAAACCACACAAATGAGTTGCAAAATCCTATTATCTTTTGGGAAATAAGTGGGCAGTCTTCTAATTTAGGAAATCTCTATAACATTCGTAAGAAAAGGATATAATTCAATTATAATGGGACATGGGTAAATGTTGGACATTCACTATCTCTCAAAACATTCCTTTCCATCATGAAAATATCTGATGACTAGAGAATGCCTACACGTAGCTAAAATCAGCTTCTCCATCAAGCCACTTTTAATCAAGAATTTAACTCCACTCATTGTTTTTCTTTGTTTCCTAGCAAGGATCCTGGACTTATTTCTCTTCTATTTTATAAGAAGATTGTACAGTTTGAGCGATTTAACTGACATCTTTATTAAAATTTTATATACCCTTTTGTAGGATCTCTGGACTATGAGCTACATTGTTTTTAACTATTCCCTTGATTTCATTCATTCATCTACTCAATAAATTTCTTACGTATTTACTACATGCCAGTTATTTTACTAAGCACTAAAAACACGTGCATAAACAAGGCACCACCTTATAGCTAGAGTTCTCTCTAGAGAATTTCCTAGTCCCAGTGACCTGAAACATACTATTATCATTTTCAGTTCACAGTCGTTCAAACAATTGATTTTGTTTCCTGTGGCAATGTCCCCTTGGCAGAAAGAATTCATAGAATTAATAAAATTTCCCCAAAATTCAACTCTCGTTTTCAAGTTATAGTTACATGTATCATTATGTAAAATATCCCAAACCCACTTACTCACCTTTCAAATAAAACTGTTGCTTCCGTGTCTTCCATTGGGTAAAATATGCTCAAACCTCTTTCTTATAATTTGGATTCAAAGCTCTGTCTCTCTAGTACTGATCATGTTTTAGGGATATCATGTGCTCATAAAAGTTCAATACATACATCATTGGGTTATCACTTATATTTAGACTCTCTTGCCAGCAGCAACAATTAATTTAGATTCTTTAAATTGTCCCCTGAATTGTCTCTAAGAGTGCTTCTTAAAAGTTAGGTGCTGTTCTGACTTCCATCTGTCATCTCTTCTATCTGCATAAGTTCTATAAAATATTTAGATTTCTATTCTTTTCAGTTCATTTCAAATACAAATAGCAAGCATGCCTATGCTTGCCTTAGGGGAAAATGTGTTAAATAAATAAATGTATAATAAAAATAAATTACTGGGTAAGTTTAATATACAGTTAACTATTCCTTCAGGGATGGACACCAAACAATTAATGACCCAGCACAGTGCTTTCAAAGCAAGCCCCAAGGGTCTGTCATTCTTCTCACATTTCCATAAAGAAGGATGCTAATATAAATATAAACTTGAAAACTATCATATAGAAAAGAGAGTGATTATTTAGTAATTACTTATATGACCTACAGCATTGTGAGTTTTCTATCATGCTAAAGCAGCAATATATTTTGTTTTAAATGTATTTGATCTCCTTCAAGGAAACAAAAGCCAGTCCTAGCTACCCAACCAGAGAGGATACTTCATTTCTAAAAAATCTCAGAAGCCCTAGAGGATAAGATTGTGCAGAATTTTAATCATGAGGGATTCCTGTGAAGGGTGTCTCTGGAGATGCTGAGATCACAAAAGCTAAACCATGGGGAAATTATCCAGCTCCTAGGAGTGATGCCACATTCCCAAGAGTTCAATGTGTCTAGAGGTAACCCATCCTGTCTCATTCTCCTTGGAGAGCACATGGCATGGAGTCTAAAACAGAGTGTGCAAGTTCTCTGGAAAATCATTTTGTGGGGAGACAATGAAACTTCTTTTTTTTCCTTTTTGAAAATACACCTAAATCTGAATGAAGTCTTCTAATACATATGGCTTGAGAAAGAAAGGCCACTCATTGCCCTCATTTCAAAAAAATCAACAAGTTACATACTATTATCAGCAGGAAATGGAGGACATCTGAAAGGGAATCTTTTCTCCCTTTTGTTTTGGAGAGACATGTTGCCTGGTTTCCTACAGGAATGCTGATGCTGTGAATATGTAGTCTTTAGGGGAAATTAAAATGTCCCTTCCAAAGAGGAATATTTTTTTGCTCAATTCTTCAAGCTGCTCACCCTTATAAAAATGATCACAGATCTAATCTAATTAGAGTTGATCTGGCTTATCATGTGTTTGGGAGTTTTAGAATCTGTTTATGGTTAACAGGATAAATTTGGTAGAGGGGCAGAAATCATTTCCACCTTCCTTAATGGCAGAGACTGTGTTTTATTCTCCTTTTAATTTACATAATGAATATCAATTGGGTACCCACTATGAGCTAAACAGAAATTTAGTTTCCAGAGATGTCACAGGATATAAGATATATAAGTTTTTGTTTTTATGACTGTATTAGGGTTCTTTAGGGAGACAGAACCAACAGGAGATAACTGTAAATACTATGAGATTTTAAAAAATTGTCTCATGTGACTGGGGATGGACAACTCCAAATTCCATAGGGCAGGATACAAGCCAGGAACTTCAATGAAGTTCCTCAATGAGTTCCCTAGGAGGAACTGGCTGACTGAAGTAGAGATGGAAATTCTACTCTACTTCTCCCTAGACAGGGAGAGCCCTTCTGAGATAGACATATAGCACTCTAGGTAGAAGGGGAGTATGGTAACCTTAAGTGAAAAGATTCTCTAACGGTTTAAGAAACAGGAAGAAATCTATTGAGGCTGGAGCATGGTAAGCAAGTGGGAGAGTTACAAACTAAAGTCATAGGGGCAGGAAGTGTCCAGATTCCAGAAGACCGTGGAGGCTATGGTAAGGAGATGTGACTTTACTATAAATGCAGTGCACCTTGTGTCCTAAAAGGAGGTAGGCACATAGTAGGAAGTTAAACATTTCTTTAATGTTGAAATAATATTGAGAATCTGTTTCTATTTGCATTTGAATTCTTAAGCTTGATAATTTCTCCATTGAAATTACCCCACACAAATGCCTGAGTTCTCCTGTTTAAAGTATTCTAGTTAACACTCAAACTTATTCTCTATAATCAAGGCAATTTAATTGACTAAAAGTTATAAGAGCCTTCATTTTTAAAAGAAGGTTATTTGTCATTAAATAAGAGGAAAATTCATGAATTTTCTTATCCACCTTACTTGCTATGCATATTTGCTAGAATTTGGTCATTAATCATAGATTATATATAGCTCTGGATTAAAAAGCCATGTCCAAACTATCTTTATTATTTTATGTCTACTGATGTATGTGTCAGCTATAGGACATGAACTTGTAACATTTTCTTTCTGATTTTTCCCAGAGACCAGCTCCTTGTTCTTCTCCCTTTCTTATAGATTCTAGACATACTATGCCTACACCTGGACTTTCTTAAAGGTTCTTTTTTTTTCTAAGCACAGTTTCTTTAAGGAAATAAAAAGAGTCCTGAAATAATGTTCCTATCATTTAATATTTATAGACTCCTCCCCTCTTTCGATCTTTTATGTTTCAGGCTTTATTTTTATTTTTACTTATTTAGCAAACATTCTTATAGCCCTTTCTAGAAGCCAGCCAGTTTCCTATATATTTTATAAATATGAACTCTTTAAGTAAAACATGGAGATAGTATTAAAGTGATATGTACAGTACCTAGCAGATTCATAAAACACCAGTATGATTTTCACGAGATCATTCTAGGGACTTGTGGTGTGTGTGTGTGCATATATATGTGTGTGTGTGTGCAGTAACATATATAATACAAAATTTCCCATTTTAACCATTTTAAATATATAATTCAGTGATATTAATTATATTCATGATGTTGTGCTACCATCACCATCCATTACCAAGACTTTTTCAAGACTCCAAACAGAGACTTTGTACTCAGCAAAAAAAAACTGTCTGTTCCCCAACTCTCCCAGCCAGCCCCTGGTAACCTCTAATCTACTTTCTGTCTCTATGAATTTGCTTAGTCTAGATTTTTCATGTGCACGGAATCATACTAGATTTTTGCCATTCATGTCTGGCTTATTTCACTCAACATAATGGTTTCAAGGTTTACCCATGTGGTAGCATGTATCAGAACTTAATTCCTTTTTACAGCTAAATAATACTCCATTGCATGTATATAACATATGCCAATGGACACTTGGGTTGCTTCCACATTTTGGCTATTGTGAATAATGCTCCTATGAGCATTGTTGTACACATAGCTATTCAAGTTCCTGTTTGCAATTGAGGTGGTATATACCTAGAATTGGTCATGTGTTAATTCTATAATTAATCTTTTGAGGAACCACCAAACTCTTTTCCACAGCAGGTGCTCCATTTGACATTCCTTCCACAATGTACTAGGGTTCTAATTTCTCCACCTTCTCACCAACTCTTGTTATTTTCCATTTTTATATAATAGCTATTCTTGTAGGTGTGAAGTAGTATTTTATTATAGTTTTGATTTGCATTTCCCTGATGACTAATGATGTTGAGCATTTCTTCATATGCTTATTGGCCATTTGTGTACCTTCTCTGGAAAAATGTCTTTCATGTCTTTTGCTTATTTTTTAATCAAGTTGTTTGTCTTTTTTTGTTGATATTCTAGGAACTCTTATTCATTATCAGTTAACATTATCATTAGCTTTGTTAGAAAAACTTTATATTTGAAAGAGAGTATATCTTGCTAACAAGATTGGATATTTTATATCATGTAATAAGTGCTTAGTATTTATTTATGGAGAGGCATAATTTACCAAAGAAACACTGTTCAGAGGAATAATTGGTTTGGAGAAATTAATGGTGTCCTTTTTTAAAAATATATGTTCCTAATTTTGAGGTAAGAGCAGGACATTCAGGTAAAGATGAGTCCCCTGATGAGCTATGAAATCCACCAGGGTCTCAAGGCCGTTGTCAGGATATATAACTATTGTTAACTTTTTAGGTCAGCCAAAATTCAGTCTCGATGGATTGACTGACAGACCAACAAATAACCACAAGTGCCAACATAATGGTTAATGTCAAAAGAAGAGGAGAAAATTTTCAAGTAAAAAATTGTTTGTGCTTAATGAAGGTTAAAACATTCATTTTTTAAACTGAGGTTTTCTGCTTTGAATAGATCCATCAAGATAATTAATGTGTATTCAAATTTCACAGTGTTGCTGAGGTTGAACATGCGCTGTATTTTATATGACCAAGCAAAACTTAGAAAATATATCTCTATATACAATCAGGAAAGAAGCTTTGACTGAAAGCAAATGCTTAGTCTTGACCATAGAAGGCTAATAAGGAACACAAAAGTTTAATTTACTGACGATTGCATCATGATCTATTGTTTGCAATATTTTTCAATTAATCAGATAGAGCTTTGCCTTGCCATGGATATTCTCGCTGATAATTTTTTTCACTCTTCAAGTTAGACCAGGTCTCCATGGAAATGTTTGGTCTTAAGGAAAACTGTCAGTCATGCTATAACGGCAGAGAATAAGACTTGGCATAAGTTCATTGAACATGCTGGTGATACATGGACATATAATCACTCTAAATTATCCCAAGTCTTAAAGCTACTGCATGTATCCTATACATATTATAAAAGGCAGTTTCTACACTATTTAGTATACCATATTAATAAATTTTTTTAGCCCTCATGTATTAAAAGATGTTTTCAGGGGATTCTCTTCCCCACTCCTCTTAACCCTCCCACCACCACCTAATTGAGGTGGAACATGAGCCTAATTCAAGCCAGAAAATTGGATTTTCTGTCTCATACATTTCGAGTTGCGTCATGAAACGTGTCAGTTAACTGTGGAGGCCCAAGTTTGGAAGGTCATGTTAACTTTGAGGACTGAGGCCACCATTTATAAACGAGCATAATGGAGACATGAGTAAACTGATTAATGAACATAAAACATACCTAAAAGAAAAATGAGACCTAGCTGCCCAGAAATATAAACCCGAGAGATTAAGAACACTGGAGTAGATGAAGTGAGTAACCTTAAACTCTGACTTTTAAGTTACTTGTGCAATTGCTTTTAATACATGGCTTTTATACTCCAAGTTTTAGGTGCCTTGCAGTACTTCCAGGTCCCTATATTAGTGTCTCTCTAATTCTTGCCTGCCTTTTCTCTTTGCAATGAAATGGCCTATGACTGAGACAAATGTTACTGTGTTGCGTTATCCTCTGTGAATAATAATTAAAGGGTAGGTATAAGTGTGTGAGGGAGAAGGAGGAGACAAAACTGAAATGTGAACTTGGATTAAATAAATGTGAAAGTTGTTTTTAAATCTAAGATGGTGCCCCTCTCAAGATGATTCTAATTCCAAATAGAGTTATAACATGTCAAATCACACTACAAAGATTCCTGCCTATTTATTACATAAAGTTGGAATTAAGCCAGTTTCTGTTTTGGCAGAAGCTCCAATTCTTAATATTAGTGCTGGATCATCCATATAGGACACATTAAAAGACTGTAAAGCTGGTTTGGACACTTTTAATGTATCATCCACCTCCAGACCATTTATAAGAACACAAAGGATTCATGAGACAAAGATAGTAAGGGTTTCTGTGGAAAGAGTTGACTGAGTAATAGGCCAAATTTACCTCAGGTCAAATTTGGGCAGAGAGACTGTTTCAGTAGTTCTGAGGTGGGATAATACAGAAGCCAAGAGTCACGAGTACTTGATTCTGATCTAGAGGCCTTCATTGGAAAAAACATTGGTTAGACTTACCTGTGACTGCAATTGAGGTAATGTTTTACCCAAGCCAAACCTTGCCTCAGGCGTTTGCGGGGCACTACGCCCCACCTTCTTCCCGGACCCAACTTCCCTATTCACCGCAGCCTATCACAGCACTCCCTCACAGCCATAACCTTATTTGGACATGTTGGCCTTCTCCTCTAGCCTCCCCCCTTCCCTCCCAAATCTTCCCCCCACGCCCAGCAACAGCTTAGCCCTATCAGAAGACAACACGCTCACCCCCGCCCAACTCTGCCTATAAAACTGCGCAGCTCTCCCTGAATAAAGGTCTTACCTTCCTCCAAGCAAGTGAGTGGTGTCTCTTCATTTAGTACTGTCAGGGAGACCACAGGGCACCAAGCGGCGACCCTGTGACAACTTCTCCTTAACCCCCGTGAAGACCAGGGAGCCGAGCCTGCGCTCTCCTGACAACTTCTTCACCCCCCCCCCCGCCGTTCCCGGAGTGCACGCCGGACGGCCCACAACTAGCTCGTGTCGCTCCCCGGGCTGCAGCAGGGCTGATCACCCTCAGGCCCGGAAACAAAGCGGCATGCAATAAAGGAGGAAAGAATATGATGTACTTCTACTCAATGCACAATGCATGAGTTTCCTGTGAGCCAGAGGAAAACCCTTCAAAAAGTAGCCAGACTTTAGCCATCTTAAAAGAATCCTAGCTATAGGTCTGCCTGCCAGACCTAGGTGAACGTAACAGAAAGAGCCTGTATAGGCTCAACTACAGGAAATGGGAACTAATGGAGAAATAGTTAGTGGCCTTGCAAAAGGCAGCTCACCTACAGGAGCACAGTGCAGTGGGAAGCGTTCACAGAGGAAGCAGGGGGTGATCCCTCACAACCTCACAAAAGCAAACATGACAGAAAGAAAGAGCATTTAAACATCAGAAAGGATGCCACATCAATCAAGCAAGAAATTTCTATTCCTTTACTTCTTTTATCTTTGTCCTGGATGAGCCAGAAACAATAGGATGAGTAAGGGAGAAGGAGTAGAAGATTAAGGCAGATAAGTAAATAATAATATATAAATGTGATGATTCTCCCATTATCCCCTATAGGTTTCTTAGCCAAAGTCAAGTCTAAAAAGGTTTTACTTTAAATTAAATGAGAAATCCAAATTTGTCATTTAATATATCAGACTTGTCCATTCATACCTCGTAATGAGACTGCCATTAATTGAAAGTTACTGAGAAGCTATTGTTCTGCCAGAATATCACTCAGTGAGAAGGAAGAGAAACTCAAAACAGCCTGTTTAGAAACCAGTTGTGTGAGAAAAGTAAGGCTATTTCTGGAGTTTATAATAATAAGTCCAATTTGTTCAGTATATTGATTACAGAATTTGGAGGACTCATTTTCCAATACAGTTTTTTTCAGGAAGCTGCCCTGCTAGAAAAACATGGATATAGAACTAGCCAAGGCTCCACGAATCCCCTACCTGTATTTAAAGTTTTACTTCAGTAGTGCGAAGATTAAGATTGACCTTTTGTCCTTGCTAGTCTTGTCTGTATGTTTTGCTTGCATTTAGTCTTTCCTTATTGTTGCCCTTTACTAGAATTTGTTGGTCAACCAAAATTTGGATAAAGTAAAGCATGTCTTTTGACTTCTTATCTTATAAATAGCTTATTTTGGAAACAGAAGTTGGCAAACAGGCAACAGATTACAAACTCCCGACATGCTTCCTTTGGTTCTGTCACATTCTTCAAGTGGCCATTTTTAGTTACCTCATAAAACTAGGGGGTCTTGCCCTCTCTCTGATGTCTTGGCATTATCCTTGAAGAAAAAAGGTGTTTATGCAGGTGGGTCAATCATTTCCTCTGTAACTACAAGGTACTGCAATGGGATGGGGTGGGGAGTAAAGTGAGCAATGAGTTCTAATGAAGTCAACTCTAATAACTTTGAGCAAAACGAAGAAGGGAAAATAGTTTTCTTTCTCAGGGCTTCACTTCTATATCACCTGCAAGTAGAGAAATAAATGATGCATCAGAAAATCTCTTCAAATCCCCCTCAATCCCATTAGTCCAAAGGTTTATTCACTTAGTGTAACAGAATAGCAGAGGTCTTGCTCTACCATTTTTATTTCTTAATTAGACTACACATTCAATTCCAGCATTTCTTCTCAGAATAGGGTTGCACAAGAGTACAGCTGTCAGATTAAATCCTTTACATTCATTTTTATTCATTGCTATTGCTAATGTATCCTACTATTTGCATGCAAAACCTAATACCTTAAGGCTTCTGGAAAAAAGAAGACCATTAAAGGCAAGCTATGGTGACCATATGTATTTTCCTTTTCAGATGAGATTTGATTTGCAAATATGCAACATTATTAGAAATTAAATAAATGGAGTCATCCAATCTCATGAAAGATGTTCTTTGTCTCTAATTTTAAATACAAGGTCATTTATCTTTCAAGATACCAATATTTACGCTCTGTCTCATGAAACAGTATTTGAAGTGTGCTGGAAGTTTTAATAAACAATGATAGTAATAAGCATTCATTTCAATTATGGTTCTTTGGAATAGTTTTTCTTAACTTCCAAATTCAGATTTCAAATTCTCTATGAATATAATTATTTGAAAAAAATTGCTATATTTCTGTTTGTCTTCAGATCAATGGAATCAAAATGGAATACATTGTTGATCCTAAAACAACTGAATGTCACATTTTGAGAATGCTTATTTCATTATAAATCACGTGACTTTTGTATTTCCCAAGATGATTAATGGTCTTTGGTCAACTTGTCAAGTTTATTTATGTATTTTTCATGTTCCTCTCATTTGAGGTTTTGTTTTATGTCCTTAAAGGCAAATTGAGTTTTTGACTGAGATTACACACATAACTAATTTTTTTAAAATAAATTGACTAGCCAATTCAGTTGAGACAAACACATACAGAAGAAACAAATGAAATCAACAACATAGAACAAATCAACAAAAAGACAGTGAACTGGTAGTTATACCAAATACTAAGAGTTTGAAGCCTCATCAACATTCTTATGATTTTATTAGACATAAAGTCCATGGAAAAATTAATAGAAAAATTTAGCATTAATGTCCTTTTTCACTTTTACCTCAATATAACTGGAAATCTCAGATAGAAATTTCTAGAGAAACTTGGAGGTGACATCTGGTAGACTATTACAATGGTAAGGCTAAATATATATGGTGAAAGCAAGAAGAAAATCCTAATGTCCTATGCAGACATTAGAAGCCAGATGCAGTGGCCATTATAATGAAATCATGTAGCAGTAGAGGGAAATTAAGTAGAATTTCTTTTTCTTAGGCACTTTAAGATAAAAGTCTAAGAAAAATACATGTATTGAACATCAAAAATTATGGATCCTTCTAACATTAAAAAAAAACATGTATTTTTGTAGTCAGAGTCCTTGAGAATTTGTTATTCATTAATGGTCTCCATTCTGTATAACATCATACATTTGTTTATTGGGAGAAGTTACTCAGATGTGTTTGGTTTTTTGGTTGGTTTTGCTTTTGTTGGTGTTGTTGTTTTGTAGGCCTTTGAGTTAAGAGTATATGAAGACTGCACTCAAGAGAAGTAGACAGCATCCATCTGGAGGATTATTACTAAGCACCACGGTTTAGGTATTGTTTAGATACTAATGATGGTCTCTGAAAAGCCCTTCCAACATTCTGAGCCTTTGGACACACACAAGTCCCATCCCACTGCACTCTTTGAATAAAAATAAGGGAAAAGTTTGAAGCTTTAAGACAGAGTTGCTCATTAGCAAATTCTGTTTTCCTGTATTGCAGTTGTTCTTAGCCCAACATTTCCCTTGCCTGTCTCTTTATTAGGTACTAAACACCCTTCAGGGTATCAAAGGAAGAAAATTCACCTTACCTCTGCAGTCTCTTTTTAATCAGAGAAAAATCGATTGCCCTGCACATCCCCAATTTTGTGCTGGTGGAGCAGGTAACATGCCAAGACCAGGATAAGCCTATATATTGCTTTCTCTGTCATTTATGCTTCTTTCTTGGCCTGACAATTGTAGGAGCCAAAATTTTGATTCCCACAGCCAGGTGGAGACCAACTATTTCACAGCCTGATTTTAAATTTTACCTTTAATGCTTTTAATTCCAGACTTTACAAAGACTACAAAAAATTTAATAACCAAGTAAAACTAAATATGCTGCAAATATATAACAGTATGGTTGTGGCTATTTGGAAGTCTTTTATGAATCCCCCAAAAGAGAAAGATAATGTTTTTTAACTGATACATTTCTGTGGGAGTGAGACCCTTTCAATTTTCCTACATCAGTGAGGTAATGACTCAGGTTGAGTTTCTGCCCTCTTGCTGGGTCTGATATAAACAGAGACACACAGAGGAAAAAGGGGCTTTGACATATTTGATTTGGCCATATGAGAGAAAGGACTCCAGGTTTGCCCATAGGTGAGCTCAAGGAGAGAAGCCCCAAGAAGCTCAAAGAGCTGAGGCCCAGGGAGAGATGAGCCACATGCCTGATAAGCTCACAGCCAAGCTCAGGAAGAAAGCAGTGTAGCCAAGACTGATAGAAGAGGCCTGCTGAGAGATAAGTCCTATGCCTGGTCCCACAGCTGAGTTCCAGGAGACAGTAGATTATGGAGGGGAAGGCAGAGACCTCAGCAGAGATCAGCGGCCATCTTGCTTCACCGTGTGCCCAGACAACAAGATCAACAGTAGCTGACTTTGGTGAGAAAGCACTTCTGATGGTGCCTTGATTTGGACATTTCACAGCCTCGGAACTGTAAGATTTTACCCAAAAAAAATGCCCTTTATAAAAGCCAACCCATTTAGGGTACTTTGCATTGGCAGCCCTTTGGCAAACTAAAACAATAGCTAATGTAAACAAATTTTACCAAACCATTCTTCTTAAAGAATTGTCTATGCGCACAGACTTTGTTTTCCCATAAAACACATTCTTCATGACTAAATATCTTTCCTCTTTTCCAAGTCAATCTGAATCGAAATAACTTTTCTTGATCTAGGAATCTTATCAATATGTGTAGAAGCTTTTAATCTTTGGTTTATATGTACTTCAAGTTCACACTTGAAACAATAGCATTCTAATCAGCAATTTTGTAAAGGAGAGTCTTCCTCCCCATAAGAATCTTTAAGAACCTGTTACTAATTACTCATGATTGAGGAGTATGTTTCCTTATTTGAACGGAGCCTTTGATTCTTTCTGAGGGTTCTTGGCGATATCTCCATGTGAATTTCTTCAATACTAAGAAGTAGCCTGTATATCTTTTCTGATGGAGAGCAAACTTCCCATCAGAAAATAGATTTAGGACTAAAAATGAGTCTCTATTAGGCAAATTACACACAGAAACATGTATGACTTAATACCATGAAACCTGGCTGTTATGTAAAATTTTACGGTTAAAACACTTGACTTCCATTTTTATATCTACTATTCCAGAGGTTTAAAGGGAAAAAAATTAAGTTTAGCTTTACCCTTTATCTAGTCTTAGATCAGAGCAATAGGGACAAAGGACTTTCACTTTTGACTCAAGTTTTATATGTACAATATTTTTAAGACCTGAAATTATTTTGTTAATTTATCTGTTTGGATGCTAATTTTCTGCCTTTTCTCAGTACAATGTAAACCATATCGGAGCAGGTACCTTGCAGGTTTTGTTCACCACTCAGCATGCTCCCTGCCTTTAAGGAGCTTATGATATTGTTGAGAAGAGATGACTCTTTCATATTCATCCATCACCCTTACAGGAGATCTTTTTCAGTCTATGAAATAAACAGTATATACTAAGCCTGCTTAGAAAAGTCAGAAGTTTGTGCTAAAAACTGTTGAAGAGTATGAGTCTGTATAAATGAAGAGAATCATGGACTTTACCACCCTCATCTAATGAGACTTTGTAGGCTAGTGATTAATAAATTCTCTGATCTCCTGGAGACTGCATAATCAATTTTCAGTATTGTAAAGCAGTATTATTTTTTCTTTTGTATTACTAGATTCTCATTGTATATCTTACATATGTTTATTATAAAAATGTAAAAATTAGTCATTATCTTTTAAATACATATATATATACACATACACATACATACATATATATATATATAAAATATGTGAGAAAGAGTTATATAAAACTGAAGAACTGTAAACTAAAAAGACAAGCTATCATACCCGACACTGATGTCAGGGGAAATGAGTAGAAAAATAATCACAATTTGTGACAGGTCACAAAGTATATTCTAAATGGAGCGCTCAACTACAATGGTCATGTCAGAATTTGGGGCCTGTTCTTCTTTTTAGAATGATCATCTCTCAGTTTGTTTGTAGGATTAAAAAACAGCAACAACAACAACAAAAAATAGACTAAAGATAGCAGGCAGCATAAGATGCTCCAGTTGCTGTTCCCTACAGAATCTTTGAACAATTAGCAAAAATAAATAGCAAGGTCATCTTTTTCAGAAATGTGGAAAACAGTTAATAGGTTGCAGTAACTGGACAAGGGCTGAATCAATAAAATACACCTTTAAAAAACTTTAGGAGAAGACCATGGAGCCCTTGCTGGCCCCTCCCCCAATCCCTCCCCAGTGTACTTTGCAGCTTCCCTGTGCTCCCACTGTAGGTCCCTGGCCCTGTTACAGAAGGAAGACAGTAACATACTGGGGTGCCTGTATGTCACTGTCAATCTCTCAGGTGGCCACCTGAAAGACTGAGCCAGGAAAATCAACTCTGGTTTGCCATCTCAGAATTTTTCCCTGCAGGCAGAAGCAGCTTACAGACAGCTAAAGCGTATATAAAACACTTAAGTCTAAGAGACTTGGGGCAAAGGAAGACCTGCTTTAATACAAAAATAGAGCATCCAGGAGGGTGAACAAGTCAATTTAGGCAGTAAAGAGGGCGTTCTCATTCCTATAAATGGGAAATTCCTAAGGCTACTAGCAAGCACAAGGCAGGACAAGACACAGCTCAAAAAGGCAGAGAGCCCCGCATTCCACATTGACCTCATGCTGATCTTGATAGTAGGGCTAAACTCTGGAGATGTGCTCCAGTCAACACAGAACCAATTTGCAAAGACTGTGAAGATGTTTTGTGATGGTTTATTTTGATTAGCTCATGACACTCAAAGAAATATCTGTCATATCACTAGCTGGATACAAACTTAAGTAAGAAAGAGTTCAGGGACTAAACCCCAGAATTAACACTTCAAAATATTAAAATATAGAGTGTGCAACAAAAGATTATGAGACAAACAAAGAAACAAGAAATAATAGCCCAGCCAAAGGAAATTATAAAAATCCAGAAACCATCGATGAAAAAGACCAGACTTTGGATATACTGGACAAAGACCTTAAAAAATGATTCTCAATACACTCAAGGAGATAAAGGAAAACACAGAGAAAGAACTAAAGGATATCAGGAAAACAATAAATGAACAGCATGAAAATCTCAATAAAGAAATAGAAATTTTAAAATTGAACCAAAAAAGAAATACAGGAGTTGAAGACCACAATAAGTGAAATGAAAAATTCCCAAGAGGGTTTTAACAGCAGATTGGAGTTAACAGAAGAAAGAATCAATGAACTCAAAGACAAAACAATTGAAATGATTCAGGCAAAGGAGAGAAAAGGGAAAAGAATGGAAAAAAAGTTAACATAGCCTAAGAGACATGTGGGACACCATCAAGCATACCAATAAACAGACTTTGGGAGTCCTAAAAAGATTTTTTTTTAAAAAAAGAGAGAGAAAGGGCAAAAGGCATATTCAAAGAAATAATGGCAGAAAACGTTCCAAATTTAATGGAAAGCATGAAAAGGTACATTGAAGAATCCCAAAGAACACCCAATAGGATAAACTCAAAGAGAGCCATGCCCAGATGCATAGTCAAATTGTTGAATGCCAAGGACAAAGAGAGAGTTCTTTGAGATGTAAGAGAAAAACAATGTGTTATGTACAAGGGAGTCCCAATAAGATTAAGTGCCAATTTCTCCTCAGAAACCATGGAGGCAAGAAGGCAGTGGGACAAAATATTTATTTGTTGAAAGAAAACAATTGCCAGTTAAGAATTTTATCTCCAGCAAGAATTCCTTTCAAAAATTAAAGAGAGAATAAGACATCCCCAGACAAACAAAAGTTGAGGGAATTTGTCACAAATAGACTTATCCAACAAATAACACTACAAAGAGTTCTTCAGACTGAAAGGAAAGACCATCAGACAGTAGAACAAACCAGCATAAAGAAATAAAGGCCTCTAGTAAGTGTAACAATATAGGTAATTATAGTACTGTTAAATTCTATTTTTGGACATGTAGCACACATTTTACTTTTCACAGGCTCAAAAATTCAAATGCATAAAAAGTAATGATAAATCTATGGTTTGGACAAATGTATGAAGATACAATTTGTGACAACTACAACAAAATGGTGGGAGAATGGAAGGGTATAGGAACAGTATAAGTGTATGCTATCAAAGTTAATATCAAATCAAATGAGAATGTTATAGAATTCAGATGTTAAATTTTAGCTCCATAGCAATCACAATGAAAATATATGAAAAAAGATGTACAGAAAAAAATGAGAAGGGACTCAAAATGGTACAATACAGAAAATAAAATAAATGTGCAAGTAGGCATTAACAGAAGAATTGAGAGACCAAAAAAAAAAAAATGTATAAGAATTACAAAAACCAAATAGGAAAATGGCAAAAGAAAGTCCTACATTATCAGTAGTAACTATTTTAAATTTAAGTGGATTAAACTCTCCAGCTAAAAAGCAGGCATTAGCAGAATGGATAAAAAGCATGACCCAACTATAAACTGTATACAAGAGATTCACTTTAAATTCAAACAAACAAGTAAGTTGAAAGTGAAAGATTGGAAAAAATTTATATCATGCAAACAGCAACAAAAGATAGACAAGGTAGCTACCCTAATATCAGATAAAATAATTCAAGTCAAAAACAGTTATGAGGGACAAAGTAGGTCAATATATACTGATAAAGTAACCACTTCAACAAGAACACATAACAGTTGTAAATATATAAGCAACAAATGGAAGAGCCCCAAAATATAAGTAGCAAATATTGACAGATTAAAAGGGAGAAATAGATGGTAGTTTATTAATAGCAGGGGACTTCAATACACCATTTTCAGTAATGGGAAGAACATCTAGACAGTAGAGCAATAAAGAAATAGGAGACTTGAATGATAGTATAAACCAAGTAGCCCTAACAGACACAAAACACTTCACCCAACATCAGCAGAATAGACATTCTTCTCAAGTGCACATGGATCATTCTCCAGGATAAATCATATGTTAGATTGGAAAAGAAGTCTCATGAAATTCAAGAATACTGAAATCATACAATGTATCTTCTCTGACTAAAATGGGATGAAGATATAAATCAATAATAGCATGACCTTGTAAGACTTATTGAAGGTATGAAGGGTGATTCAACCTAAGAAAATCAATTAATATAGTATCCCATATTAATGGAATGAAGGGAACACATGATCATTTCAATTGATGCAATAAAGGCATTAGACAAAAGCCAGCATACCTTCTTGCTAAAAATAAAATAAAATAAAACCAAACTTAAAACACTTAAAAAAAATAGAATAGAAAAGGAAACTTCCTCAACATGAAATGCCATGTATGAAAAGTCCACAGCTACAAATTGGTGGGATGCAAGACCAACTTGCAAAAATCAGCAGCATTTCTATATACTGGCCGTGAACAATCTGCCAAGACAAAATCATGGAAAAAATTCCATTTATAATAACAACCAACAGTATGAAATATCTAATAAAAATTCTAATCAAGGATATAAAGAACTTGTAACAGAAAACTACAAAACATTCTAAAAGAAATCAAAGAAAACTTAAATAATTGAAAAAACATTTTGTATTCATTGGAATACTAAATTTGGTTAAGATGCCAATTCTACCCAAATTGATTTAACAATTCAACACAATTCCAATCAAAATTCCAACAGCTTTCTTGCAGAAATAAAGAAGACAATCATCAAATTTATATTGGAAGAGTAAGAGGCCCCAAATATCCAAAATCATTATTAAAAAGAAGAACAAAATTGGAGGACTCAGATCTCCCAATTTCAAACCTTTTTACCTTATTATAGTGATCAAACTAGTGTGGTACTGGAAAAGGACAGAAATAGAGAACAATGGGATTTAATTAAGAGTTCAGAAATAAAAACATCTATGGTCAATTGATATTTGACAAAAGTGCTGGGTCCACTTAATGGGGCAAGAATAGTCTTTTCAACAAATGACACAGGGAAAAATAGATATCCACAAACAAAAGAATGAAGGTGGACCCACCATATGCAAAAACTAATTCAAAATGGATAAAAGACATAAAAGTAAATATCAAAACTATAAATCCTCTAGAAGAAAACATAGGGAAGCACCTTCTGGTCTTTGTGTTAGGCAATGGTTTCTTAGACTTTATACCAAAATCACAAACATCAAAGAAAATATAGAAAATGGGACTTCATCAAAATTAAAAACTTTTGCATATCAAAGACTTCATCATGAAAGTAAAGCAACTTACAGAATGGGAGAAAATGTTTGGAATCTATATATCTGATAAGAGTTTAATATCCAGAATATAAATAGAAATCTTATAATTCAAGAACAAAAATATAAACAACCATATTAGGAAAATGGGCAAAACACTTAAATAGACATTTCTCCAAAGAAGATAAACAAATGGCTGGTAGGCCCATGAAAAGATGTTCAACATCATGAGCCATTAGGGAAATGTAATCAAAACTACAGTAATATAACTTTTCACACTCTAGAATGGCTACTACTTTTAAAGGGTGGGGGGAGATGACTAGTATTTAGAGAAATAGGAACAGTTTCCATTGCTTGAGAATGTAAAATGGTGTAACCATTGTGGTTCATTCTGGTTACATCTGTATTTAAACATTGTTGCTGGCAGAGAGCTCACATCTGCTCCCTGATTCCTTATAAATAGTGCTACAGAAAATGTACTTTGAACTAATTGGAACCCAGTGGGGAGGAGGTCAGAGCAGAAACTGTGAGATGTAAATTTTTAATTTTTCCCAAGCAAGTGTTAAAGCCATTAGAATAGGTTGTTTTCTTAGTCAAGTTCTTTCTCTCCATCTCTCCACTCTCAAGAGGATGAAAGCAACCTCAGAATCCTTCGTATTTACCACTGCCCCCAACAATCTAGAGCGACAACACTACCACGAAAGTTGGGGTGGGAGGTGGAACAGGAAGCTCTGGAAATGAGGAAGACTTCTTCAAAAGTTATCTGAAGAAAAATTACAATTAAAATGATACCCACCAAGGGGAGAAACACAATGTCATTGCAAAAGAGGAAATAACCCTCAAAGAAATGAGTTCTGGGATTCGAAAAGGGGGACAAAAACAAAAATAAATGCAAACTCATTTCATGAGAAAAGTGACCATAAATCACCTAGAGACCAGCCAATTAGCCATCAAAAATGATACTAATCTTGACAATCTGATCCAGAGTGTTAACAGGTCATAATCAATTAATAGTGAACAAATGTCTTCTTATCCATTGAACAGCAAGTTTTTGCCAGAAGCTAAAATCTAATGATAATGAGTTTTAGGTTCTTAAAAGACTTCACTGTAAACATATTCTGTTAATATTTTTGTTTTGATGTTCTGTTTTGCTTAATCCATTTCTGTTTCCATTTAGTTTGATTTGTGACGTATGTGATCAATGCCAGCAACTGGATGAGCTGCCACAGGGCATAAGATCCCAGAGAATATTAAGAACAGACTGATGAGACTTCAAGCTTTGAAATGGGAATGTCCCTCTCACCCAAGCCCTATCCCTCATTCCTCTGCTAATCTGCTTGCTGATACAAGTTATGGTTACGGGAGAACCTTTCAAGGAAGGAGAGATGAGAATGAATGGAAATAAGGAATTGACTTGGGATAAAAAAGGCAGCAACCCAACAGAAGTGTTTTATGCCCCTTTTCCTACTAGGAAGTAATTGTAACTTATGAAAAATACTTAAAAGCTTGTTTGAACATGTGCCCACATATTGAGGTAATTTATGGAATTAAATACAAGAAAAGTGTTAAAATGATCACTGAAGTATTGAAACTACCTATAGCTAGTTTCATCATTCATGAATTAATTTGCCTTTCAATCCTTACCTCTTGCCCACTATCTTTTGGGATGTTCTATTGTTTTTCTTTGTGGATTATATGATGTTTTATAGTAATATAAAACATGATAGGAATCTCAGATGTTTCTTAAATATTTCTGTGTAGGAGGTGATGCATAAATCTTGTCAACTCCAAGAGAGTGGGTTGCTTCAGATTTCAGTCAAGAGTAACCAAATTAATAACCTAATATTTTAAGGAGACTAGATGAAGGTGTGATTGAGAGAAGCTAAGCTTGGGCCGTTGGGAGGATGGCATTGGAGCCCTGCTTCCTCCAGTTTGTGACCTGCCCCTTATTTCTCCACCTTCATTTACACAGTTTCCACATCCTCCTGTGTCTGCAGGCTGCAAGGTTAGTGCTCTTCTACTTACCTCCTTCTCAGACATGGCCCCACGTTCTGAAATCATGTTGACTTCTAGGACCTACCAACATCCACTCCTCCCAGACCCTGTACTCTGACTTCCTCTCTCTACATGAGAGATTTTCATTGTTCCTGTCATTATTCAAGTTGAAGGAGTAGCAAAGGCCTTGCTATGACAGTTGAGATTTACTCCAACTCTTTTTATTTATATATTGAGTCCTTACCTTTCCCCCAGGGCTCTAGGGTTGTGAAACTCAAAAGCAAGGATGAGGCTTGTTTTTTTTCCTGCATTTTTTTTTTAATTATACACATATGTAGAGGCAGTAAGAACACAAAAATTGCCTATGCATTCAAACAAGGAGAAAGGATATGGGGAAAACAGTGGTTAACATTTTGCAAACATCATTCTCTCATTTGGAAAAGCTGTCTTTAGCTCATTCCAGGGTCCCTTTTTTTTTCCTTTTCTTAAAAATAGAAACTTTTCTCTTTTTTGAGAAGTTTTGAGTTAACAAAACCATCACGCATAACATACAGGATTCCCATACATCATCCCACCACCAACACCTTACATTGTTGTGACACATTTGTTACAAATGATGAAAGAATATCATCATAATATTTCTGCTAGTCCATACCTCATATTAAGTGTTTTATTTTTTCCACAAACCATCCTGTTATTCACACCATGTATTAGTAGTGTATGTTTGTTATAGTTCATGAGAGAACATTCTCATATTTGTACTGTTAACCACAGTCCATCATTCATCATGGGTTTCACTGTGTTATACGGTCCAGGGCCTATTTTTATACACCTAAATTAACTTTCATAGTCCCAAATGCTCTGTAGCTGCCCTACTAACTCTCACTCAACCCTCCCTACCATCGCTAAAGCTATTCCTCTAAGAATTACAAGCAATGTCTGCCCTTCTAGTCCTAAACTTTAGGCTATTTTTTTCCACATACTTATAGCTTTTTTTTTTTTGAGATACCAGGGCCAGGGATTGAACCCGGGACCTTGTACATGGGAAGCTGGTGCTCAACCACGGAGCTATATCCCCTCCCCTCACATACCTATATCTTACCTCCCCTAGGATCTGATATTCTTCTCCCTTCAACTGTGAAATCTCTCATCAGGTCAAAAACAATCTGATGAATGTAACTAGGTTTATGGGTACAGACTAATCACATTTGAAGTTTCTATGTCCTCCCAGATAATATATGCATATTTTCATGGCATTGCCTTCACCCCTGACATGGAAACAATCTTAAGTAATTCTGTGAATTTGATATAATCTGGGAGCCCTTTGGTTCCAAGAATTCCATAGGCCACCTGCACTCTTTGTAAAATGCTGCAGTTTAAACCTCAGTATCACATTGTTGTTTTCCAAAGACTCAACTCTGAAGAAGATCACACTTACTTTCACTATTCCATAAGCTAAGGAATATATCAACGAATGACACAATGTTGAGGTGGCAAGGAATCTTAAATAAAAACAAAACAAAAAAACAAACAAACAACACACCATACAGAACAGCCTGTTTATCATGCTATTGCTTGAATGCAATTTCCATTATAGGTAATAATTTGTTACTGTCTTAAAAGCAAAGGCTTCAGCTATTTCCTTTTAAGTGCATATTATCCAGCATGGCAGTAATGATCAATTAATCAAATAAATATCTCTCAGAACTATATATACAATGGGGGAGAGAAGGAACTATTGATTGCTTTTGGAGAAAACACTCTTACAGAGCCTGTTAACGGCTCATTAATCTGCTTTAAAATTCAGAGTCTGCATTTGAATTTAGGGGGAGGGGAAGCACATTACAACATAAAAAAGCAGGTTTTAGCTATAAAGGAGAGATTATAATTCATGCATAGTGATATTTTTAGAGGCTCCTCTCTGGTCTCTTCGTAGGCTTTGAATAAATCAATAAGTTTGTCTAATGATAGCATGAAGCTAATATAGGAAGTTGCAGTTTAATATCAGAGTAATTTTTTCTGTCCATGAACAATTTTTTTCAACTCTGCTTCTGCAGTGGAATTGGTGAAACTATGCAGTATGACTTACAACACTTATTCAAAATTGGAGTTAAAAAAAATCCATTTCCTAAAGAAGAACTAATGCATATCATAATTTGAGCAGAGAAAGGGATGAACAAGAAGCTGAGATCCTGAACCTCATGGGAGAATCTTGTGGCATAAATAGGTTAATTCATAATATATGATGATTTCATGTAAATATTTAAATATAACATACTGTATGTGCTGGGAAGCATAGTGTATTTCAAAAGTAAGCAGTTTTTAACTGAATAAATGACATATATATATGCCACATTCTTTCCCTATTAAATACTCAAGGAAAATTTGTGGAAAGACTAAATTAGGAACATATTTTAGCTTATTTCTTTGGAAAGAGTTAGGATTAAAAAAAAAAAAAAAGAAGGCAAGTTAGAAAATTACTCCATTTGAATTTAAAGAGGAATTTGGCAACAAAAATATTGATGCTATTTATCAATTCTTTGTGGAGGACCCACAAGATGAGATGACATGAATGATTAATTACATAATGTCATGTATTTCATCCAATGTCTCCTACATTTAAAATGGGGCTTATATAAGAAGTATATAGCTTCATGGTTTTTTGTTTCTTATTTGTTTTTGTTTGCACAAAAGGAAATAAATTTAACTTCTCAATTCACACAGGCTAAGTCATATTCTGTTTTAGAATCCTCACTTAAATTTATGGATCAGAGGCTTTGCTTGTCACTACACAGCTGTTATGGAAGTTGATTTCTGCCACAGAGATAAAATGTAAAACACTGATCTTATTTTCAAAAATAACTTTAAAAATATAACCGTCTTGTTCAAGCTGCTTTATCTTTCTGGTGCTCAATTTCCATACTACAAAATGTGAATGAATCTAAAGATTCTGTTTTAGCTTTCTTGGCTGTTCAAGGAAATACCAGGAAGTGTTTCAGCTTCAACAAATGGGAATTTATTTGCTCATGGTTTTGAGGCCAGGAAAATGTCCACATGAAGGTATCATCAAGGTGATGCTTTCTCCATGAAGACTGTGGAGTTCTAGGGCTGACTGCCAGCAATCTTTGGTCTTTAGTTTGTCACATGGCAAGGCACATGGCAGTATCTCCTGGTGTCTCCCTTCTCTTCTGGTTGCCACCGGTGTTCAGCTTCTGGTTGCTCTGTCTGTGACTTTTTTCTCCATCTGAATTATATTCCCTTATAAAGAACCCAGTAACAGGATTAAGACCCACCCTGACTGAGGTAGGACACACCTTAACTGAAGTAACCTCATCAAAAGATCCTGCTTACAATAGGTTTACACCCATAGGAATGCATTAAATTAAAAAAAAAAAAAAAAAAGTTATTCTGGGCTACATACAGCTTCAATCTACCACATATCCCTAATACAATTTGATTTGGTATGTTTATGAAATATAAATCTACCTCCCCATTCTATTTTGTAACCTAAAAAATTATTACATTTTTGGAGACAGAAATGCCATTCTTATGCTGTTATTTGCTATAGGTCACAGTCTGATACACTGTTACACATTGTCTGGAATGGAAGGGAATGGAAAGTTATGAATTGTTCCTATGCTGGATCTTCATTAGGTACACTAAGTGAGGGGTATGTCTGGAGAACTTCTATAGAAATGATTGTTGAGCCATGACTTATTAACTGCTGAAATTTGAATGATTTTATTTTGTAAAGATTATTTGGTGGCCTATTCTTCCACTGCCTTTTTTTTTTTTTACAAATATTAGAGTTTGAAATAAAGCCCATGTAATTGGGCAACTTCAGGAAAGTGAAACAAATTGAAGTGGTCTCCAGTGAGTATTTACAGAACCAAAGAATTTGTAACAAATCACTCAGAAAATTACTATACAATCCAGGATGAAATTTTTCTGCATTTTATATCCTCAAAATCCAAGGGAAAGGAAGATAAATCCAATCCAGCTAGTTTCACTTCCTTAACCTCTAGCTGTCCATTCAATATTCAAGTTGGCAGAATGAAATTGAAGATGTTTATACCTCTGGTGAGGAAAGAAAAATTGTAAGAGAACATACAAAACAAGCCCTCTTTCTTTATAGTATAGTGTATTATACAAAGACCTTCACTGCTGTAGGACCTGATTTTCTAAATGCACGTTATTTAGAGTTGTGGTATTTTGCATATTATTTCCTGTCTTGTCTTGAGTAGATGTGTGTATTTGTGTGTGTACATGTGTGTGTGTGTGTGTGAAAGAGAGTGGGAGAAAGAGAGAGAGAGGAGAAGAGAAAGTGGAACCTAGTCTTTTTTTTTTTTTTTTTTTTTGAAGACCTTAAAACAATTTGAATGAGTATTTACCCATGGGTTTTACACTAATTTAATGACCATTTTTTTAATAGAACATATCCCTTTATTTGCATATAGAATCTAGGCAGCAGAAAAAGCATTATATTTCTCACTCTGAGACTAAAACCTTACCTATGGGCTTCCTCAGAGTAGTGAGAGGACAATGCTATTTGCCCTCCAAAACCTCACATCAGAGATTGTAATGCCTGGTGCCAATTATGATGTGGATATCTGACTATACTGGTATGACACCACCAACTCATTTCACCAGGGCTAACAGAAAACTGTCAGACAAAAAGAGCTCTCTGCTTCTCCCACCTGTTTATATCTAAACCTGTTGCCTAGAGGTGAAAGATTCAGTATATTCCATTACTGATAATTTCTCCCATCTCATTTCCCTGCACTGAACTCATTCTAAACTACGAAGTTTGAAATCACCTCAATGCCATCTCAAAAGAAAGTAACAATGGTCAAGTTTTGAAAGAATACTCTAAACATCCTATGAAACTTTTTAAATATAGTCAGGCCTTAATAAGATTTTAGCTTAAAGAATTAATGTCAATGGCAAAGGAAAAATTCCATACATCATTGCATATGATTTCAGTACAAAATATGGAGACTTAAATATGAACTGAAATTAGACATAACCTAGAAATGCCCTTCGTGTTAAAAAGGAAATAGGCAAAGCCAAGTAGTCAGCATAGATTTACTTGGAAATAGGCAACTTTTAAGCAGGGACCACTTGTACCATATTTTCATGGTGTTGAGAAAAGACTCTAAAATCAGGACAGTGGACTTCAATCCCAACTTCACCTCTAACTATCTAGCTAACCTTGGAAAAATGATTTAAACTTTGTACCTCAGTTTCTTCATCTGTAAAATGGACAGCATAGTGATACCAAATTAATAAGGTTGCATAAAATTGCAAATAAAATATTTACAACAGTGCCTGGAACATAGAGAAAATGCACATACATACACACACACAATCGTATAATTAATAAAACACAAAGTATCCATTTTAAAAGGGAAATATTTATATGCAGTCTTTTTAGATTTGTCAAAATATAATTTTATTTTGTCATAGAGCTCTCTCCTTTAGCTGCTGTTACCACTTAATGATGGCACCAGTTATACTTAGCTCTAAGATAAACTGGGATTCTCTTCCTTAGTCCTGAAAAAGTGAGAAAACTCAGGAGGCTTTACCTGTATGCAAGTTTCATACAAATGATGGCAAATGACCATTGTCCTCTACCTTTTTTTGAAACCTTGACTTTGATTTCTAGTATATATCAATTTAAAGAAACCAGCACTGCTCTCACATTTATCCAAAGCTCATCAAGCAGTCACTCATAATGGGTATCCAGTGTACATCACAGAAAATAGAGTAGCAGCAAGAGAGGAAGTCTCCTTCTCTAATGCGATCTGCAGGCTAATAGCTAAACAAGGCAAACTTCTATTTCATTACACAGTATTGGCTTTCTAAGATCCAGTGGAATATGAATTACTTTCCAGCACCAGGATTAGAAATATTTATGCTCTCCTTGCACATTTTTTCCATTTTCTAATAATAAGAATATTGTTTGAAATCAATAATTATTAATTATGTGCCTGAATTAATAGTTCTCAACTACCAAATAATTATAGTCAGTGAAAAGAGGTGATTATATTAGCTAATCTTTGAAATAAGACATTAAAACAATTGGTAAAATGTCAATCTATTAAATAAAGTAGAAAGAATAAGATATTGCCATTTGCTCTTCATTTTAATAAATGCTTCCCTATATAAATATCATCTATATTGTGATATGTCTTCTATTTTATTTTATAACCTAAGAAGGTAATAACTAAACAAGAATATGACTGAGTGACACAGGAATGCATCTCAATATTTTAATAATAGTTGTGATGTTATGAACAAATTAGGCAAGGAGCCAGCTGGAATATTAGTGATGTTACTTTAGGACAGGTTTTCATTGACATAGCAGTGAAATCTCATCCTTAATTCTGTGTTTATGTCTCAGTCCTCCAGAAAGCCATCAATAGCCTATTGAGATTTCTTGAAAATGTTTCCAGATACTTAGAACTTGAAGAAAATAAACACAAACTCCTTAGAGTTATATTAAGAAACACACATTGGATATCTGCCTATTCCCTGAGGACATACCTCAGCTATGCTCTAAGAACTGTTCCCATTCCATCATCACTGGATGAATAGTGTTCTGTGATTCAATCTGCCATATCACTTTCTCTTTCTTCTCTCTAATTTTTCTTCTATTATTTTAAACTATTTTCCATGTTCCTATTTTCAGTTCTTCCCCTAGTTCCCCTCCTCCTCACTATCTATCACCTTGTTTATTTCCTTCAGAGCACATATTGCAAACTGACATCCTTGTTTGCTTTATGCTTACTTCTTGTCTGCTCATGTCTTTCCTTATTCTTGAGGATTAGTGAACAGAACTTTTCACAAATAGCCTGTCCATAGTATCAATGGTGAATGAATGGATGGATGAATAATTGAAATTTCTGATTAATTCTCCAGATAGGAAAATAAGTCAAGTGCCTTTTTTTCTCAAATATGAAGTAATTAATTATGAACTAAGATGAAAACATCAGTAAAAAGCAGTGACAAGGGGGGAAAGTGCTTTATGAACAATACAAGATTAAAAATCCATAGCCAATTACATATTGGGTTTAAAACTCTTATCATTTACTTAAGGAGCTAAGATACATTCATCATAGAAATAGATGGTAGCAATATGGTACCAAATAACTGCTTACATCGAAGAAAACAGAATAAGAATTACAACCAAAATTCTAGTCTTAGGAATACTTTGTATTATTACTTTTTAGGTAGCAACAAATAGAGAATATGAACAAGGATAAGAAAGGGCCACTTATCCTTAATTTAGACATTTCCAGTCACATGATATAGTCTTTTACTCTAATCAATGGTTTATTCTTCTCTTTTGATGTACCAAATTTGGAAACTATATTTTTAACCATTGAACTCTGCTTTTCATCCAGATTTCTAAATCTTTGACTTGCATATGGCAGATACTTATAGGCATTAGCATAGGCCTTGAAAATAGTTTCTTTCTGTACTCTGTAAGTGTGCATTAAAATAAATATTTAACACACTTTGACTCCCTTGCCTCTGCTTGACATCCAACTTCGCAGACTTATCTCCTATAGATAAGCGAGGTCTGGAACTCCCTAGCCATTCATTATCTTGATGTATTTGCTTCTAAATCCTTGACTGAGCTGTTCTTTCTTCCTCGGGCCACACCCATCCCCATTTGGTCTGATAGAGATCTTGAATTTTGCCCATGAGACTTTCTACCACCTTCCACCTGTATCAAGTTGGATGCATAGAAGTTTTAGCATCTAGTCTAAATAAATAGCCTAACTGAAACTAGATGAAGTATTTAGCAAAGGTCTCAAGTCAAGCTTGTAAATATTTTATTTCACTCTTAGAAGTGTTGGTGACATTAGGTATTTGGTGACAGTGAGGGATGCTTTCAGAAACATTTGAAGGTTTCCAGGATCCAATCAATCCTTCCTTTTCAAATCAAATTTCAAAAAGATGTTTTAACAGTTTGGTAGATCCTTCCTTCATAGTTTCTGTTTCTCTTTGGTTGTTACAAAGTGCTTAGTGGTCAGGAATATGTGACAAGTGGAAGGTATTACATAGACACATTTCAGTCTTAAATCTGAACATCCTATCAGAGTGGGAGCTGCAGTAATTTGCTGTGTCTTTTACGTGTGATAGGCTGACAGACTGATTTGTTTCAAACCCCTTGTAAATTTAAGTATGCATACATTTGGGTGGCTTCATTTACTTTTATTTCATTTTCGTTTTTTTTTTGTAGCATAATTAAAAATTATACATAAATTATAAGGTCTAAAAATAGCCCCTACAAACTCCAAACCAGATTATCTATATCTTATCATTTGACTACCACTGTGTGTTTATTGCACTGAAAATATTTTAGACAGAAAAGTGCTTAGAAATTGTACCACAAATCAGTGAAAAGTGAGATTGTGGTGATTAATAAGTACTATGATGGATATGACTGGAAATGTTTAGAGAAAAGTGACAAAGTGTTTAATGAGAAAGGAACTGCTGCTCCCTTCCTTTTCTGTACTTATATCTGAGTTCCATCTTTATGTAACCAGTCATGCTTTTCCTCCATATATTCTAACATGACTGATTGAGTTATTATCATCCCAATCACTTCAAACCAGTTTTTGTTTGTTTGTTTTCAGAAAGCTATGACTAGTTTAGACAACATGTTTTACTCAGGGCCCATACTTCCACCCCCTCACCCCCCCCCCAAATCCTAACCTTGCCCACCAAGGCCTTAACAAATGATCTTTATTTAAAAAATTTAATGCTGGCACTCTATAGCTGAAATCCAATTAAGGGTGACTCTATGGGGGCCTCTGAGAGGACCTAGGCACACTCATGCATCATTTACAGAAACAAGGCTGGAGAATAGTATCTCCAAAAATACAAGGGCTATCAAACTCGGTCAAATTCCTGGGCATAATCTGGTCCTTTAAGGGCAGTCAGATTTCCCCCACTGTCAAACATAAGCCCACCACAGACACTAAGACATGCAGGTTCATGTTCTGGAGGTGACACATGCCACATCTCTCACTCTTCTTATAGTTCATTTACAAAAATCACATATACATCTGCTGCTTTCCACTGGGGAGAGCCCAAACAATGTACCTTTAGAACTGGCACAGTAAGTCATTTCCCAAGCCATGTACTTTGTCCCACTGGGAATGGATTTGAAATTAGAGACCTTGGTTACTTCCAAATATGCCTCTTGGAGTCCTTGGACTGAGCATGGCAAATCCTGGTTGCTTATTGGGCTCTTTCTGAGACCTGTAAGTAATAAACCACCCTTTCTCATGCATTATGGTCTCAGTTTCCCATTATGTCGCACATGACCTCCATCTGGACCCAAATTTAAAATCCAACTGAATCTACTCAGTTCAGGAACTTTTTCATAGTTCACACAAAGGAACTAGCTACTTGCCTAGAAGGATATTCTGTTAGCCAAGTCTTAGGAGAAAGGGTGATGATTTTTTTTTTTTTTTTTTTTTTTTGCTTTGTCTTAATTTGTACAATGGCGCTAGAGGTGTGTCTGGTGAACCAGCCCTGCTTCCCTTGTATAATGATTCTTTCTTTCCACTTGATGTCTTTGTAGGTATCTTCAATATGTCCAATTATCCTAATTATTTCTTGCCAAATACTGGATATTTGAGGGTCTTTACAAAAGTGTTTCTTACTACTTTTAATGCTTTATTTGAAGTATTTTGTGGTTTTAAAAAAATATCAAGTTCATAATTCTGTGTATTTAAGTTGTTTTTGCATTATACTTTTAACTGTTAATGATTTGAAAACATTTTTAAAGCTGTACCTTACACCACATATGCACATTGAGAATACTTATTTTCACATGAATTCACGTGAAAAAGGATTCAGTGTAAAAAGCCATTGCCAGGAGACACAGACACACACACAAAGCCATTGTCAGGAAAATAGTCATATGATAATTCAATTTTGAAGATCTAAAATATAAAAGTTATTTGATGAACCAAATAAATAGGTTTCTATTATAGAGGCCCATAAATGTTATGTTTTCCAGAAAATGATGTGGAAGTTTACCTTTCACAAGTCTTATTCCTAGAAGTTCTCCCCCCAAAATTTCTTGTGCAATTATTTCTTGAAGAACCTAGCTTATTAGAGTTGGTATAGGGAATGGTCCTAGAAGTTGGATTGCCCACTGACCAATAGGCAATAAAGAATTCATCTCTGCTATGACTTAATGCTGCCTTTGGCATTAAGTCACACAGTAATTGTTAAAATTTTCACCAGTGGTGAAACTGATATCAGAAACCATAAGAAGGAAATGCTCTGGGACTTTCGATATTGGAGACATTTGAGAGATCCCAAGGACATTGTATGTCTAAGGACTATGGAATCAGATAGCTGGAGCCAACCATGCATATAAAGTAAATTATGAGATCCAGAGGGCCTCCTTGGTGCACATGAAGAGAATCTCCTCTCCTGCAGTTGAAGCTGATGTTCAGGCCCAGGAGTCAACCTTAAGAATAGCAAACACCAAAGAAGGATGAATTATCAACTTTAGCTGGTCTGCAATGCTAAGTCAGGGCCCTTATTGTGAAGGAATAGGAGCCCTCGACTTGAAATCGTTACCATCTGAGTCAGTGAAGTTGGAAATCTTGAATCCTAAATGTCCCTGAATACATTGGGCCTGAACAAATAGTCCATTCCATTCTGTTTAAGGCTTTAGCACTTTGCTCTTGTTTAAATGTGATACAAAAGAATCTTCCTTGCTGCCAGATAATATGTGCTCCCCTCTGAATCCACCACAACATAATTACATGTCCACTGGACAAATAATTTGGTCAAGTCACAATATAACTCTACCCTGCCAAGAAAGTTCTGGGACTGCTAAGGAAGAAAATGAGATGTAGACAGGAGCTACAGGGCTTAGCCAATATTTATGGGCAGGAGCATGACAGTATATAGGGGACTTGATGCTGAGATTTCTGGATCAAGGGAGATAGAAAGTAAAGTAAAATGAGAGCAAGCCAGTATAGGAGCATTTCACACATGATAATAGGATTTAAAATCCTGGGGAAGTCCCTGGGATAGAGGGCTCATACATAGCTGGGATGGTACTTAGAAGTCTGGAAAAAAGATGGTCCATTCTAAGAGAAGTAGTAATACCATATCTACAATGGAAAAGAGTGGAGAAAGAGATTGAACACTGCAGAGGAGGAGGCATTCTAGAGCAGAGGTACTATACAAATCTGGAAAACCAACTATATGACTATGCTCCACAGGGGGCCCAGAATACACTCTATCAAAGTGATAAGGAATGTACTGGTGAAATGGACAGCAATATTGTTCAGAAACTCTGTGAAAGCTGTCCTCTGTGGGCCAGAGATGCTGCTGAAGAACTGGGTGGCCTGAGAACAATAGGGTGGTACCCAATCACAGAGGATACATGGTAGCACTTGACCATCAGAATCAAGTAGGATGAGTGGAAACAACCCATGTTTCTACCTCCAGATGAATGGATACATAAAATATGGTATAAACATACAACAGAATATTATTCATCCATAAAAATGAATGAAGTTCTGTATATTTTGCTACATGGATGAACCTTGAAGGCTTCAAACTGAGTGAAATGAGTCAGACACAGAGGAACAGATATGATGTGATTCCACTAGTAAGAAATAGCATAAACATGCAAATTCATAGAGACAGAAAGTTGATTAGCAGTTACCAGAGGCTGAGTGGAGGGACAAAGGGAAGTTATTGCTTAATGGGAACAAAGTTTCTGTATGGGGAGATGGAAATATTGTAACAATGGATGGTGGTGATGGTAGTGCAACATTGTGAATATAATCACTGCCACTGAATTGCACACGTGAAAATGATAAAACTGAGATATTTTTGTTTTACAAATATGTTACCACAATAAAATCTAAATTAAATAAAGAAGTATATATTTCCTCAGAACATCAAAACATAAATGCCATATCCTATGGTGGGAAAAATGTTGTCAGACAAAACACAGCAACAAATTGAAAATGTCTTTAGACCCAAGAAAGAGCTGTTTTTAAACTAGAGAGAAAAATTATAAATCATAAAGCAAACAGAGGTTGCCAAATCAAAATTTTAAAACTTCTGTCTGATGAAAGATACATAAAGGGTTAAAAGATAAGCATAAAGGAATAAATAAAACTGTTTCTATTTGCAGATAATATGATGGTAAAAATAGAAAATCCAAAGGAACTTACAAAAAAAAACCCAAAAGCGTCTTAGAAATAGTGAGTTCATCAAGGTCCCAGTACAGAAGATCAACATACAAAAATCAATTGTATTTCTATATAAAAAAAACGAATATGTGGAAAACAAAGTTAAACTTACAATGCCATTTATAATCCTTCAAAAAATACTTAAGTGTAAAGAAACAGCAACAACAACAAAAAAACAGGTAAGATTTAATTACCATCAAAAGTGTCATTGTCAGATATAAAAAGCAACTCTATTTCTTACCTTTAAAAATATAAACTATGAACTTATTTACTTTTTTTTGTTCCAGTCAATCACTCCTGAATAGTTATAAGACTCTATACTGGAAGCTACATATGAATCAAGTGTTTTGCTTGGTCATTATTGAGAAGGTGTAATGAATTGAATTTGGGATACCTGGATTCTAGCCCTAGAACTCTTTCCTTAATCTGTAATAGGTGGGGCATAATGCTCCAAAGAGAATGTTTATTAAAAACAACAGAGGACAAGAAGAGGCTTCTGATTGTTCTAATAGATGCCATCTTCCTTTTGAAAGAGAGATTGACATGTACACACTTGATTCAAAATTTGAATTTTCAGAAGTTCTCAGAAATGGGAAATACAATTGCTTTAACCATTCTAGGAAGTGAAGAAAAAGTTGGAAAAATTTACATCTGCATTTTAACATTGTTATTTCTAAGTGATGGGATTACAAGTGTGCTGGTAATTCCTTGTCTCACTAGATCCTTTCTTTACCCTTCTCTGCTGCCCTGACCTTGAGAGGCTGACCTCTATGAGCTCCATGGTTCAGGCTCTCTGTTCTCTCTTACTCTCTGTGTTGAGCCAATAGAAGGCAATCTCAGAGATGAACAGCAGAGGAAAGAAAGGTTGGGTTGTTTATTCTTCTGTCTCCTCCCATCCTGGCTGTTGTTTTGGGTTCTACCTATGACTCCATTTCCTGTTGGGTGGCCACTCTTCCATGGTTACTATTCAAGCCTAGTTTCAATAGTACTCTTCCCACACCCTTCTATGCTGAAGGGTGGAAATGATATCTCACTGATGCAAGGCCCTGGGTTCTTTATGATCCGTTTCTGGTTCTCTTAACCCTCCCTATGCTCCTGTAAACAGACCTATCATTAAGCATTATGCTGCCTTCTATTAAACTCTTTGAGTGTGCCATCTGTCCTGCTGGGACACTGGCTGATAAACAGGTGATTTTTTCCCTTCTTTATCTAACTATATGTTTTTAAATAAACATGTAATTGGTAATGAGAAAGCAATGAATTTCAATTTTCATATCTCATGTTATTTTTGCCCCTCAATCTGGGAAAAGTTGAGACATTTGTAACTTAAGAAGATTTTTTTTTCTTGAAAATATTAATAGTTATACAACCTGACTGACAGGATTTTTTTTCTTTAACTTTTGCTTTTTTCAGTTTGGTGATTGAATCCAAGTGCAAACATTTCAGGGAGGTGGATTTAGGGAACAGAGGTAGTGATATGCTTTGGTTTTTGTGTCATTGTGCCATTGATCACAGCAAAGTTGAAACTCCTTGTTTCTTCCTCTTCCATGTTTCCATTCAATGCTAAGGCCTATGCTGATGAGTTAAGAGTTTTTATTTCTGAGAGTCAAAGCTATAGGTGAGCTAAGGTTGGCAGGGAAGATATCTGAAATTAAAATGCCCAACAATTAAGATATTGAATCCAAGAAAAAACAAAATGTAGCCCCTGAATTATGTTTGCTCCCACCTTGTATGTTCATCTACTCCATGTTGTTGCTCCATTTGTGGTAGTGCTTAAAAATACCCCAAAAATACCCACAAGCTCTTTATTTTTATGTCAAATATTTTTACTAGAAAATAAAATTGTGGCTATATTTAAAGTTGGCAATGTTAGGAAATACTTGTCTAATTCTGAACCCTGGCTTGCATTTCAATATCTACAGCTACTCTTCCTCCCTCATGTATTATGAAGAGAGAAATAATTAAGTTCATATATATATAATATTGAATTGGTTTGCTGTTAAGACAAGTCATTTACTTAAAAAAAATTTTTTAAGGTATTTAGATTATATAAAAAATATAGGGATTCCCATATGTCCTGCTCCCCACAATGCCCACATTTTCCCCCATTAACAACATCCTTCATTAGTGTGGTACATTCATTACAATAGATGAACACAATTTAGAGCATTTCTACTAAGCATGGATTATAGTTTACATTGTAGTTTACACTCACTCCCACACTTCTGTAGGTTATGGCAAGATATATAAGGGCCTGTATCTGTCATTGCAATGTCATTCAGGGCAATTCCCAAGACCCAAAAATGCCCCCGTATTACACCTGTTTTCCCTCTCCCTGACCTCAGAACCTTCAGTGACCACTGCTTCCACATCAATGATATAAGTTATTTCATTGATAGAATCACAATAAGTCTACAGTAGAATACCAGTAAGTCCACTCTAGTTCACACTTCATTCCCCAGTCCTGAGGATTCTGGGGTGCTGATGTCCACTCCACCTCTAACTGAGAGTGGCTTCAGTCTTACACAGCCAATGCATGGGACTCTCTTGCTTACAGCTATAGGATCTCTTGGTTCCTTGGTATGGTGGTTGTCCATCATCACCTCCTTGTTAGTTGTCCCGGGTGAGTCCAATGAACTGGACAGTAGGTGTAGCAACTCCATTGAGGTTCAGGGCCCAGCTGTCCCAACATGGACAGTCCAAAGATTCAAGTCTTTTGGACATATACCTACCAACTCCAGCACTGACTGTAGGTTCAAATAGAAGGGACCAAATAGCCATGTGTAGGGAAACCACAACTGAGTCTAATTCTGTCAAACTGGAGAGCACAAACCCCAAAGTAGGGCCCACTGGCAAGGCACCAAATTCATGGGCTATCTACACTGACCATAGTGCCTGGGATTCTCCAGAGCCCTCAGGAGCCCTGCTATTTGGGGTAGTATCTAATTGGCAGTAAATGAGATCCTGCTGAGATATGAATAAGCGTAACCTCTGGAATGACCTCCCAACTCACTTTGAAGTCTCTTAGCCATATAAACTCATTTGTCATTATCTTTTCCCTCTTTTGGTCAAGGTATTTTTCCATTTGCATTGCTAGTTGGTGCTTGGTAGTAATCCTTCAGTGCCAGGGAGGCTCATCCCTGGGAGTCATGTCCCACACTGGGGGGAAGTTATTGAATTTATATGCTGAGTTTGGCTTAGAGAGACCACATATGAGCCACAAGGAGGCTCTCAGGAGGTAATGTTTAGGTACCCTATAATACTATGCTAAGTTTCAATTTCAATAGTAAGGTTCATAAGCACAGTCATCAATATCAAGGGCCCGTCAATGGACCATCCTCCTTCACTAGCCATTGCCTCTGTACTTGGGAGATTCTTGCTGTTCCATCAGAGAATGTGGCAGAGCTCCCCAGGATGGGAATTAAATATTCTTTCAGTTATTGTGTGAATCTCCACCCACCGTGACAATGCCCCATGAACATTTGAACACATTTATATGCCTTATATGTATGCCCAGGTGAACCTCCTCCCATGTATCCCCCTTCACCAACACCCTACAAAAATGGTCCTCCCCTGCCACAGTTGTAACCCTTCTGTGACCCAAAACTTCTTAAAAAATGAAGCTAATAAAATAGCCAAATACAATTAAGAAGAAAATGAAATAATAATGATAGTATTAAAAATAGGAAGTAAAATACAAAAAATAATTTTTAATAAAATTTTTTTTAAAATTTTGGATAATAAAAAATAACGAAAAAATTAAAAAAAAAATTTTTTTTTGACATTTTGCCTTTCATCACTGTAAGATATGTTGTCCTGATTGTACAGTGACATTTTCTTCCATTTATTCCCCCAATGTCTTCCTTTTTTCATTTTGTCTTCAAAGAAGTTTTAGGTCATGGCAAAGTCACATGAAGAATATAGGGGACGCCCATATATCCAATATCCTCCCCCTTTTCCCCCTTCCCCTATTAATAACATTTTATATGTGGATGGTTACAATTGATGTACAAATATGAAATATCTACCAACCGTGGTTAGTGGTTTACATTTTGGATGATACACTTTCATGAATTTTGATGAAACTTAACATGGCCTATATACATCATTGCAAAATCATGTAGAACAAGTCCATTGCCCTCAAAATGTAGCCTGTTTCTTCTATTCTATTCCTCCCTCCCCCTCTCTTCAGGACCCATGGCAACCACCAGGGTTCACTCTTTGCAGGACCAGATTTATAGTTACTTGCAACAACACTAAGGGCTTCACACACAAGCCCTATTGGACACTGCCCATGCTCTTGAGAGACTCCTGCCACTCTATTTGAGAACATAGAGGGCTTCCCTAGGATGGGAGTCCAGCACCTTCCTGCTCATTATGTTGGTCTCCAACTGATATAACACACTATGTCAAGATGAACAATTGCACACTCCCTAGAAGCCTGTCCCTGGTGTGCCCTGTCCTGAATGCTCCCCACATCCAATGCCCTAAACTGGTAAGCCTACCTTGCCCTATTCCCAAAAGAGCATTCCCAACATTGTAGTTTCAACCATGTACCCACCAATCCCCAGTGTTCACCTGCTCGCTCCCCAAACCCTCCCCCCAGTTCCATGTATAATCCAACCCCCCTCCACACCGTACCCCCCTGAAATACATGCACTGCCTAACCCAATAGTATCACTGCACCATCATCATGTCCCTCCACTGCATAACTACACACTTTGACCTTATCATAGATTTTGCCCATATGTGCATTGGCTCACAGCCTTCTTCTCCTTTTCTATTTCCTGAAAAACAATCTTCCAGACTCTTAACTCTGTGAGTCTGCTCAATTTGCTTAATTCAAATCAGTGAGGTCATTTGATATTTGTCCTTCAATGCCTGGCTTGCTTCACTCAACATAGGTACTCAAGATTCATCCATGTTATCCTGAGTATTAATAATATATTTCTTCTTACAGCTGAGTAATATTACCTTGTATGCATATACCACAATTTGTTTATTCATTCATCTGTTGAAGGGCATTTGAGTTGATTCCAACTTTTGGCAATAGTGAATAATGCTGCCATGAATACAGGTTTGCATATATGTTAGTGCCCTTGCTTTCAATTCTTCTGGGTACATACCCAGCAGTAGGATGGCTGGATCATTTGGCAGTTCTATATTTAGTTTTCTGAGGAACCGTCATACTGTTCTCCACAATGGTTGCAACATTCTACATTCCCACTGGAAGTGGATGACGGTTCCCATTCCTCCACATCCTATCCAACACTTCTAGTCCTCTGTTTTTTTAATAGCTGCCAGTCTAATGGGTGTAAGATGATACCTCATTGTAGTTTTGATTTGCATTTCCCTAATAGCTACTGATGTTGAGCTTCTTTTCATGTGCTTTTTAGCCGTTTGTATTTCTTCTTTGGAGAAGTGTCTATTTAAATCACTTGACCATTTTTAAAATGGGTTGTTTGTCTTTTTATTTTAGAGGTATAGGATTTCTTTATCTATACAGGATATTAGGCCTCTATCAGACATATGGTTACCAAATATTTTCTCCCATTGAGTAGGCTGCCTTTTCACTTTCTTGACAAACGCCTTTGAGGTGCAAAAGTTTTTAATTTAAGGAGGTCCCATTTATATATTTTTTCTTTTGCTGCCTGTGCTTTTTGTGTTAAGTTCATGAAACCATTTCCTATTACAAGATCCTGTAGGTGCTTCCCTACATTACCTTCCAATGTCTTTATGGTCTTGTCTCTTATATTTAGATCTTTGATTCATCTTGAGTTAATTTTTCTATAAGGTGTGAGATGGTGTTTCTCTCTCATTCTTTTGGATATGGATATCCAGTTTTCCAAGCACCATTTGTTGAAGAGGCCATTCTTACCCTATGGAATGGGCCTGGTGGCTTGTTGAATATCAGTTGACTGTATATGTGAGGATGTATATCAGAACTCTGGTCCATTGGTCAGTATGTCCATCCTTGTGCCAATACCACACAGTTTTGACAACTGTAGTTTTGTAATATGTTTTAAAGTCAGGTAGTAGGATTCCTCTGATTTCATTTTTATATTTCAATATGTCTTTGGCTATTTGGGACCTGTTATCCTTCCAGATAAATTTCATAGTTAGTTTTTCCTATTCAGTAAAAAGTGCTGTGGTAATTTTTATTGGGATTGCATTAAATCTTTAGATCAGTTTGGGTAGGATAGACATCTTAATGATGTTTAATCTTCCTATTCATGAAGAGGGAATATTCTTCCATTTCTTTAAGTCTTCTTTGATTTCCTTTAGCATTGTGTAGTTTTCTCTGTATGTCATTAATATCTTAAGTTAAATTTATTCCTAAGTATTTGATACCTTTAGTTGCTATTGTAAATGGGATTTTTTTCTTGATTTCCTCCTCAGATTGTTCATTGTTGGTGTACAGAAATTCTACTGATTTTTGCACATTGATCTTATAACCTGCAACTTCATAGAATTCATTTATAAGCTCTAGAAGCTTTGTTGTAGATTTCTCATGGCTTTCTATGTATAGGATCTTGTCATCTGCAAATAGTGTGAAATTTTTCTTTCTTCCTTTCCAATTTGGATGCCTTTTATATTTTTTTCTTCTCAAAGTGCTTGAGCAAATACTTCTTACACAATGTTAAAGAGAAAGATTGAAGGTGGGCAACCTTGTCTTGTTCCCAATCTTAAAGGGAAAGCTTTTAGGATTTCTCCATTGAATATGATGTTAGCTGTGGATTTTTCATAAATACCCTTTATCATTTTAAGGAAGTTTCCTTCTATTCCTATCTTTTGTAGTGTTTTTATCAGGAAAGGGTGTTGTATTTTGTCAAATGTTTTTCTGCATCTATAGAGATGATCATTTGATTTTTTTCTTTTGATCTGTTTATATGGTGTATTACATTGTTTGATTGTCTTATGTTAAACCATCCTTGCATACCAGGGATGAAACCCACTTGGTCATGGTGTATAATTTGTTTGATGTGTTGTTGAATGTGATAAGCAAGTATTTTGTTGAGGATTTTAGAATCTAGGGTCATTAGAGAGATTGCCTATAGTTTTCCTTCTTCATGGCATCTTTGTTTGGCTTTGGTATTAGGGTAATGTTAGCATCATAGAATGAGTTAGGCAATGTTCCCTCCACTTCTATTTTTTGGAAGAGTTAAAGCAGGTTGGTGTTAGTTTTCTCTGGAATGTTTGGTAGAATTCACCTGTGAAGTGATCTGGTCCTGAGCTCTTCCTAGGTGGGAGTTTTTGTTGACAAATTCAATCTCATTACCTGTTTTTGGTTAATTGATTTCTTCCTTTGGCAATGTAGGCTGCTTGTGTGTTTCCTCAAATTTGTCCATTTCCTCTAAATTGTCTTGTTGTTGGCATATAATTTTTCAAAATATCCCCTTATGATGCTCTTTATTTCTGTGCAGTCAGTGGTGTTATCTCCTTCCTCATTTCTTATTTACATATTTGCATCTGCTCTCTTTTTCCTTTTGTTAGTCTTGTTAAGGGTTTGTCAATTTTATTGATTTTTCTGGAAGAGCCAGCTTTTGGTTTTGTTTATTTTTTCTAGTGCTTTCTCATTTTCAATTTCATTTAGTTCTTCTCTAATCTTTGTTATTTCCGTATTTCTACTTACTTTTGTGGTTAGTTTGTTGTTCTTTTTCTGATTCATCCAGGTGTGTAATTAGGTCTTTAATTTTAGCTCTTTCTTCTTTTTTAATATGGCATTTATGGCTATGAATTTTCATTTCAATAGCTTTTGCTGCATCCCATAGGCTGTGATATGTTGTGTTGTCATTTTCATTCCTTTCAAGGTAGTTACTGATTTCTTTTACGATTTCCTCCTTGACTCACTGTTTGTCCAAGAGAGTTTTTTTCTTCTACCGTATCATTGTGCCTAACCTGTTTCTCTGTCTCTTACTGATTTCCAGCTTTATTCATTGTATTCAGAGAAATTACTTTGTATAATTTCAATCTTTCAGAATTCATTGAGAGTTATTCTGTGACATAGCATGTGGTCTATCCTGGAGAATGATCCATGTGCACTTGAGAAGAATGTATACCCTGCTGTATTTGGATGTAATGTTCTGTATATGTCTATTAGGACCAGGTCCTTTAATGTATTATTCAAAGTCTTTGTTTCTTTACTGATTCTCTGTCGAGATGTTCTGTCTAATGGTGATAACGGTATATTAAAGTTCCCCACTATAATTGTAGATGCATCTTTTTCTCCCCTTTGTCTTTCCAGTGTTTGCCTTATGTATTTTACAGCACTATGGCTAGGTGCATAAATATTTACGTCTTTTCTTTCTTCTTGATAGAATTAATTTATAGTGTCCATATTTTTCTCTTATAATAGTTTTGCATTTAAAGTTTATTTTGTCTGATATTAGTATTAGTATAGGTAATCCTACCCTTTTTTGGTTATTGTTTGCTTGTAGAATTCTTTTCCAACCATTCACTTTCAGTCTCCTTGCATCCCTAGGCCTAAGATTGGTTTCTTGTACACAGCATATAGATGAGTTATATTTCCTTATCCATTCTGTCAATCTGTGTCTCTTGACTGGTGAGTTTAATCAAGTAACATTTAATGTTATTACTGTAAAGGAATTACTTACATTAGCCCTATTTTCTTTAGGTTTATGTATGCCATATGTTGTTTTTATTTCTCTTGTTATCTTTTTAGTTGTTCTTACACTAAACCCTTCAACCCTCTCTCCCTGTTTTTTCCTTTCAAACTGCAGAATTCCCTTTATTATTTCTTGAATTGCAGGTTTCTTATTGACATACTCTCTTAATTTCTGTTTGTCTGTGAATATTTTGAGCTCTTCCTTTTTTTTGAATGCCAACTTTTCTGGATAGAGAATTTGTGGCTGTATGTTTTTTTCTTTTAGCACCTTGACTATGTCATGCCACTGCCTTCTTGCCTCCATGGTTTCAGATGAGAAATCAGCACTTAATCTTATCAAGCTTCCCTTGTGTGTGATGGTTCTCTTTTCTCTTGCTGCTTTCAGTATTGTCTGTTTGTCTTGGGCATTGGACAATTTGACAAGTATATGTCTTGGAGTAGCCCTATTAGGATTTATACTGTTTGGGGTGCGCTGCACTACCTGGACATGTACGTCCATTTCCTTCAATAGAGTTGGGAATTTTTCAGTCATTATTTCCTCAACACACCTTCTGTCTCCTTTCCCCCCTCCTCACTCTGGGATGCCTATAATTCATATGTTTGTGTGTTTCATGATGTCATTCAAATCCCTGAGTCCTTGCTGGATTTTTTCTATCTTTTTATCTATCTGCTCTACTATCTATGTGATTTCAGCTGTCTTCCACATCACTGAGTCTTTCCTCTGCTCACTCAAATCTGCAGTTATGTGCTTCCAGTGTATTTTTTATTTCTTGTATTGTGCCATTCATTACCATCATATCTGTTATCTTTTTATGTATGCTTACAATTTCTTCAGTGTGTTCCCCCAGTGTCTTCTTAATATCCTTAATCTCTTCCTTCACTTCATTAAGTTGATTCATGATATCTGTTTGGACATCTCTCATTAGCTTTTACATGTTCTGCAACTCTTCCTGTTTTTTCATTGGTTTGTTGGACTGGGCCATGTCTTCCTGTTTCTTAGTATAGGTTGTAATTTTTTGTTGGTGTCTAGGCATCAGTTTATCTTGATGAGTTTGTTCAGTTGATTAGCTTCTCTTTGTAATCTAGTGTTTTATTTTGTTGTTGTTTTTGCATGTGTGTTAAGTTTTCACTTTGACACTTCATTCCTTTATTCTATTACCTTGCTGTTTTCTATGTTCCCTTGGGAAAAAAAAAAAAGATTAGGCCCAGAAAAACAGAAAGAAGTAAGAAGAGAAGGAAGATAATAATAATAATAGCAAAAGGTAGAAGAGGAATCATGTATGGCCTAAGAAAATGAATAATTAACTCGAGTAAGAAGTGCAGAGGAATAAGAATAAAAAAGTGGAGTACAAACAATGAGATGAGAAACCGAATAGAGAAAAAAATAGATAGGATGTTAAAAGGTCAGAATGATGAGAAGAGATGGAAAAAGAAAAGAAAAGACAAACAGAAAAAAAAGTAAAGAAAAAAAGAAAGCAGAGAAAAAAGGAGTGAGAAATAAAGACAAGGAAAAATGAAGACCAAACAAAAAAGGTGGATTGTAAGAACAACAACAGAAAGCAGAAGACAGAAAGATGAAGGATGGAAAAGAAATAGCGTAGGTAGACAAAAGTGATAAACAAAAAAATGGGGATCAAAGGAAGGGGAAACACAATAAAGAAGAAACAAGACAGCAGCATCTGATTAAAAAGAGGGAGGGGGGAGAAAGAAGTTTAAAAAAGAACAAAAAACAAACAAACAAAAACCATGGTAAAACAGCCTTCCCTCTTAGGCCCCTGAGAGGCTTCTCAGGCTGCTGGTGTTCATCAGTCAATTACCCTACAGCCTGCCTTCTGCAGGTTTTGAACCGGGTTTTAGCAGGTAAACTAAGTTAAATTTTTAAAAGGAACCTTTTTCAAGAAAAATAAGAGATCTAAGGAAAGGTAATACAAAAAGAATGTCTATATGTTCCCTTCCTAGAGTATCAGCTGGCTGTCTGGTAACCTGGTGGATCACTTCTCTAAGAAGAGCAAGGAATCAAACCAGGGACCACGCATATTCAAGTTGGGAACTACTCCACTGAGCTAAACTTTCTCCTTGGGTAGGCTAGCCTTTTCAGAAAGCTATCCATCCACTTTCCCTTAGGCAGGTTAGAATTTTTACAATTGGCCAGAGTCCTACTGATTAGGGGCCTATCAGTCCCCACCCCCTTTCTATTCTAATTACTTTCTCTACCACGGCAGCTGGGCATGACAGCCTGTATGAGCAGATCCCTCCACACACCCCATTCCCCATCAGGTTGAGGTCCCTTTAGAGATTCAAAGTGGACTGTGGTGATGAACTCACCACAAAGAAACTACTTTCGACCCTCTTCCAGGCCCCTTCTCCTCTCAGGGGACCCTAAGCAGGCCTTTGAAATCTTACTGTGGCTTTTTACTGCCTGCCTCCCTTAGGGGAGTTAGAATTTTGATAGTTTTCAGAGCTGGACTAGTCAATTTCCTGTCTCTGCCCTCTCCCTGCCTAAATTCTTCTTTCCTAGGGCATCAGGGTACATCAGGCTTCCTGAGCAGATTCCCCTCTCCCCTCTTCCTGGGGCTACCTTGGTGCCGGCTGCTATGCTCCCTGAAGTTCAAAGGGGGCCCAGGTAACCAAACTCACAGATAGGAAACCCCTCTACCCTTCACCAGAACCCTCTTCCTACTGGAGAATGCTCCCTCCCACTTGGTGGCTAGTGGGAATCAAGGGGTTCATGGAAGCTCTTTGCCTTGAGGGTGGGGCTTAACCACCCACCGTTTCCAGCCACAGGAGTGAAAAACTCACAGTTTTCCCTTGGGCTCTTTATCTCTGTCCAGTTCACTCCAGATGCTGAAGCCTCCTGCTCTTTGGGTTCCCAAAACAGGTCACTCAAGGTAGGACTTTGCACCTTTTCAGCCGTTTTTTTGCAAGAGAGGTGGGGAGTGCACACCTAAGCCGACACCATCTTGCCAGAACTCCCCGTTTACGTTTTACTCATCTGCTTCATGGGAAAGCAGACAGATACAGCTTCCTATGTGTGATCCTGCATCTGTGCTTTTCGCACAAAACAAAGACCCAAACTCTAGTGGGACCATTCAGTTAGAGAGTGAAATAATGAAAACATTTCATCAAGAGTGGAAGATCTGTTTCTGACAAGCTCATCTCTATGCTATCTTTTCGACTAAGATATTAGGGAAGAAAATATTTGGGCATCTATCTTATACAGGACAGTCTGAAATGAGGCCCATCCACCCTACATAATGAGACAGCCCGATTTAGTGTTAGCAGAGACAGTAAGGATCATGAAGTCCAACCCCCTCATGTTATGGATGGAGAAAGTGAGACTCAGAGAGGTTAAGAACCTTCTTCCAGGTTTCACAGCTACTTGGTACCAGCTGTCTTATTTCTCTGACCCGTTCATACAGTACATCAAGCTACTGTCATTGCTATCTGCCACTTGGTTTAGCACCCTGTTATATCCTGTTGTTTAACCTTTTCAATTTCATCCAAAACATATTTATTGAGAACTTACTAGCCACTGGATGCTCTGCTTCGTGCTGCAGATGTGACTCCAGGCATTGTGAACGTTGGACTAAATGGCAGGGAGGGTTATTTCGAATGCAAATGTCAAAAAAGGAACCAACTTTTCTTAAATGAGTTGAGTAGGAAGGATGTATCTAGAGCTGCAAATACATAATAAGCCATTTGAAATTAATGGAATTAAATGTTAAGTGGACTTTACTGGTCAATTAAGCTCAGAACCATCTACATGTTACAAAAAGGAAATAAATGCTGCAAGTACATGTTGATGGCTTGGTCAAAAGTTCATATCAGTGAAACCTGAAGTCATGGTAGTTGGTAGATTATACAGGGAGTTTTAGAGAATGAGAAAATGAAAAGAAAACCTTAGAACTCTGGAAAACATCAACATTTAAAATGTGTGTCAGGAAGAAATGACACAAATGAGATCAAGAAGCCACAGCCAGGAGGTGGTAGTTTGAAATTCAGTTGAGAATAAAACATCCTAAATCAAGGTTAGAAAAACGCTTTTGCTTTTTGTTTTTGTTTTCTTTCATGTTCGTTTGTCTGTTTTTTTAACAAGGAAATGAACTCATTGTCAAATAGTGCAGGAGACCTAGTAAACAAGGGATTCCATTTGCATTTATAAGGACACAGTTTATGTTTATAGGAGTAACTTCAGTGAGGTTTTTAAAGTGGTAGCTAGATTGAAGAGAGTTATGGAGTTAACAAAAGGTGAGAAAATGGTGGCAGTTATTAGCTTCCTTCATCCTCCAGTTATTAGCCAGGTGGAAATGTGGCTGAGAGATCGTGTTGTCTGAGGGAGGCCTGTATGCAAGTCCTAGATGTAGAGGCAAAAACGAGAGCATATGTTCTCTTCTCTTCTCTTGTCTTCTCTTTTCTCTCTTCTCTTCTCTTACTTTTCTTTAGCATCCACAGTAAGATAGTGACAAAAACTATAGATTTCTTTTGATTAGATAACATATAGACAAATGGGGGTGGGGGGGTATTTGTGGGTAGAATGGAGGAGAAGGCGAAAAAATCATTCTTTAATCAATCTATCATGACACAGCATCATGAGTATGGGGTGCATTAGGCTTGATGATTTTACAAGGCAATTGAAATCTTACATTCTAGCTACTATAAATGTGAGTACTACCAAACCTAATTGTGGTGATTAGCACTGACAATTCAGGTCTGACAGATTCACTCAGATGTGCTGTTGCAAAAGGACTCAGAGCTGAAGAGAGATATTTACCAACAGAGAACTGCCAAAATGACACTGAGTGATTGAGTTTAAAAAATAAATTACAGCTCCTTCACCTGAGTCACTCATCTTAGACTGAATCCTGCCAAATTAAATGGTCACTCTGAATTGCCTTGTGATGTGTATATGTCTGATAGTTTCCTGATATTTCCCCAGTTACTCTATGACATCTCCTTCTAGGAAGAAATTTTGTGTTTCCATAAAATATGGGGTCCATCTAGTCACATACACAGATTAAATTAAATCATAATCACTTTTTGCCAAAATTGCATGCTCAGGGAGTAATAAATTTTTCAGTGCACACTGAAAATATTCTCAGCATTGACACATTACATGCAACGGCAGATTGCTAGACTGTATAAAATTAGCTCTCATTACTATTCAATGATGTGTCAAATGAAACAAACTGAAATAGATTGATGTTGCTACCTGCTCACTGGTAAGCAGTTTGCAGCAAGGCAGCAGAATCAGATAGTGATGTTAAAATATCAACATCCTGGGATTCCCAAACATTCATTATGTGGTCAGTGCCAATGCAATATCTCTAGAAATTATGGACATTTTACTACATTCCATGTCTCTCTTCCCAGTCCCAATCCCCTGATGATCCTTCAAGTATTTAAGGGATCTCCAGATTCTCCTAGGGCTTAAGGTGAAATCTTGACATTCTTACTCCTAATTCAGTTATAGAATCGAGAAAAGATATTTCAGAACTTCCTGGCTTTCCACTTCCTCAAAGTGGGCAAATAATAGTTTAATCCATACTTCCTGGAAAAGATAACAAGAGCAAGTAAGATATTTTTTGAGATTGTTGGAACTTTCTTGCTGCTTCTCACCATCCCAAAGACTGTCAACATTTCTGGCCATACCAGTCCTACAATAAGCCACCATGACAAGGAAGATATGGTCTGAATTAACCAGGGGCCAAGGTCACTCTCAGGTGCCAAGGGCCATTCTGGTTGTCCGTGAATTACTATGAAAATCTGGCCAATTAAACCAATGTTTACCTTTCAGTCTTACTCTATACTTAGGTTGCTACAAGGAGACTCTCTACACTGGGAGGATCAGACAGTTTCAAGGCTACAAAAGTTAACAGGGATTAGAACAAGCCCCAGGACTGGAAAACAAAACAGTTAAAGTGGAGTTAAGGGAAACATTACTGCAATTCTCTATTACTTAGTACATAATCCTGGGCTGATGATGTATCAGTAGAGGAGGCTGTGGTGCCCTACTGCACCACCACACCAATGATCTGAGTGTTGCTTGTTAAGAGAGCACTACCCCACCTCTGAGCAGCCAAAGACTGACCAATAAGGGATACAAAATGCCAGTCTCCCTTCTTCAATTTGGGACTAACTTCATGCTACTTTTTGTGCTCCAGAGCTTCCTACGGAATTGTGCTGAGCCAGTCACCAGAGGAGCTCACAGTTCCCACTGAGCTCTTTGCCCTGTCCCATCCTACTTCTTGCATTCAGTTCTTCTGAGTGCACTCCCTTACTAAATCACTCTCTCAAGTACTCCTGCTTCAGGCTCTGCTTCTAAAGAACGCAATCTAAGACCAGCACCTAGTTCATAGGGTGCGTTAGAAAGAAACAGAAAGATCTAGATAAGTCACATACTTACATGTTACATATTATTATTAATAATAAACAGGAAGATAAGTAGTCAAAGAATCCGATGTTAGAGTGAATATTTGTACAAGGTAAAGAGTTTTATGCAATCAGTCAGTATTGGCCAAAGGGCAAAGAGGTAAACCTGAGTTTGAAGCAAAGATATTCTCTACTGGGGCTCCAAATAGGGTAAAAACTTACAGCAGGCTTCAGGGGCAAAACGCCATGAGGATTTGAATGGCTTAGGATGAGGAGCAAAGTAGTGAAGAATTTGCTACAAGTAACAAGCATAGTTTAATCTTTGAAACCATGGGTAACATGCCATGATAGATAGTCCCCAAGCAACAATGATCATGGAATAATATTTACCACATATTAATTAAATGTTGATTTTCAAATTTGCAGGAGGAAGACTTGAAAATTAGATATTACAAATCAGGAAATCTTTTTTTTTTTTCCATCTATTCTTCTTTGTTAAAAGTTGCCCTGTAACAATAAATTATCCGGGGCTAACTATAAATCCTACAGTGAAAAGAATTGTATTCTGGCTATAAGATAGTCATAGTTAAGTGATTTAGGCTTCATTTCATACTAATACTGCTTCAAAAGATTAAATTTGGGGCTGTTGAAAACAGAGTTCTAAATTTTAAAATAGTTTTATAGAAAATAATACTAAGTTAAAATCTCCTGGCTTCAGAGTTAGAATTCATAATGTAATAGCTATATTTTTTGGTCCTGAAATCTCACAAAAATTAAACTTTTCTTCCAGTGCTTTAGTATAGTAGATATTCACTAAATTCTTATTGAATAAACTAATGAAAAAAATAAGAATTAATTAATTGATAGACTTTCAACCTTAGACATCTTTCTGTTTCAGTGAAAACCCCAGACATTTAAAGTTTCACAGTATTTAATTTTGTAGACATCCCATAATTTATTTAACCTACTGTCCATTTCTAAGAATTTGGATCTCCCTGCTAATTTTTACTATAAATATTATAATGAATATTTATTATGTATGTTTTCATTAATGTCAGATATACTGCAACATGGATTCCTAAAAGATACACTATGGGTTAAAATTATATGGATCTTGTTAACTTAAATAGTTTTTAACATAATCCAAGCATCTTCTTAATATTCTATTCCATTGTTCATTTCCATAGACAGTTTATGAGAGTATCTAGTTCTTTTCATTCCACCAATATGGATATCAATTATCATTGTCTTCAATTACATCCTCTAACAATTCCCCTTCTCCCTGTATGTACACACCAGTCCTCCTGTCAAGTTGAGTCCATTTCCCCTCCTTTTAAATCATGATTAGGTTGTGACTTGCCTTGGCCAAAAGAATGCAATACAATGGCTCTGTGCTGGTTTCAGGCCAAGTCCCTAAGAGGCCTGGCAGCTTGCACTTTTGTTGGGCAAATCCCATCACCTTGCTTTATATAAGCTTGAGGTTAGTGAATAAACACTGAGACACCAGGGAGAGAAAGAAAAAGGTCATATGATGTCAAATGATGAAACAGACATGTGTGAAGCCTTCTTAGAGCTTCCAGTCCAGCACAGATACCCAGCTGACATCCTGATGCACAGAAACATGATAAACAAACCATGGCTATTTTAAGCCACCCTATTTGAGATGACTTGTTAGGCAGAAATATATATCTGAAATATTATTTTATTATTTACCAATCTGATAGTCCAAAAGACCCCCTTACATTAATTTTATTTCATTAGATATTAGTGAAGTTGAGTATCTTTGATAGCTGGAAAATGTGCTTACTAAAATTTCTTCACTTAAGCATCTTTGAAAATTCTAAAACTAATTGAGCTGGTTTTCTATTAATCTAATTTTATAAGTTTACTCTTTGCACTTAGTTCCCTGAAGGATATTAGCCAGACCTTCTCAGTTTTGCTTACAGGAATAAGATAATGTCTCAAAGCAAAATCAGACAGAATGGTGTAAATCTGTAACTTTTCTCAGAGACAAAAAGCTTGATATCCTTAAGTGGTTGGCTGAGAAAGGAGCCATGAAGGCCTTGTACCTGCACAGCTATATCTAAAGCGGTTTATTAGCCACTGAAATCAAGCCACTTGAGACAACACAGGACTGAGAAACTGCACCTACCCTCCTCACAAGACCTCTGGCGTCACGTTTTGTTTTTCTTTTTAACTCCTCCCTCCCTCCCTCCCTCCCTTCCTTCCTCCCTTCCTTCCTTCCTTCCTTCTTTCCTTCCTTCTTTCCTTCCTTCCTTCCCTCCTCTTTCTTTTTTCCTATAAAAACCCTAGCTCCTATTTTCACTTTTATCTGGGTTTGGGAAGACTCCCCCAGTTCCTCACTTGCAAATTCATAATAAATCATTTCTCATTGAGAGAATTGTTTCCCCTTTGCAGTGCTGGACAGGGAGGGAATTTCTATTGGAAATAGCCATCCTTATGTAGCATCATCTCATATCTTTATTGGCTATTTCTAGTCCTACTTTGTGTTTTGCCAATCTTAGTGTTTTGCCTATTTGTGCTCTGCCAAACTTTTTTTTCTATCGTATTCATTTTGTCCTTATACATCACAACAAATCTTAAAATATTAAACATTTTATTGTTACCAGTTTTGCAAAACAATACATTTTTTCATTTGTCCTCATTTGCCATGTGTGTTGTATATGTCTTTTGTGTATGTGTGTTTTTTACAAGCATATTTTTCTATTTTTTCCCTTATTACTTCACATTAAGAAATGTAGTGATAAGACTTTAAACACATTCAACTAGCTTTATTCTATTCCATAAAGCCAAGACTTTCTTAAAACTTCTCTAATTGTTTTTAAAGGCATGCTTTCTCTGTTTGGAATATATTATATTTGTAAATAAATAGGGCTAGACTCCATCACTAAATTTTTTAAATTACTTTAAAAATTGAAAAACAGAAAAACGTTATTCAGATTTTGATTGAGATTGTATTGGATTAATAAATTGATATGGAAAGATTTCTTTTTTAAATATTGGGGTCTTTTTATATGGACTCCTTTCAAATGTTTTTATTTGTTTTAAACTGTCCATTAGAATGAGACATACATTATCTTAACATAGATCTTCAGCATTTCCTTTAATATTTACTCCTAAAGAGTTTGGTTTCTAATGTTACTGGAATACATTCTTACATTTTGTTTTCTAAGTGGTTATTGTTTTTTTTTTTTTTTTAAAGATTTTATTTATTTATTCATTTATCCCCCCCTTGCTGCTTGTGCTCGCTGGGTCAGCTAACCACGCCGTGCGGGCGGGCTTTGCCTTCACCAGGAGGCCCCGGGAACCGAACCCGGGGCCTCCCATATGGTAAACGGGAGCCCTACTGATTGATCCACAGCCGCTTCCCTGGTTATTGATTTTGTATATAGGAGAAATCAAGTGCTGATTTTCCTTCAGGTAAACATATCCAAAGAAAATTTGGGGAAATCAGGTCAAACTTGGAAGGGTGTTTCTCTAAGTATCTTATGATTGGTATTAGAGAAAAGAAGAAACAAAGATGCCAACGAAGAAAAAGTCAAGTTCAATAAGAAGGAAAAGGCAGAACATTTATGGAACTGAAAGAGTAAAACCAACAGCAAATACCATGATCCTGGGCTTTAGTGAACTAATAAAGAGCTACAGGAGGAGAAGATAGAGTTGAGCAATTCATGAACCAAGTCCAAGACTTCTGAATCTGTGGCATAACAATCTTGGATCACAGAGTCTCCTGTATCCTGCCAGAGCTGGGTGAATCCAGAAAAATGGCAGATTGTTGTAGACACTGCCACCTAGCTAGTTATAACCGTTCAATTAAATTGAGCAATCAGTGAGTTGACCCAAGTAATAATCAAACTGCCACCAGTATATCCTTGATCATCATATCCTTGTGGATGACAATGGACTTAAAGAGTCAACTCTGAAACAAATACTCTGGATGATAGTATTGTCCTTGACACTAACCATGTGAAAAGGAAATAAAATGTCAGCACTTGCATTGGTATTTTAGCAGAAAGAATGATAATTTCTTCCACAGAAATTTAGAGTTGGAAGTTGTCCTAACATTGAAATTCACAGATGTGAAAATTGAGGTCCCAAAGGAAAAAATTACCCAAAACTGCAGTGGTTATTTACAATTACAACTATTCACAATCTGAATCCTAATCCCTTTTGGAACAGGGAAGAATATAAAAATGAATACATTAATAATTAATTGGAACAATCAATAGCATTAAGAAAAGCTAGGTATGTGTATATGTATATGTGTGCATATGCTTCTCTCAAGGAATGGCTGGTGGTTGATGAAGATGGATAAACACATACCAACTGTTGGATTAGGACATTTTCAAAAAACAGTCCCTAGATTCCAGGTATGTGTTTTAAAACCTCTCTGAGCCAATACCTCTTGGTAGGAAATCTCAAGAACTAGTAGAGAGAAAGGAAGTACACAAATCTGATACAAATCTATACATAATTGCTGGAAACCCAGGTAATAATTGAATGAAAGACATAAAAGCAGAGTGAGAAATCCTGGATGTGGTCTGCTATGCCAGGCCACACCACCTGAGGTCCGAGGGGTTTTATGAGAGTGTTGGGTAATTTTAGGGGTTCTTGGTGTGAGTAAGCAGTATGGGGATTTTTTTTCCAAAATATTTTTTAAAATTTAAAAGGAATGGACTAAAATGTTAGTGTTCTTCAGAAAGTTCACAGCTGATGGCATGCTTGAGAAGAAAGCTATGAAGAATCAAAATGAGCCGGAACTAAGGGAAACTACCCAAAGCCTCCAAATTCCTTCCATTTGGGATGGTACTTCAGAAGGACACCCAAGAAGAAAGATCTGCAAATTCCTCTAGGTGTCATCAACCCCTCTAAAGAAACGATTGATTGCAGCTATTTACCTGCATTTAGAGATCACAGGGCCAAAGCTAGCAATAAGTCAGGAGAAATGACAATATGTTGCTAAGTAGAGGCCCTAAATCAGGTAGAGAATGTGAAGTCTCAGAATGAGATGAACACAGAAAGTAATCAGGAAGTGCCAAAACAAATTAACCTTTTGGGGCTCTTGTTACTAATGGAAAGTTGAAGCCTCCAGCACTGTGTACACTTGTCAGGTCAGACAGGTGCCCTTTCATAAGTCATAATCAACAACAGCCTGGGAGGAATTCTTGGACTCAAATGCTCTGAGCTGAGCAATATTCTTGAGAAATAGGCAGCTGTGTGCCCTCATTCTAATTTTCTCTTGCTCTCTATAAAAAATAATTTAAAATACCCCCTTTCTACTTTTCATGACAACCCTGGCCCAGAGCAAATAAAACAAGTGGGCCAAATCCCCTAATGCCAATATACCAAGTAGAAATTCCACTTATAGATGAACATTGATGCTCCCTTCTCTCTAATGAGCAGTTTTCCCCAATGGTCAGTGGGCAATTATTCAATGGCCTCTAGGACAGTCCAAACACGGCCCAAACGTCAATTTCATTTCATCAGAAGCATATGAAAAATTCACAGCAATGAGGAACAATACTCAATAAAGAGTAATTCCTGATATAAATGGGTTATCAGAATGGAAAATACTTCATGATATTCAATTCAGTCCACTTACTATAAATCCAACACAATACAACTTTTCTACAATTTGTACATTCCAACACCTCCACCTTCATACCTTCATAGGAAGAGCCTCACTGGAAATGATTTCAGTTGAAAAACCAAATTTAGAAACTGAACATCAGAATTTATGAGAAAAGAAATATCACATATTGACTGGTTCATTAATTCATTCTACTGTTATAAACAAAGCACTGTGCCCAGAAATATTACTTCTTCAATGTAGCCAGAGTGATTTTTCTCAAGTACAAGCTTCATCTACCCATGGATTTTCTATAGGATAAAGAAACCAACTCTTTTTTCTTTAATTTTTTATTTTTACTTTTAAAGAAGCTTTAGATTATATAAATATTACATAAAAAAATAAGTGATTCCCATATGTCCCAGCTTCTCCCCCTCCCACACTTTCCTACATTAACAACATCTTTCATTAGTACGGTACATTTGTTACAATTGATGAACACATATTGAAGCATTGCTACTAACTATGGGCTATAGTTTACATTATAGTTTACACTCCATCCAGCACAATTTTATAGGTCATGACAAAATATATAATGGCCTGTATCCATCATTGCAGTGTCATGGAGGATAAATCCAATGTCCCAAAAATGTCTCCATATTAAACCTATTCTTCCCTCTCCTTCCCCTCAAAACCTCTGGTGGCCACTGCCTTTATATCAATGATAAAATTTCTTCTATTGCTAGAATAATAATAAATCTATAATAGAAATAATAAGTCTACTTTAGTCCATTGTTCAAAGTTGTCACACCTACTTTCCAGTTCATTGGACTTGCCCAGGACAACTAACAAGGACATGATGATGGACAATAACCACCCCAAGGAACAGAGAGTGTCTGCAACTGCAAGCAAGATAGTTCCATCCATCTTCCCCATGGGATCTAAGTCCCCTCTTAATTAGAAACAGAGTGGGTATCATTATCCCCAAATCCTCAAGATTGAGAAGTGAAAAACCAACTCTTGCTACTACAAATGGGTGTATGGAACTCTATTAGAATTGTAAAGACTCCAGCCCCACCCCAGAGACCCTGAATTGGAATTCTGCATTTCTATTCAGCTCCCAAGTCAAGCAAAAGTGGCAGTCTGCAGACTAGACTTTGAGAAGTTCTGATTTACGAAGCTCTGGGTGATGAGCCCTGCTTCCTTTTTCAGCCTCATCTGTGCTTTTCACCTTGGTAGGTGTGATTGCCAACTCTTGCTGTACTAACTTATTGGAATTTCACCAAAGCAGGGACTTCCAGATGTCTATTTTAAATTTTTTATATGACAGGCAAGCGTACTGTCTCCCAACTCACCTTCCTTGTTCATATTGCCCTCCTAATTAATCTCCTCTCCTTTTCAACTCTCTCATGTCTTTCAGGTCTCAGGTTAGAAGTCACCTCTTTCAAGAGGCTTTCCCTGATATGCCAAGATTGGATTTATTCTCCATTCCCTTGCACTCCTGTAACAGCCTTTACTTACTCCATAGCCCACTCTGCATCTGTCCATTCTCTTCTTTTTTTATCCACCACTAGTCTATAGGTTCTTTTGAGTTCTTGGTCTTAAATTTCTCATCAGAACTTGGTAGGGTGCCTGGCCGACTGTAGGACATGGAGCCGTTGCTTCATATGTAATTGTTGAATGACGGCTTAAAAGATACTCATATCTTCTCTAGGCTATTTGCAATTTAAGCAATTTTAGGTTTTAAAATAAAAAGATTTTACTTTTATAAGGGGATTTAAACCATTAAGATATAGGGGAAGGTTGCATTCACGTGGGCCCATTCTGAGGAAAAATCTCAGACATTCTGGTGTTACAGTGATACTAATTTTGATGAATTGCTACTCTAAGTCTCTGGAGCAGAGAGGTGCTTCATGGTATAAAACCACAACTACTTTAGAATATGCTCTATTTTATTTTCTGTACCAAACAGTAAGCTTTACGCTCACAGACTTGTTTTCCTCTACTTCTTTACAGCTGCTTGACGGAGGACTACTTTAAACTGGCAGTTTGTTTTCAATAGAAAAGTCTCAGCAAGGGGGACATTCCCACAGCAACATATTTTTCAGCCAGTGATATAAATGCATTCAGCTTACAATTCTAGAGGTATTTAGATAGATGTGTATGTTTTTCTTATTTCTCGTGGAGAGGGTTTATGTAGTGCATCTTACCTTTTTCAGACCACATGAACCTCTATTATATTTTTGTGTATCTTTATTGAATCATTTATCTAGATTTCAATGGCAACCTGGGTGCCCTTGTATAGCTCCCGAAAAATATATATCAAAGTAATAAGAAAGTAGTTTCCATTATTGTTTAGAAACTCAACAAATAGCTGTGCCTAGAGAGAGTCATCTCCTTTGAGATCTGATTTGGGTTTGTGAGTCTGTTTATCTGGTATGTAAGTTCTTTTCAAAGTGACAGTGGTACTTCAACAACGTGGTGCAAAAGGAACTGGGTGACGGTGAGAGAGCAGAAAAAGAAATACATAGACCTCCCAATAAAACAATGTCTCCATGTGAATTATGACCAATGCAAATCTCCTAATTTGAATAACATCTTCTTTTCCTTTTCTACAAACTACTGCCCAAATTTAGAAAAACTCTCTTCCTGCATTAAGTACACGTTAAAGCATTGACCTGTCATGGTACTTGCTTTTCTCATCTAATCTATTTATTATAATTTTCTTTCCTCCTTAAACTTTCATGTTATCCAGTCATCTCTAGTAAAGGATAAATGGTAATTTAGTGTATTTTCAAGCAGACACTACACACTGCAAGATTGTTCATTTCCACCCAAACCAAGGACATAGTTTTCAACATCATTGCCAACTCCAACATCACTACTATTTTCAAGTTTATGATTGGTCAGCTTATACATGTATACCTTAACCTAATTCACAGAGATATTGACATTATTCAACTGAGAAACCTGAGACTGAGATATTACATGATTTGCACAAACAACTAAAACTAGAGTGCTATGATTTGAACTCAGGTTTCCTGATCCCAAGATTAGTTTTCCACTATTTTGATTAAATATTTCAGCATACAAGGGTTTCTTTGATGCATTAGGTGAACTGTGTTTTATCTTCTGTGTCAAATTTACTACCCACAAAGGAAGAGCTTGAGCTATAGTTTCCGCTTTACAGTCAGAGAAAATATTATTTAAAAAACAAAACTGTTTAATTATAGAAAGAGAAAATTTATCTACAATTTTTCCCTAAGACCCATAAAACAGCAGGTGATGCAGAGATTTTCCTTTTAGTGTAAATCTCATTAGCTCTGTAATTTGTTCAATAGCATAATAAAAAGAAAATTCCAAGTCATTAAAGCTTTCTCAATCTTCCCTGCTACAAGTGCCTGATGAAAGAAGTAAACGATCCATCCTGCTTGCAAAGTAACTTCTTAAATTCAAAACCACAACTAAACACCGTACAATGTCAGAGCTAATTGTGTGGCTTAACTTTGAAGAAAAAATGGAAATGGGCCAATACAAAGTAGTTGCTGCTGAAGCACCCCAAATGAAAGGACAAAATCTTATTACCAAAATGTGTGCCCAATTCTCCTTATACAATGGATAATGGATCCGGATGGAGATACTCACTGAATATTTCAATGACTAATCATTTCCCCTTATTATGGCAGGTCCATAGGGAGGCATTCTAATATAATGGAAAGAACATACTCAGCATCTACAATCCGATATGACAGGGCAAGTGACCATCTCTCTAGGGCTCAGTCTCCCCATCTACCAAATAATCTAAGAACAGTCTCAGATCCACATTATTAGGAGGCAATGATAACATATTCTTAAGCTTGCATCTATTGCATCTACTATGGTAATGGGTTTTGGGTCATTGGTGAGATAGATTTAGTGAGGATGAGAGACGATAATTCTTTTGATGTAATTTGAAGGTATATGTATATGTATATATCCAGGCTACCATGGTGTGTTTTTAATCTATTACATATCACATTACTATGTGGCATGATTGATTTCCCCCAGTGAATATTTCATCATTATATTTACTGGGTATGCTTATTGACATAGCCACAAAATAGATTGTACTAAGGTCAGTTAATTTTATTTTATTTTTGAATATATAGTACATTCTGAGGTTGTTGGTGCAATCACTTTTCTTGATTTCTCACACTGTCATCTCAGTTACACTCACAGGTCCCAAACTGGGAAAGTTCAGTAGGTGGTGGAGTTGTAGGGATTGAATTGGAGTGGGTAAGACATTGACTTAGAGAAGTGTAAAATCGAATCAACAAAGGGATGAACCATAAATAGTGGCAAAGAGGAGAACCACAGGTAATTACCAAGAAGAAGGATCAAATTCCATGTTTTGATGGTGAGCAAAAGTCCTCCCATCTTTGAACAAACTTCATTGTGGTTCTATTATGTTCTACGCACTCTGTAAGATATTTAAGTACCCAATGGTAAATAAAATAGATGTAGCTCCTGAGCTCATGGAGCTTAAAAGTCAAGTAGATGTGATCAAGGATATAAACTGAACATCCGTCCCCAAAAAGCCATCTATAGCACAAAATCCATCTAAGTGCTGCCAAGGGAAAGTTCAGTCTTCAGGAGCCAGGGGGTTCAGCAGGGGTTGGGAAGTATAGTATAAAATGGGAGTTGTCAATAAAAATTGTTCAGAAGGGCATGGGAATGAATGAAAGGAAAACAATTTGTTCTGACTAGTTACTAGCCATGTTAGAGCAGAGGCAGCCAGTTAAAAGCATCTGGTCAGGGTCTATACCATCACCACTACTTAACTCTACTCCAACCTCTGCAAATAACTATAATAATAGTGGCTAGTATATAATGCTTGTATTTTATATAGAGCCAGACACTGTTCTAAGAACTTTGCATTTATTATGTCATTTGATTCTAAAAAGATTTCTGTGAAATAGGTGCTATTAATGTCCACATTTTACAAATGGGGAACCTGCGGCAAAGGAGAGGTTTAAAACTAATAGCACGCCCAACGTCACACAGGTGATCAGAGGCATAGCCAGAATTTGTATCAAACTCTCTAGCACCAGAATTTGGCTCTTACTGCTATGCTCTTTTGCTTTCAATGACATTCTGATTAGGCTGGATTTTGATGAAACAATAATTCTAAAGGATGACTAACCAACCATCAAAGTGTTATGTTTACTATTCCTATGCGTATCCTGTGCCCCATCTTGTGAGATATCTTGGCACGTGCCTTGTGGCTGGGACCAAATGGCTGGGGCCACTTTAAACTACCATTCTGGACTCAGATCTGTGCCTCTTCTTCAATTAGAACCATGCTTTGACAACCTGGCATCACACTCTTACAAAGCATTGCCTCATTTTTACAAGCCTTCCAGAATCACATGTTCTGCCTCTGAACATGACATAGCTGCTGAGGCCTGCAATAATCATTTGTAATTTGCATTTATTAAATATTTTTTCATTGTTTTACCGTTTATATTTTGTTTGCTTACATTGTTCTCCACGGACTAAACTTCCTGCATTCCCCTTTATTAGGCTCTACTTTATTACTGGGATAGATTGGACTTCGTTGATATCAACTGCATCCAGGTGTAGATGGCACCATAAACTTATTTATTTATTTATTTTTAAAGATTTTATTTATTTATTCATTTATCCACCCCTTGCTGCTTGTGCTCGCTGGGTCAGCTAACCACGCCGTGCGGGCGGGCTTGCCTTCACCAGGAGGCCCCGGGAACCGAACCCGGGGCTTCCCATATGGTAAATGGGAGCCCTACTGATTGAGCCACAGCCGCTTCCCCACCATAATCTTATTAATCACATCTTCTAGACTGAGCCTTTGACCATTTCCCACAACTGGGTTTGTCTCAGTGCGTAAGTCACACTACAGGAAAATCGTAATGTCCAGACTATGATTTTTCTAAACATTTCTCCTTGTTTCACATCCTCCACGAACTAATAGACAGCTTTTACCCTGCACAGAGAAAACTGCCAGAGGGAGAGAAAGGGACAAGTGAGGAGGCAACATTCATTTCTCAAGCTGTTTGCCTCAGGGCTGTTGCTCCTGTTGCTCAGAGAGGGAAGCGTGGTCTATTTCTTAGGGCACTGGCTCACCAAGCCTTAGGTACACCAGGAAGGTGGCTTGGTCAAATTCCCACGAAGGTACTGAGCACGATACATTAACACAGCTGACTTGGCTTGCTCTGGGCTTATGTCCACTAACTCCTAGAACAATGGTCAAGATCGGGAAGAAAGTTATATTAGCTACTAATTTAAAATGTGCTTTCTGTAGCCCCAAACTCCTCTAAATGTACCCTAAACCAGTCTTTTTATTGAAAAGATGTAAATTGATGATTTGCACCTGATTTATGTGGTTACATAGACTGGCTTTTAGATTTGCCAGTGTAAAGGTATCTTGTCCCTTTCTTGAGGGTGTATGAGCTGAAATCAAAGCATTTCCTGGGAGCTGTACCTGCAGGTCTTAGCCCTCTCTGTTATTCATCTGCACTTTCTTTTTCCTACTGTATTCTGATTTTGCATGTTGTTATTCTTGTTGTTTCTCAACATGCACTAATAGTAAGAAGAATGATGTCTTTCATTTATTAACCAATTATTACTTGCTAGGCATTGAAATATTTACTTTACTAATATTATTTAATTATTCACATATGGATCGAAAATAGTCTATGTGCCAGACAGGGTGGTAGATGTTTAGGAAATCACAGTTTAACAAGAAAGTTGCCCTGTTATCTTCAGGACTTCCAATCTATCAATCAACACAGATGATATTACTTTCAAACCCACTTTTTTGTACAAAATACCAACTTTGGTCAGGTGAATTATGCATTCCCTCAAAAAGTTCTTAATCTTATAAACCTATTTATAAACAGGACTCTTTGAGTAAGGTATTATCAATTAAGGTATGGGCTCATTTTTGACTAGGATTTTCTAAGAATCTATTTAGGTGTGGCCCAACTGAATCGGGTGGACTTTAATGATATTACAGAGTACTTTATAAATGGCAAAATTTGGAATCAGACTTCAGAGAAAACCACACAGGAGGAAACCAAAGCCATCGTCATGTGACGGAGGACTGCCATCACCATAATGTTACTGACCCCAAGAGGAAGCGTAGCTTTGTAAACCCCATGATTTGAGACTTCTGGCCTCTAAAACTGTGAGCCAATAATTCTTGTTTATGCCAGCCCATTGTGTGATATTTGTCATAGCAGCTTGGCAAACTAGGACAGCCACATACATCTTACTTTAACAAAAACTAGACTATGATGAACATCACAGATTGCCCTATAGCAAATATTTTTCATTCCACAACATAGCATGAATGTCAATAAATTTACTTTAATACTATTTTAAATGGGTTTACCTCTAATTAGTTATTTGAAATAATTATTATTTACCCTTTTGGTGACTTCTGTTTTTCTTTTTTCTTTCTTTCTTTTTTTTTTTACTAGCTTTTGAAATAACCAGCTATATTTTCCCAATTTTAATGCATGGTTTCTGGTAGGGGGTGAGAAATCTCTGCTATATATTTAGCTATACTATCACCCCTAAGCATGAATTATTGGTATAGATTTTAATAAAGCCAGTAGAAATATGACATGACTTTGTTTGGAAGTCACCCAAAGATGGTAGCTATTGTCTTTCTTTTGCCATCATTATCTCTTGAAGTTTTATGATATTTTATTTCTGAGAACTACCAGATTTTAGTCATGAGATTGCTTTGGGGGAGATGAGGCAGATTGCTTAGACACAAATTATCAACCTCACAAAAAGTCCTAGAGGGTTTGTCTCAGTTTACCAGGCTGCTATGGAAAATTCCACACAATGGGTTGAGTTAAGCAACAGGAGGGCACACAGTTTTTGAAGCTAGAAGTACAAAACATCTGCAAAGGCGCTGTTTACCTCCAGAAGTCTGTAGTATTCTGGTGCTGGCTAGCTTCAGTCTTTGGGATTCGTTGGCTTGCATCTATTTCCCATCACATAGTGACCTCTATCTCCTTGTGCCTACTCTTCCAGTTTCTGCTAATTTCTGGCTTCTGGCTCCTCTGGCTGCCTCTGAATTTCCTCTCTTAATAATACCTCAGTCACAGGAAATGAAGCCCACTCTCTTTCAGTTTGGCCACACCTAAATAGGATCTTAGAAGATCCTATTCACAAATGAGTCCACACCTTAACTGATGGTACATCTACACGGGGTCTTGTTTAAATGAATTCACAGTCACAGGAACACTGAGTAAGGACATATCTTTGTTGGGGCGTGTAATTCAATCTACCACAGGATTCTCCTGACCTGTTTCCTCTTTTTTCATTTAAGTCTTGAACAATCCATGAAAACTGAAATAACAAATGAAAAGTATTTTAGAAAGAAGAGGAAGTGAGGAGAAACATACAGAGAATAAAACTGACCTCTTAGGGCAATTCTGACTGTCCTCCCAAAGTTTCCCCATCTTGTTGACAAGAAAAAATTCTGGAAATGGTCTTCCTTTTTATGATCTCCTTTTCTCTTTCTTATATTCCTCACCTATATGCATGCAGCTATATCAGTGTGCTCATACACACACACACACACACACATAATCACACACTCCCCACAACCTATCCAGTAGTAAAATCCTGAAGATAAATATTATGATGAGCTTCATGGCCCAAATATAGCACCTAGTTACCATGGTGGGAAGAATATTTGATATTAAAAAAGGAATAATTCTTATTTTTGAAAATCCAATCCAGCATTGAATCCAATCAATCATTCAAAGATTTGCTAAGTTGCTAATTACTCCCAATTCTGATGATATATTTAGCAAATGATGTAGTTCAACAATGGAAGAGCAATGAAACCCAAGCCATAAAACCACCAGGAGACAGACTAGCCTATCTGTCAATAATATTTAGATTCAATTAGAACATCAGGTCTGTGTTACATATCTTCAACCAAGACAGTATTTTTTTGCCCTTCTTCGATCACCAATACCTCCTGACTTTCAAAAAGTAATCATAAGCCTATTTCCAAACAATTCCACAGACAAAACAGCCTTTAGGTCTTACAGTTACATGTCTGGATTAGCTTCCTTTATGGTCACATTTCTATCATGTACCTTGTAAACCTGATTTATTTCAACTAAAATACAATAAAATCCTCACTACCTCAAATTATCAGTAAAATAAACTGTTTAGAATATGTGACATTTGTCAAATAAAAAAATAATGGGTATGATGGGCATCTTCGCAATGTATAACATCTTAAAAGAAATGACCTGGATGCAATTCAATGTTCTCCTTTCAACTGGTGTTCATCTGGAATACCTATATTTCCCCTATATTCAAATAATGTATGTGGTCCATAAAGCAGAATGACAATTTGCTACTATACTAAATTGAACACAGAGAACATCCTACAAAATCTCTGACATGTCCCAGTTGTCTAACTTCTGTCTACTGCTTTGACACCTTCAGAATCTGCTAAAGCACAGGTGCCAAATTAATGAAAAAGAAAAAATATGAAAGACCAAATCCTTATACATTTAACAATTTCAGTGATCAAAAAAAAAAAAGATGAAACTTGGAATCAACATTTCTGAATTCACATCATGGTCATTCCATTTGTTAGTTCAGCAACAACCACCCTGATAATTCAACTCCCTTTATTATACAACAGAGCAAACACTCACTTTGCCTGCTTTTGTTGTTTTTAATTTCATATGTAAGACACTAATATATCCTTTCTGGAGAATATTCAAATAAATATGCAGAGAAGAATATGAATATTGAACTTGATGTATCAAAGAGTATGAGTGTTTTCAACCTTGGAATACACTGCAAACTGCTTCAAAAAAGAATTTATCAATTATTATCCCATCCTATGTGGTGTCACCCTTGTTCTGTATCCTCAATCACACTGGGTATTATCAAGTTCCTTAAGGTTAGTGGTGTGAAATGGTATCTCATTTTAGTTTTGATTTGCATTTCCCTATTGGCTAATGATAATAATGTCTTTTAAGATGCTATTGGCTATTTGTATGTCTTCTTTTGAAAAATGTCTATTCAAATTCTTTGCACATTTTAAATTGGTTTGTTTGTCCTATTGTTTTTGCATTTTCAACATTCTTTATATATTCAATATATTAAGCTCTTACCTGACATATGGTTTGCAACTCTTTTCTTTAATTCTGGAGGTTGTCTTTTCACTTTTTGGATAATGTTCTTTGATGCAAAAAAGTGTTTAGTTTTGATGAAGTAAAATTTATTTGCTCTTTCTTTGGTTGCTCATGCTTTTGATGTCATAGCTAAGAATCCATTATTGAAAACAAGGTCAGGAACATTTGCCCCCATGTTATCTTCTAAGTGTTTCATAGTTTTAGCTCTTATGTTTAGGTCCTTGATTCATTTATTTTATTGAAGTGCATCATTCATATGTGAACGTACAAAAACAGTAAGTGTATAGTAAAAGTTGTGAACTTACAACATAAACATGCATAACATCAAACAGGGGTCCCATAAATCAACCCCTCCACCCACACCTTGCACTATTGTGATAGGTTGGTTACAAACTATGCAAAAGCATCATCAAAATATTACAACTAACTATAGTCCATATCTTTACTTGATGTATTTTTCCCCCAACCCACCCTATTTTTTTAAACAAATCAATTGTATTGATACATCTTAATAAAGCATACAATTTATCCAAAGTGTACAATCAATGGTGTTTGGTATAATCACATAGTTGTATGCTCATTACTTCAGTCATTATTAAGCATTTTTATTATTTCAATAATAATAATAAAAACAGACAAATAAACAAGGTAATTCCTCCCCTCCTGATCTCTCTCTTTCCCCTGCTGTACATAGCTGCTATTTCTGGCTATTCTTACACAATTATTTATTTATTAAGCAGTTTTATTGAGATATATTCACATACCATATGATCTATCCAAAGTGTATAATCAATGGTGTTTTTTTAGCTGTTAAAAAGACCTTTTTTAAAAACTGTAAAATAAATAGAAAAATAGATTGAAAGAAACTACAAATTTTAAAAAAGAGTGCAAGGCCAGGTTAGATTTAATATAATCAATTATAAGAAATAGATAGTATAGTAACAAACATTTATAAATGTAAATAATAATTCTAATATAACAGAAATTAATTATAACAATATTCTAATTTTTATATTACAGCTCTAACAATTGGACATAATAATCTCTAAAAATGAAATTAATTATTGGTTTTGTTTTTTAATTTCCATTTAAGCCATTATTCTTTATGGAGTTTATGATGTGAGGTACAAGTCTAACTTCATTCTTTTGCATGTGGATATAGTTTCTCTCCACCTTTTGTTGAAGAAACTACTCTTTTCCCGTTGGATGTACTTAATGACCTTGTCAAAAATCAATTGGCCATAGATATGTGGATCAATCTCTGGACTTTCAATTTTGTCCCATTAGTCTGTATGTCTATCTTGATGCCAATGCCACCCTGTTTTGACTACTGTCTGTATAATAAGTTTTGAAATTAGGAAATGTGAGTCATCCAACTTTGTTCTTCTTTTTCAAAATTCTTTTTACTATTTGAGGCCCCTTGCAGAGTCATATGAATTTGAGAATTATTACTGCATTTAGTTTCATTCCTGCCATTACATTTTAAGATTTTATTCAGCTTTATCTCTTGCTTTTTTTCTTGTTGTTTTCCTGCCTTTTTCTTTGATTGAGTTTCCTTAGTTCCAATAGCAAGGTTTGGAAATTTATATATAGAAAGGTTTGACTTGACAAAAAGGAGAAAATCCTAAATACAAAAGAGTTTTTACAGCTAAAAGATTTCAAAATGAGTCTGGAGGTCATTCCAGAGGTTATACTTAGGCAGGTCTTAGGCAGGTCTCACTAACAGCCACGATCACGATAAACAAAGCCTCAAACAAAAGTGTTCCCAAGGGCTCTAGGGATGTCCAGACACTATAAGGCACACAGTCTCATGAAATCAGCACCCTGTCTGCAGGCCTTATTTTGTAATATATGATCATCTATTTCCCTAATATAACAGAGTTAGACTCATTTCTAATTTCCCTACTCATGATGCTTGTACCCCTTTTTATTTGAACCTATACTTATCACTATACCTGTAAAATATATGTCTTAGGGATTTAAATCTTTAACCTGTTCATATGCTGGTTGAGCCCTGAGTTGCAGCAGAGCTGAGGCCAACACCTAATCTCCAGTTCTTTGGACTCACCCAGGGTAACTAACAAAATGATGATAATGGACAAGTCCCATTTCAAAAAACAAAGAGTATCTACAATTGCAAGCAAAATAGTTCCTTCCATCTGCCCCATAATATCTAAACCCCTTCTCAATCTGAAGCAGAGTGGACATCATCCCAAATTCCTCAAGATTGAGTAATAAGCAAACATAAGGGGGAAGTGCAACCACAAATCAAAGTAGACTGATCAGTATCATAATTATTAGCATGTGGTTATACAGGGCATTTTTAGGGCATTAGAATTGTTCTGTATGATACTGCAATAACAGATCTATGTCATGATACATTTTTCAAAACCTATAAAATTGTACAGCATAAAGTATAAACCATAATGTAAGCTATGGAACTTGGTTAGTAGCAATGCTTTAATATTGGTTCAATTGTAACAAATGCACCACACTAATGTAAGTTGCTATTATAAGGGGAAAATGTGGGTGGGGGTAGAGGTGGGTTATATGGAAATCCCCTATACTTTCAATGTAACTTTTCTGCAATCTAAAACTTCTCTAAAAGTAAAGTCTATTAATTCATTAATTAAAAGGAAGTTTTGAAATTTATATATATAGAATTGTAATCTGGTGTCTATTTTTATATTTCTAACACATTTATTAAACCAGACCAAATAAATATCTATAACATTCTCTTATCTACACTCTCTCTTGCTTAACAAGAAAAACAGAATGCAAGCATGCTTTCACTACTGTTCCTCTTTATTTTGAGTATTTCTTAGATTTTAGTACAATAATGTTATCAATATTTTTCAACATGAAGAAAATAATTGTTCAGAATTAATTGTAATATTCACTAACTTACTTAACATTGCTTTTGTAGCTCATGCTTTTTTCTCCCCATGGATTTATTTTCCATCCCTCTGTGGTACATTCTTAAGCAACTGATTTAGACAAGGCTCTGTGTGGTAAACTTTTTAGAACTATCTCATTTTCCCTTTTGTTAGAATGCTAGTACGGCCAATTTTAGAATTCTAGGTTCAAATCATTTTATCTCACAATTTTCCTCCAATGTCAGGTAATTGTGCACAGCAGGCTTAGGGATCCTCTTCTGTCGTTTCCTTGCTGACAGCTCTGTTACAAGTCATGGGGTAGAACACCTGAAAAAAAGATGTTAGTTCCTCTCAGTCTATTTGTGGCTGAGCTGCACTCTGATTTTTGTAAATAGTTACATTTCTTCTCCAAACCATTCACATAGAGGATTCAAATCTCATCTGACATCATGAACTGTATCCATTGAGAACTCTCCAAGCTACATCCACAATACTCTCAAACTTAGATTGACCCTTTGGATCACTGGGGATTTTGAATTTGTCTTTATCTCTTTTGAAAATGTTACTCAACTCACACTTCTGCAGTTATTCCCTCTCCAAGCATGAAAGGAGCTTCTGGCTTACTCTCTGTCTTCTCTATAGCAGAATTCTAATTAAATTTTATATACTAATTTTTCTACTCAAGAAAAATAGTCTTCCTTATGAAAGAATGGCTTATCTCAAGTCAGTATTTTCCTGAGTCAACACAAGACATTAGTGATATGTTAGCATCTCACAGAGAAACTGGAATGCCCCTATACCTGGAGGTACCAAGGATTGAGTCCTGGACCTCATATATGCAAAGCAGGCGCTCTATAGCTGAGCTACATCCACACCACTCTATTCCTTCATTATTTGCCTTTTACCTTCTCTTTCTTTGAAATTCAGCTCAAGTATCAACTTCTCTGAGAAATCCTACCTGCTACTCAATCTGAGATAGATGGACAGATAGAAAGATATATAAATAGATGACAGTCTGTATAGAGAATACATACATATACACAATATATTCTTTTCAGGAAAAAATAACACAATTTTAATGACCCAGAAAAGATGAAAAGCACGTTTCCAACATGACTTTTCATTATTTCCTCTCACTGTTCTCCAGAAGCGATCTCCCTGTAGATACTCTATCTTTTTATTTCTTCTGATATTTTTTCTCATATCTTAAAATAATAAACATATTTATTGTTTCACAGTTTTGAGGCCAAGAGAAGTTCAAATTTGAGATTTCAGCAAGACCATGTTTTCTCCCTGAAGACTGTGGTGTCCTGGGGCTAGCCAACGGCAGTCTGTAGTCCTTGCTTTTCCATCACGTGGCAATGCGCACGGCAACATCTTCTTTCTCTTCTGGGTCCAATTGACTTCCAGCTTCTGGCCGTTCCCTGTGGCTTCCTCTGTGTCCAATTTCATTTATTTATAAGAACTTGAGCCATATTGAATTAAGGTCCACCCACATTTGGCCATATCTTAACTAATAACATCTTCAAAGATCTCTTTACAAATGGGTCCATACCCACAGGACAAGGGGCTGGGACTCAAACATACTTTTTGTGGGAGACATGATTCAGTCCCCAACACACACTCTTATCCAAGCCCAATCAAAACAAAAAGTATACATTTGGTAGATAAGAGGATTTCAGACAGAATCCTGAATCCTGAATATTTCATTCATGAAATATATACATATGTAAACCTTACATGGTAAAGTATTAAACAAGGTGGAGTACGGGTAGTTATCTTTTGTTTGTGCCTCCAGATCCACTTTTCTCCCTTTGCTCTGTGCCAAGGAAGGCTGAGATTATTTGAACATCAATAACAGAAGCGGGCTCCTATGCTATCAGGGCTTCTAGCCAGTGGAAAGCTCTGGTATTAGATGGAAGAGGAAGGGAAGAAAGATAACAAAGTCGGAGTATTTATTCTCCTAGCTACCTCCATTCAGAGTTGCCAAGGGTGACTGTGTTCCTGACCCCAAAACTCCCACTGAAGATGACTTGATGGCAGGGGACCTTGACTCCACCAAAGTTGAACCTAAACCTGTTGTATGAGGAGAATTTGCTTAGGTAGCATGTGGCAAGGCCATGGCAGCTGTTCATAGTTCTGTGGCAGAGGTGCAAGCTGTAGAGGCTGCTCCTGGGAGTAGTCCACTGGTACAGACCCTAGCCAGTCTCTATGGCACAATTTTGAGGGTTCATCACTGACCCAAGGTTCTAAATACTAGATTTCTGCCATTTTCAGGCATTCCTTTGAATAAATCCCCCTTCTGCTTTTTTCAACCAGAGTCAGTTTGCATTCCTTTCAGTTAAGAACCTTGGCATATATCAACAACTATTTTAAAAACATTATTAGTTGCAGTAGTTTATACAACTAGTATAGATTGTGTGTTTGATGTAGATTATTTATGTTTTATCCACAGAAAAATAGTTGAACACTTTGCTTGATTCCCTGGTTTAATGTATCGGTGACAAACTACCTCTACTTTTCTGGGAAAAAATAAAAGCTGATATCTACATCTAAATTTTTATTAAGTCAGGTTGTGCATCCCTAACTCTGAAGGTGACTAGTTAATTTGGTGACTAGTGAATTGGACAATTCAGTGTAACAATTCAGATGCCCCAGACATTAGAGTATATAAGCAAACCCTCTACCTGCAGAAAACAAGGTTAATAAATAGCACCTTTTGTGCTTTACAAGTTAACACATATGTTGCTTGTTCTTAGAATAGGTTCACCTAAGGCCACACTGTGGTTTGGCTCATTGTTTACTTGACAGGTCTAGAAAATCACTCAATTTAAATTACAATATACTGCAGCACAGTGAAAGCTATTTTCTAAGCTTTATTATATTAGGGAGCCAAAGATGGTCTAATCAATTTCAAGTGGTTTTTAAAATCTTCCAGAATTGAATAAAGGAAGATGTATGTAAAAGCCACTTAAATGGGCTTATGTGATATTCAAGACACCCCTTATTATTCTTCAACAAGGTATAATGCAGATCAATTTTATTACTTTCATATGCAAAAAGCTTTCATTTTTAAATATGTTAACAGATCAAAACATCATAATTATACTTTTATTCTGGTTAGTGCTTGAATTAAACTAAAACAAGCCCTGTTAAATCTTTCCTTTCACCCTCAGGGTAAGACATAGGTAATTGCCCTAGAAATTCATTTTCTATTTCTCTTCTCTATGCCTTTAAATCTCCTTGTGTTTGTATGTTTACTTCTACTCCTGCCTCACTGATTATATTCCCCACATACCCACACTTAACATACACAAAGTATTTACATATGTCTTCCTCCACTTTCCAAACTCCCTCCAAGCTTCAATGGTAAATATCTAATCAATGCAGTGATGATGTTGATACTTTCCGAGTTTTCTGTGTACATATTAATAGGAGTTGTCTGGAGACAATGTGTAATACAAAGATGAGAGAAGATATATTTAGAAGGCCGCGTTCCACCTGAATTTTGCCATTCACTGTGCATTTAACTCCCAAATCTCTCTCACCGCCCCATTGGTAAAATAAGAGAATTAGACTAAGACAAATTTTAGCTTTAAAATTCAGAGACTTTAGGCTCCCTGGCAGTGTGTTAATAAAATTAATTCAAATGTAAAAAAAAAAAAAAAAACAAAAAACACTGTGTAGATGGCATCGGCAGGAGCGTCAAGAATGTTCTGAGACACCAATGTGGACAAAACATCTGTGGTAGACAAAAGGAAGCCACAAAATTTTGATACTCTTCCCATGAAGAGGTAGGAACTATATCCTTTCCCCTGGGATGTGCGTGGGTTGGACTGCTTGACCAGTAAAAATAAGGTGAATGTTAGCCTATGCCAGTTTCCAGCCTTTAAGAAACTGGAAGCTACTACTTCTTGCCTCTTGAAACATTTGTTTGTTGAACCCATGTGTTGAGAAAACAAAGAGAGTACAATGGAGAGCCCCAAGTGGAGAGTAAAGGGCAGGACATGCCTGCCATGTGAGTAAGCCACCTTGAATGAATTCTCCAATCCTATTTGATGCTTCATGAAGCCAAGTTAAGTATCTCCACAGAGACCTGCCCAAATTGCACATTTATAGGAAAATAAAATGATTGTTGTTATTGTTTTGAGCCATGAGTTTATGTGTATGTGAACGGGAGTCTAGCTGCAGAAATAGGAAGTCCAGGGAGGCTCCACCAACAATAACCACAACAACAACAAAGAGATCCAGGGACATTTGTCAAAACATCCTCTACATGATTATCAACCAAAGTTGATAACGGATAGTTGGATTGACAGTATATACTGTACTGTGTAAAGTTGATAAGCAAAACATGTACAAAGTCAACGATTACATTTTCAGTACATAAAGTTAATTTTGAGGCTAAATGTCTATTTCTTTCTAGCATCTAACTAAAAATATGGGATCTACATTCTTGTTTAGACTTACAAAGTACTTTCCTCTGTGCCCAAGTTTCGGCAAAGCACAATATATATTTCCCCCAAATAACTGGCTAATGGGTGAGTTTCTAAGTATATTTATGGAAATCAAATGCTGAGACCAAAATAAGGTAACTGTTTAATGTCAAATGTTTTAATCACTGAACTCAGCCCAACAATTTTGAGTCTGAAAGGCTTGAGTAAGCAAGAACCCACTAAACCTATGTTTCTTCCCTTTCTCTGCTTCACCCAGGAGACAATTTGCTGGAAATCCCAGTTTAGAGGCAAAAGCACCTGCCAGTGGTACTTGCAAATGCAGGAGCCTTGAAGGCAGCACCTCCCCCATTACGCTCTTAGAACCCCCAAACTGTCTTCCATAACAAAAAGTGACCCCTTATCCCAAGAAGATTGTTCAACAACCTCAAAGATTGTGATATTTGCAAATACAAGTGCCAAAACAGTTTCAGTGGCTATTTTGAAGGCAATATTGTAACCCAGAGTCTCCTGATTGGCTTTTGGTGGGTTAGGTTTACATTCATGTGCAGCTATGAATTGTTGATCTCCAATGCAAACTAATAGAATACTGATAAAGTTTGGTTCAATTTCATTCAGTTGGATTTATTTTTCAGTGTCATTGAAATTCACGGTTTGAGGCTTTCTCTTGTTTGTCTGAAAATAGACTTTTAGCATTACTCTCTTACTTTTTGCATATAATGCTTTTGCTCAGGGAGGTTGAGTAACATGAAAAGAAATGCAAGAAAATAATCATTGTTGATTTAGCATCTGCTCACAGAATTATTTCTTCCTAAAAGAGCTCATTTACTTTCTGTATTGTTGCTATTGTATTCACATTTATCATTATTATTTGGCGGTGGCCTTCATTTATTTTGACTAGGATTTTAACTATTCAATCCTGTAAAAAATTTGACTGTTATTTATCACTCCAAGCCTGGGCTGTACTTATTGTTTCCTCTGCTCAGCACAGACCCCATGAGATTTTTAGAAAATGTTTATAAGATGATGGAAGCTCATCTTTTCTCTCTCAGAGATGTAGATTATTGGTCTCTAACAAAGTGCCAAATTTTTTTTTAAATGTGTGATACTTTTAATGTCTTGAGAATTTTGCATTTATCTTTCAAATAATTAAGTATTCACCATAAGCAATAGCTTTAAATGTAGTATTTAGAAACTATAAAAACACTAGAGCCATTATCTTTACTTGTTTTGTCCACATGTAATTTTTTAAAGAGAAGTCACCAATTAGTTCCATTATCTTGACTAACTGCAAATGCCATTTGCAGAGCAACTGAAACTGTCTCATTCTTTGCACTTGTTTTTATTACATTCTCTGAGAGACTAATTCAAGTGACAATTATGCTCTTCTGAATATAAAATTTATCTCTTTAAAGTATTTATGGAAAAAACTAATGATATTTGTAATATGATATGTGGGTCTTTTACTTACTGTGGTAGGTAGAATTATGAGCCTCCCAAAGCACATATTTTTTTTTTTTTAAAGATTTTTCTTTTTTTTTTTTTTTTTAAGATTTTTATTTATTTATTCATTTATTCCCCCCTTGCTGCTTGTGCTCGCTGGGTCAGCCAACCACGCCATGCGGGCGGGCTTGCCCTCACCAGGAGGCCCCGGGAACCGAACCCGGGGCCTCCCATATGGTAAACGGGAGCCCTACTGATTGAGCCACAGCTGCTTCCCACATATTTTTTTTTAAATCAAGTTTTATTATATTTTTAAATATACTTAGATTACATGAACGTTACATAAAAAATGTAGGGGATTCCCATATGTCCACTCCGTACCCTTCCCACACTTTCCCACATTAACAACATCCTTCATTAGTGTGGTACATTCATTGCAATTGATGAACACATTTTAAAACATTGCCACTAAGCATGGATTATAGTTTACATTGTAGTTTTCACTCTCTCCCACCCAATTCTGTAGGTTATGGAAGGATATATAAAGGCCTATATCTGTCATTGCAATGACATTCAGGACAATTCCCAAGTCCCGAAAATGCCCCTGCATTACACCTATTTCTCCCTGCCCTCAGAGCCTCCAGTGGCCACTGCCTCCACATCAATAATATAATTTCTTCCATTGCTAGAATCACAGTAACTCTATAGTAGAATACCAGTAAGTCCACTCTAGTCCATAGTTCATTCCCCAATCCTGAGGATTCTGGGACGGTAATGTCTACTCCACCTCTAATTGACAGGGGGCTTCAATCCATTAGGGTCGATGGATGGGACTCTCTTGTTTACAGGTGTATACTCTCTTGGCTCCTTGGTATGGTAGTTGTCCATCACCACCTCCTTGTTAGTTATCCTGGGTGAGACCAATGAACTGTAGAGTAGGTATTACAACTCCGTTGAGATTCGTGGCCCAGCTGGCACATGGACAGCCTAAAGATTTAAGTCTCTTGTACATACACTTACCAACTCTGGTAGTAATTATAGGCTCAAATAGAAGAAAAGAAGAGCCATATGTAGGGAAACCACAACTAAGTCCAACTCTGTCACCCTGGGAAGCATAAATTCCAAAGTAAGGCCCTCTGGCATGGCACCAAACTTCCTGAGCTGTCTGCCCTAACTATAGTGTCTGATGTCTCCAGAGCCCTCAGAAGCCCAACTATTTGGGATAGTATCTACTTTGGCAGTCAATGAGGTCCTGCTGAGACATGCATAAGCATAACCTTTGGAATGACCTCCAGACTCACTTTGAAGTCTCTTAGCTATATAAACTCATTTGTCTTCATCTTTTCCCCCTTTTGGTCAAGGTCTTTGTCCAGTCGCATTGCTAGTTGGTACTTTATAAAAATATATGTTGACTTTATTTTTTTTTTACTTTATTTTACTTCTATTTATGACCCTCCACCCCCCTACCCCCCCACCCCCCCGTCAGATGGTTCTCTCATCTGCCTGCTCATTGTCTGCTCATCTTTTCCAGGAGGCACCAGGAACTGAACCCAGGACCTCTCACATGAGAGGCAAGTGCCCAAAAGCCTGAGCCACATCTGCTCCCCCCAAAGCACATATTTTTTTGTTGTTGTTGTTTTGTTTTTGTTTTTTTGTTTTTTTTTCCCAAAGCACATATTTTTAATCCTAATCTGCATTCTTGTGGGTATGAACCAATTGTTAATAGGATCTCTTTTTTTCACATATATATATATTTTTTAAGATACTTAGATTACATAAATGTTATATAAAAAATATAGAGATTCCCATATGCCCCACTCCCCATACCTCCCATATTTTCCCACATAAACAACATCCTTCATTGGTACTTCATTGCAAGTACATTCATTGCAATTGATAAACACATTTTGGGGCATTGTCACTGAGCATGTATTGTAGTTTACATTGTAGTTTACACTTTCTCCCATACAATTCTGTAGATTATGGGAAGATATATAATGGCCTATATCTGTCACTGCAATGTCATTCAGGATAATTCTCAAGTCCCAAAAATGCCCCATATTACACCTGTTTTTCCTTCTCCTTACCCTCAGAGCCTTCAGTGGTCACTGCCTCCACATCAATGTTGCAATTTCTTCCATTGCTAGAATCATAATAAGTCTATAGCAGAATACCAGTAAGTTCACTCTAGTCCATAGTTCATTCCTCAATCCTGAGGATTCTGGGATGGTGATGTCCACTCCACCTCTAATTGAGAGGTGGCTTCGATATCATACAGCCAATGGATGGGACTCTCTTGCTTGCAGTTGTAGACTTTCTCATTTCCTTGGTATGGTGGTTGTCCATCCTTACCTCCTTGTTAGTTGTTGTGGGTGAGTCCAATGAACTGGAGAGTAGGTGTAGCAACTCCACTGAGGCTCAGGGCCCAGGTGGAACATGGACAGCCCAAAGATTTAAGTCTTTTGGATGTACACCTACCAATTCTAGCACCAAGTATAGGTTCAAATAGAAGGGACAGATGAGCCATGTGTTGGGAAGCCATAACTGAGCCCAACTCTGTCACACTTGATGATGTTATTTTAGTTGTCACGATCAACTGAATCAGTACTGATCTTAATTCTATTATGGGAGCCTTATAGAGAGAAAGCCATAGATAAGAGCCAGAAGCTAGAAGTCAGTGTGAACACTGAAAAGAAAGGAGAGAACATAGCCAGAAAAGCCAAGGAACCCAAGGATTGCTGGCCAGCCAGAATGCTACTGACTCCAGAAGGAAGCAGCCTGCAGTCTTCAAAAGCATGAGCCAATAAATTCCTGTTGTTTAAGTCAACCCATTTTGTCATAGCAATCTGGTAAATTGAGACAGTTGCTGCTGCCAAGAGTGGGGTGCTGTTATTACGAATACCTTAAGATGTGGAAATAGCTTGGGAATTGGGTAATGAGTAAAGGCTGGAAGCATTGTGAGGCACTTGAGAGAGAGAAAAAATCTCCTTGAAGAGATTGTTAGTAGAAATTTGGACTTCTAGTTTCTTCCAGTGGCTTTATAAGGAAATGATGAATTTGCTATAAGAAACTGGAGAAAAGGCTCTCCTTAAAAAGTAGCAGAGAACTTGGCTGAATTATACCCTTGTGTTGGATTGAAAGTGTAACTTGTAAGTGATGAACTTGGATATTTAGCTGAGCAGGTTTCCATGCTAACTGTCAAAGGTGTGGTCCAAGTGAATGAGGATGGGTCTTAATTAGATTACTGGAGACCTTATAGAGAGAAGGCCACAGGGAGATGCCAGAAGTCAGTGGGGACCTGGAAGAGAAAGGAGAGGACATTGCCATGTTATGGGAAAGCCAAGAAGCCCAAGAAGTGCTGGCCTGCTAGAATGCTACCAATCCCAAGAGATAGCAAATCTTCTAGCCTCCAAAACCATGAGCCAATAAACTTCTATTGTTAAGCCAACCCATTATGTGTTATTTGCCATAGCAGCCTGGCAGACTAAGATACCTACATTCAATATAATGCTTTTGCTGTAAAATGATATGATTGAAGCATATTTACTTGAACATGCATTAAAATCCACTGATATTTTATATATCATTTCTGTTGGCTTTGTAAATCTCTTTTACAATTTTTCTGGAAAAGTAGATAGATTATCATATAGGACAACCTGGGGACAACATAAAGCTATCGTTTATAACTCCTATCATATAACATTTTCTAAAGATGCTATTCTTACATATATGTATTCTCATATACTAAGACCACCAACAAATAGATCTCTTTAAATAGGAGAACTCCGAAAGGATGAAGAAATTAAGAGGTTGTTTTCCAAGATAATTTTGGCACTGACTATGAAATTTGACTTCTATAGAGTACAAAGAGTATATTTGCTGATCACTCTTCATCATGATCAAGTTGATTAAATGAACTACTTTGAATTCATCTCTTGTGGATTCACTATGATAACTGCATGCTACATTAGCACTGAGGACCTTGTATATGACCTTATTCAGTATCTTCTATAAAAATTAATTTATAATTCAGGGACAAAATAGCATTTTATATCCTGAAAAATTGGTTTGTTTCCTCATTTCTGATAATAATCATAAAGTCAATATTATGTCTTGTTTTGTCCTTGGTTGCCAGGAAGTTTTTGACCTTTATGACTGGTATAGTTGTATTCTTCTTTTCTTGGGTCACAACTTCTACTGTTTGATATTATTATTAATATTTTAATGTTAGTGATTAGACAAATAAAGTGCACTTTTGCACTACTGTTTCTGATTATTCTTAAATTATTGTATACTAAATATTGCATTTTACTCCAACTCTTGTCATAATTATTATACCACTTAACTTATAGGATCCAAATTAAAGAATTGGGGAAGCTGTGGAAAAGAAATTATGTTCTTGACATATATTAAACAAAAGAATCTGCCTTAATATCTCAAGGTACTTTGATTTTATTGTTTTTGTTTTTTACCGGGAGGTCCCAGGGATCGAACCCAGGTCCCTCCATATGGGAGATGGATGCCCAACCATTTGAGCCACATCTGTCTCCTTTATTGTTTTTTGAGATCTGAGACCCTCAAGGCTGACAGTTGTAAATAGTGTATTCCTCTCTGTCCTGTGATATCAATTCTTATCACCTTTCATGAAGCAATTTGATTTGGGATACAGCTCACATTCAAAACCAATAGGAGACAGTACTATCTTTCTTAAATCCTTATGCTTGATATTGCAATATGAGTGTCAGGGTGAGGAACCATGTGGAAAAAATCAAAGAAGAAGAAATATATACATTCAAAATATAGTTTCTTAGTAAGGTTACTCCTTTAGTGTTTCTCTGTGTTCAAATCAGCTCTATTTCCTTTTCCTTGTAGTCTATTATATAAGGTTCTTTTCACTATAAAAGATGAAATTTTTCCTTACAATATTATATTTACCCTAACATATTATATTGGTTTGTTTTTAGTTATAACAAGCATTTTTTTTAGATAGAAGCAAACCAGTGATCTTTCAAACATGCTCATGATGCCTGATAGTACTCTTAAGGTGTCACTGAATTATTTACTCTCCAATATTTTGCTTGGGATAAGAGCGTTCACTCCTCAATCCTCAAGAGCCTGGAAAGTAGAGAAAGTAATAATCCTTCAAGTTCTACAAATGACTTTCAGCTGAAAGAGCAAATATGGACTCCAAGGGTCTGTCACTTGTAAGCACAAGAATTTTGCATAAATAGGAGATCCCTTTCTATTGCCAGAGAATATCATGAGTTAGTGACATTTCAGGAAGATGTCAGCCATTTCTGATATTGTTATATTTGGAAGTAAATACCTCAAATGTTAAATTAAACTCCAAGGGAATCCTTTAATTGGGAAGTGGCTTCCAAGATAAGGACACTAGAAATAAAAGTTAACCACAGTGTGAACCAGGAAGTTAATACCCACTGTACTATCTGACATCACATAGATAGTTTAGGATGTCTCTCACACTAGTTCAGATAATTTAAGGTTCCCTTTTACGTAGCTGTTACCTCTACTCTTCAGGGGTTGCAATTATCCACATGGCTCTGAGGAATTAAGGTTTTCTTTTGCTCCCAATGCTGTATAAAGGCAATGATGACTGGACTCCAGATATTTGTCCTGAGTTGAACTTCAATCTGAACCACAAATTGCCCTATCTCTGCTTACTTCCTCCTGCCCAAGCAACTTCACCTTTCTATTTCATCTGGCTTAGGTGTCTTGACTGAGATGCTTCTTGATTTTTTGTGGACCATTAGGTTTCTTTTTCATGGTTCATCTCCTCCTCTCTGAGACCCTCTTTGGGCTGCCTACACAGTATCTTTAGCCTAACTTCAGCCTGTAGCTTTCCCATCCATGCAGCCTCTTCCTCAAATCCAAAGAACTAGGTCCTAAGTAAAATCTTATTGGACTCCTATCAGAACCTTCCTTATATCCTTTTTTAATTTTATTTTTTTCTGTTTTGTTTGTTTGTTTGCCGGCTTGATTTTTCACCATAATCTTTCCCTGGATGCTTAGAGTTGTTCACTTCAGCATCACTCCCCAGCCTCACCTTATCAACCATGGGCCATGTAGTCACCTTCACTCCTCAGAAAAAGTTACTCATTGTCTCAGTGACATGATGGAGCCAGATCTCATGGGCTCACCAGAAGAGATTGTTAAATAAACAAAACTATAACAGCTGGTTGATAATCAATTAGTAGCTTGAACTCTGCCATGGCAGGAGTATTTACACCATGGAAATTGGCAGATGCTACAAATCAGTGATTCCTCAACCTGCCTACCCCCATCACTGTCATTTCACTAGGACATCATTGGTCTTGACCTCCAAGGGTCATCCAATGAGGCAGAAATCAATTAGAAAAAATACTTCTATCTAGCCCATAAATGTATGATAATATCTTATCTCTCAGAGGTGTTTGTATTTAAGAGGAATACACCGAGGAATCACCTTACCTCAGTATTTCCCAAATTTAGTGTTCATCAGAATCACATAAAAAGTTTATACAATTGCAGAAGTCAAGGCTCTATCTCGAACTACTTGCAGACAGACTCTCCTGCAGGGGGGGCCCTGGGCATCTTTGTTAACATTCTACCCAGGTCAATCAGATTCCAGTAAAGCTTGAAAACCACTGAAAGAATAAATCCCAGGCAGTGATATTTACACTTTCAAAAGAAGAAGAATCCTTCCTATCACAGCTGGGAAATGGTTGTCCACTCTATTTCAATCATGCTCAGGCCCGAATAAAATAAACAATGGTATAGAGCTTCTAATTAGCCACATATCATTATGTGTGTATTATTTATTCCATATCAAATTCCTAAACAGTGACAAAAAGGATCAACACTCTAATTTTCAAACTCCAAGAACCTCTCTCTAGCATTCTATAATTTTATTAGATTTCTAAACATAAATAAGAAATATCAATTATCTCTTATGCCTCACCTACTTTAAAGCTACATTATTATTTTGTGAAAACATTAATTTGCAAAAATGTGTCTAAGGATATAGATATTTTTATATAGTTTTATCTATGCATGGGTAAATCATTAGTTTATTTTTTTCCTAAAAAAATTTTGGTTTAAATACTGTTCTTTAAAAGATGCTTACCTATTATCTCCCTCCCTACAACCTTCATGAGAAAGAAAACGAACAGAGAGAAAAAATGGAAAAAATGGTTAACAGAGGAAAGGGAAAATGGATGCAGTGATCCCTGAAGTTTAAGTAACAAAGCTCTTTAAGTCAGTGCAATTTTTTCAGCTTCTTTTGACACTTTAAATAAGATGTATTTGCTGGTGGATGTCTCAAGTTTTAAATGATGAACCAAGGGGTGTAATATATCAGAAGAGCGTTCCTCTGCAGACATTTTTCTGAATGAGGAATGTGCCACCCAGAATGTGCTACAAAATGTTAATGGCTCTGAGGCTATACAAATTTGAACTTTATTGAAATGTGCTAATAATGAGAGGGATTGTAAAATTATATACTGGTTGCAGAACAGTGTGATTACTGTGGCAAGGAAAGCAGAGAACAATGCATCATGTTGCCATACAGAAAGACCTCCGGGGAACTCAGCAGTCAAGGGATGGGCGCAACTAACCTTTCCCTTGCCATGGTTTTTAAGAAAACTTAACAACTCAGGAATTTGGCTTGACTTTGATAATGAAATTAATAGCTAAACCAAAAGGCAGGAAAGGCCAGGGGAAACGGGGGGGGGGGGTTAAAAACTCCTATTTTGCTGAGTTTTAAAGTCACATTTAACCACCCTGCTCCCCTTTCATCTTCAACACAAGAGAATCACCTGTGAACATCAGGCAGGGATCAAATATTTTACATTTCTTTCCATCAAAGTTTTGAAAGTCAATGGTCGCCATTTTGTAGGAAATGAGAAAGAGTTATACTCTCCCATGATGCCATGTGCATCTGAAATGGTTATTTTGATGCTTATTCCTAGTCTCCTATAAGAAACCAAACATGTTCTATGCATTTTGAAACCTAACTATATTTGTGGATTTCAGATTCCAGTTGCATCTGGAAAGCACTCCTCTTTACTTTACATTCATAAAAATGTTCTAAAAAGATTTTGCTAATTTCACTTTCAAGTTTGACATTACATTCTGACGAAAGATATTAAGGGTTTATACAGCGTGGTCTACACTCGTCTGAGATCATACTGACTAATTCTTTAGTTGATTCTCATGTATTTTGGTATTGCTGAAATTAAGCTTGAAGTAAGTTCCTTAAGGATTTCTATCTTCCAGAAATGGGATAAAAATGGAGGATATTGTTTTAGACAGATGGAGCAGGCTAAATCCCGGTCTCCATTCTTCTTTTGTTAAGATATAGCCATTGCTTTTGGCTGTCCATTATTCACTCTCGCAGAAGTGTTACGCTAGAAAAGAAACCCTGCCGTTTATCTGCAATGCTCATTTAACAGAAATAAATGCAGCCACCTCCTCCCAACTCTAAATTATACGAGATGGGGCGTCTGAGTTACTGACTATAACCTTGACACGATGTCTCATCACTTGTCTGAGAGACCCATTCAGACAGCATCTAATCATACACTGGGATCAAAAATAAATCTGGAATACTCAGAATCCAGCGTGGAAAATGGGGTTTATATTCGAGAAGCGATTTGATTTGTTGGCAACAGATTGCAGATTAACTAGACAGAACTCTTGAGGATTGGAGGAAATTGCTGACTTGGACTCCTGACCACTTATTTCTATAATACTCTGTTATTTTGCTGTTAATAATCAGAATCCTTGACATCAAGGTAACTGCACTTTCATTCATACTTCCTCCTTTCTTCCTGCATAAACTCAAATTGCTATAAGAGTGATATATGAGATCAGACATCTTAGGGAATATGTGATGATTTTGAACTTTTACTTCCATTATTTCAATTTAAACACACAATGAACACCACAATAATGAATTTTAAAAAAATAAATCAAATGTTCCCATATATTGTAGGCCCTATAAAAATATGTTTCCTGACCAACATTGTGAAGGTGAATTAATAAGCCTTTCAAAACAATATTTGCTAAATATCCAAAAACTTACACCACCGATTATTGCTACAAGATATGGAATAACTGCCTATTTGCGTCATAAATCAAAGAAATTCAGAAGTGTATGTGACTAAAGAGATCATTCAGGCTAATTGATGATTAGAGTTTAAATCAGAAAGACATTGTCAAGATATTTATTTAACAAACACCTACATAGTACTAATTATGTGTAAGTCACTGCTCTAAGAAATTTATAAATAATAACTCATTTCATAACAACCAATGAATGTATAATTGTTGTGCACATTTTACAGAAGAGTAAACTAAGACACAAAGACATTAAGCAATTTGCCCAGAACCAGCAGCTGCTAAGTGACAGATTCGGGTTTCCATTTAGGTAGTCTAGCCACAGAGGCCATGCTACACCCCAACACATGAGAGTAAAAACAAGAAGGACTCTTCATGCTCAACATATATCTTACTGGCTGACTTCAGATGGTTGATGACAAATGCTAGGTGCCATTCCAATGCTCTTGCTCAACCAGGGAAAGTTGCTTATATTAATTGAGTTAACTACCACCTCTGTTCAAGGTGGATTTATATTTTATCTCAATTAATCCTCACAGTGACCTTCATGGATATTTCTATTTGTATTTTATCACTTAAGAAAGTGAGGGTCAGAGAAGTTAAGTGACTTTCTTAAAGTCACACAGCAAGTAAGTTCACTTTCCATTCTGCCTGACTCCAAATTTGACTCTCCACCACAATCACCTTGTCTGAGATTTTTGTGTGATCAGCTGATATGATCTGTAAGTTTCTTTAGGAAAAGAATTTTATATTTTTTGTTTCCGCTAAAGACCCTAATTAATGACTTGCACTTCACATTCATCTATGATACTTTATTAAATACCATGCAGACAGGTACAGACTAACCACAACTTGTCACTAAGAAAGGAGAAAACTTTCAGACAGGGCCACCATTGAGAAATGTTTAGCAAACTATATATACCCAAGGAATATATCCTCATATATGAACACTTTAATCCATCAATAAATATGAACTTAATAATAATTATAATAATGTGGGTTCAAACAACAATCATTGCCTTTGACTGTCCTTAAACTGAAATGCCATTTTGAAATCTTACTGCCTCTGAACTCAGGTTAATTGTCTCTTGTCTTATGATATCCAAGGAAAATATAAGATCTAAGATATGTATAGAGAAAGATAAGTTAATGGACTCTATAGTCAGGCTGTCTGGTTGTAAATATTGACTCACTCACTCACTTGGGCAAGTAACCCAACCTCTCAGTGCCTCAGTTTTCTTACCTGCAAATGAAGATAATAATAGAATGTCCTTCATAGGACCATATAAGGATTAATGGAGTTATGTATAGAATAAAACCTAGCACATAGTAGTTTGATACTATTATAACTATTGTATTAAAGTAGCTTTACCTTATTCCTACCAGTTTTATTCCCACTTAGATGAATGCAATGGGAAGCATTATGTTTCCTATTGGGATTGAATTGTTTACCTTAATACTAACTGGTACACAAGAATGAGTTTATAAACAAGTAAAGCCTAACTACTTGCATTTGACAACTATCAGGTATATGGCTTTAGTGGGTATCTTATGTGCACGTTTTGGTCAGTTCATAGCTTAGTTCATAATCTAAATTGAAAATACTTAGTGACATAATATTGAGGTAATTGCTTTTAATTCCAGTAAATTCCATCTTAATTATTAGTTGCCCTACAGTTTTTGAAAATTGGATGTGAATGAAACCTCTATGTGCATTTGGTCTATAGATGTTTCAAATTCCACATTCCTTTCTAAGGTATGGAATAACTTCAACATTATTATTTATGAGAAATACATGCCTCTCACATTTAAGGATTTCTGACCACTTAATCTAGTACTGAATATACATTTCAATGCCCATAGCATATAAAATTCCCAGATTAGCATTTATTAAGTTGTAAGGGTATCAAGGCAGTCACTGCAAGATCCTAACTAATGGATGAAAAAGGGCTAATCTCTCTGCCCCTTACCTTCTTCCATTAGTATGCCATTATAGCATTAACAGTAATCCACAACCCAATACTTTCATTGCATATCATCATGATTAGCTGAAGGTCTTACATATGTGGCATTGTAATATCACTTCTATCTATCTATCTGCCTATCTATCTATCTATCTATCTATCTATCTATCTATCTATCTATCATTTATCTATTTAACCAAATCTCTCATATTTGCTTCTCTACTTGTCTGTTTTCCCCAAATTAAAGCACCTAGGTCTTTCTAGGCTCTTTGTTTCAAGGCAGAGATGTGACAGAGTAGAAAGAAGAGAAAAATAATTATAATCTAAGATTTTACCTCCACAAGCCTCTGTCCTTAAAGTAAACCTAAAAGACACAAGGCATATAAGTTAGGGCGTTTTCAGCTACTCTGGACCAGGCTTCTATTTTCTCTGAAAATGAAATGGTCTAAAAAAAAACAGTTCTAACTATTGTCATTTGCTGAAGTCAGCCAGGTAGAAAAGCTAGCTCCAGACTGAAGGAGAAAAGAGAAGAGGAAGAATAGTAAGAAACTCTTGATTTTGGTGGGTCATGCAGAGAAGGAGGCTGCACTGGGAATTCTGGGCACGGATTTGGGGAGCAGACAACCCTCCAGGAGCTCTGCGAGACCCACTACTGCCTGAGGGATGGGTCTAGGCTAGTGATGTTGAGATTTCTGACCCCAGGGTATGGCAAGATAAGCCCCATGACCCAAAGTATGGCCTAGATCAGGGGTTCTAACCAAGAGTCCATGGACCCTCAGGATATCCATGGAAAGATTTCAGGGGTCTGTGAGCTTGAATTAAAAAAAAAAAATCAGCTTATTGTCTTTATTTTCTCTGACCTCCGATGTTGAGTGTCATAAAACTATCTGCCACTACATTCTGAGAAAGGGTCTGTGGTTTTCACCTGACTGGCAAAGGGGTCCACGGAACAAAAATGGTTAAGAATCCTTGGCCTAAATATACCAGTTAGAGCTGTGAGACACAAAAAGTTTGGGTGAAGAAGAATAAAGGATGATATGGCATTTACCTGCAAGGCTTGTTGGCCAATAGCCAGATAGGATGGATAAAGGGCATCCCACCTGGGTGAAGAGATGACAACATGGTCTGCTCACCTTTGGTACTATATGAGGCTCCTGCAACTTGGACAGACTTATGAATCAATAAAGATCCTGAAAAATTATTATTTCAGTTTCTACCATCTTAGCTGAATGAGGATATAAAAATAGAATTAAATGAGTAATAGAAAAATAAAGTTACAGTTTTTAGTATACCTGAATTTTGTGGCCTGAGATTTGTACCAACACATATAGTCAGAGATCTTTGCTGTCCTCTTTTCTATTACCACTACCTCTGCCACTGCAGACAGATTTCTTAAGGGCTGATGTTCTATTAATTCTTTGAGCTTTCTTTCTTCTTCCTTCACTTTTACAAACTAGCTTTTTCTAAATGATGTTCCATTACAAACAGTGATGTAGTTTTTTCCTTAATACCACAGTCCTTGTCCTCTCTTTTCCAAATACATATACATGCTCAGAAAAAGAACTGGGAAAGGGAGGTGTGCCGTGAGTTTCTCTATGTGTGCATGAGTGGGTCTCTGTATGTGCATGTAGGTCGTGTGTGTCTCTGTGTGGGTGCGTGCAGGGCGTGTCTCCACCTACATGTGCACGTTTGTCTATGTGTGTGTGTGTGTGCGTGTGTGTGTGTGTGTGTGAATGCACGAGTGGATTGCCAGACATGGCCTCACACCTCCCCTTGACCGTCTTCTCGTGCCACCTGTGGGGCCTGCTATGCCGTGCAGCCCCATCTCCCAGACTTCTACTCCCTTCACGGTTATTTCTTCCTTGGGAGTCATGTTCTCTCCCTTTGGTTCCATCCCTTGAGGGACACCTTGTCCATTAGTCCAATTTACTTATCTCTGACTAATAAATGTTAAACAATTTCTCTCCCACATGCACCTTTTGATATACACCATGGACAAGGCTCGGCACCTGTTTCAGACAGACTGATGGGTTAGTTCAGTTTCGTTAATAAACGTGCAGACACTCTAAAGCAGTTAGGTAATCAGTCTGCCTACGGAACAAAGGACATTTTGTGGGTTAAGTGTCCTAACTCCAAAAACCAGCCTGTCTGGCTCTCATAACCAAACCCCAAAGCTTATGTTTCATGAAATATTTAATTCCTTCATTCAAATGGCTTCTGCCTTTTAGACCCACAAACAAGAAGCAGATGAGGGAATAACTTGAGGTTTTCCCCTTGTAGATATTTTCATGGTGAAGAGAGAAAAGACAACTTTTTCTCAAAAGATTACTACAAACACAAAATGTATACTAGTAGCTATTTTCCAATAAAGGCAAAAAAGGTCGTTTTGTCAAGACTAAGGTCCAAGTCTAGAAACAAAATGCCCTTCAATACCCGTGACTTCTCCTAGTGGAGTTTTGAGCAGTGATCTGACCTTACTTGTGTGATTATTCAGGATTACTTCTTACCAGCAGGACAAAAGTTTCTCATTCATTAATCCAGTGAAAGCTCCCCAATGAAACATAGTCTTTCTGAACATACAGTTTAAATGGATTGTAATCCATTAACTTTCATTATTATGTTCTTTATTCTCTTGTGTTCAAGCCCTTCAAGATATGAATTTATTACCATAACCATGATTTAGTTAAGAAGGGTTTACAATGTTGTGAAGAATTTGAGTCTTTATCACTACAGAAGGGGCTAGGTATTAATACACTAGCTGGTTGCTAAACATAGGCACACACATAGATTAAATTAATGCATAGTCATACAGAGTTCAAGATTACATTTCCCTCAAAATAATACTCTAAAAGCTTATTTTGGAAGAAATCCATTTTCTAAAGATCAACTTAAAATGAAGCTAAGGATATTTATATTTCCCTATTTCTGCCAAGTCTCTGTGGAGTTAGTCTGTAAGAAATATTTTCAAACCCAAATTACTTTCATTCTTAATGCATGACAGCCTAGTATTCAAAAAGTAGTTGTTTTTCTCTATCACTGACCAAGTCACTTCAATAAACGAAAAGATTACCTAACCTCTGATTTTTCAAAAAAAATTTATTCTCCCAAAAGGTTTAATTGTCACATTTAAAGTACAAAATCAAATACACAGATGCAGATATATGAAGCATATATACATATTATTAACGTACATTAGTCACAGATATATGGAACATATGTATGTATCTATAACTTACATTAGACCTACACAAACCCACCTGTACATTCTAATTTATCCACCAACACTACTTCTTAAGAGCAACATATCTCTAAAAGAAATATTTGAATCAGTAACACTGCCAAATATAAATTATTTTTACTTTATGACTTGAAACGGTAGAAAGTAGATATTTCATAGGAATAAGAGGGGAGTTACCAAGCACAAATCCAATTTATATGAACTTCTTAAAACATAATCTATAGGAACAATTAATAGATGAACCTACTAATGAAAATCTTTGAAAATATTATAAACTTTATAAATGAAATGAGTTAAGGGAGGTCATTTTATAAGGTTAATTAATTGCATTCTGTCAGTTTTGTTTTGATTTAGGCTTTTAATGCAAAGAAAAAACTTCAATTTGTCTATTAGCATAGTACTGCCAAGTCATATTTTCTGCAGAGTTCTAATGATGACTTTTTAGAGGGTCACCTATAGTTGTTAAAAATGCAACTGATCACGAAAGGAGGTATCTGCTTTTTAACAGTGTGCAGGTTATTTCTGCCAAAATGCAAAAGCAGAATTCTTTAGGAGAAAGGCAGAGACTCAAGACTTGCCAGATACAGAACGTATGATGTCACTGAACACATGGATGTTCCACTAATCATGGGACTAAGGTATAACCGCTTCTTTTTCCTAGGATTTCATCTACCTCACATGCAGACTATAGACCATAAGATACTAAGTCTCAAACGCTTAAACATCCTGGATACAGAATTCACATCAGTTCCTGTCATCATTATCTTGGGGATCCTTTGCCACAAACTGTTGGGCTCCTGAGAGGGGATTTTGAGGCTGAAATCTACGATCAGATTTCTGATGAACTGAAGAAAGCTTTTTCTTTCCCTTGGGTTTCCCAGGTTTGTCTGCAAAACCCCCTGTCCAGGGTAAAGAACCAGCACCCTCTTGTGTTGAAATCATGATCTGACAATGCGTGAGAATGGCCAGGAGGAAATCGTTGTGGGAATGGACATTATCCTGTATGAGAAGTCTATGAACTTCAAGGTCAAACTCTTCTTTGCTGATCTTCTGCTTAAATCACCATGGTATGAGCCATGACACCACTTAACTGGTCACTTCTGTGCTTCAGTAGCCTTCCAACCCTTCTGCAGCCATTATTCTCACATTTAAGACCCGATTTTGGGGTGATTAGAAGACTTCCCAGTTATTTTTAAATGGGATATCAAACCACTAACAAATTCCCTAGGACTAAAAGGAATATTAATAAGAAAATCAGTTATTCTTTTGGCTCTGTATCATTTTAGAAGTGATTAGATAATACGAGGACAAGGCAACCTGTTAAGTAAAGATATAATATGTGATAAATTAACATTTGCAGCTTTTAACAGCCAAAAAAGACAGCCAATAAGTTAAATTTTAAAGTAGTTTGTCTGTTACAACAAAATTGTTAGCTAAACTATTTAATCCTATAATGATGCTCAATTCAGTGTAAAATTGAATTTGAATTTCTGTACAGCTTTTTAAAATGTATGTAGATTTTACTTTTCAATGACTGACAGATACTTAATCCATTTCTCTTTGAGAATTTGCCTTATCTTTTCTGACATTTACTATGTCACAGTGATCTTCAGAAAGCAGTCAAGTTGATCCTGAATAGGAAACAATTGAGATTTGACTCTATCCATTATTAGAAATATATTCAGTACCTATTCCCACAATAAGACTAAATTGGAAGAGAATCCTCCCTCTCCCAACACCCTTGGAATTTCTACATTAGGTCAGGCTGTCCCAGTTGGCAAATCACACACTTCTAGTTAGAGAAGATGAAATATTAAAAGCAGGTCTCTATTTTCCCTGGCATCAGCCCCAAAGGTCAGAGCAGGGTAGAGATATGCCTGGTCAACTTCAGGACAGGGGTCCTCATTTAAGTAGGCTTCAGTATAAACGCAAAATAGGGCAAAAAAACACAAAAGCAAATTGACTCCAGGGCCACTCTGCTCTGTATTTTTCCTCATCCATGTTGCTCCCCTTACTTTCCAGTTATTTTTTCCTCTCTACTCCATCCGTTCTTTGAAATCAAACACACAAGAAGGGATCTAATACAACCCATTCACTTTCACATAAACTGAAATCCCTCTTCCAAAAGATTTACATTTCAATTTTCCTCTCTGTTAGAGAAATAAATAATTTCATTTTATTAATGGTATTTCAGGCTCTGGTGTACAGGAACTGCATCAGTGGGATCATATAAAAGTTTACATTGTTTGCCCTACTGCAGTATAGTTTGGGCTCATTTTATACATTAAGAATTTTTAAAGATAATATAAAGGTAAGAAAAAGTATATATTACATTGAAAATAATGAAACGAGCTTGGCTTTCTCCTTTATAATTTTGTTAATGCAGGGAATTTAAATAAGTTAACAAAGATCATTTAAAAGCTTTGTTGGTACCAAATTATGTGTGGTAGGGGAGAGTGGGATGACCTCCCAGATACATACATAGTTACCCAACACACCATGTAACTTAGTAAGTTTTCACCTCTCTACATTTTTGAAGAGGGAAAGGTGCAAGGCAAGGAGTTATTTTCCTGTATATCAATCCCAAATTGATTTTCAATTTTCCTATGCATCAATTAGTATTATATAATTGAGATATTCGTACATTGTATTGACTCAAACAATTTAAATGGTTTTATATTAGCCCATTTTTTGGAAGCACCATAGTAAATTATAATCTAAATAAAAAATCTTAATTTGCAACTCACACGTTCTTCGAAAAAAGAAATGAAAAAAAAGAAGAATTTCCTTTTCTAATACCATTTAAAATCTCTGTTGGAGAAATTCAGAGATGGTAATGCCAACTCTAGGCAAAGAAAAACATTAAAAACCTAACTTTGTAAAAAACATTATTTTATATTTTATCCTACAATTGATAAAAAACCTGGTATTGGACAAATTCCACAAACATAATATCTGGACATAAGAGATGTACTGATCAGCCTTGTTGTATTTTTTTTAAGTAAGAGAATGATGCAGAAACAATCAACACCATGAAAATCCATTATTGAGCATGACATAGTTGAATCTCAAAGTTAGATTCCCGTCAAGACTCAACATGAGGTAAAATACTTCAGTGGCTTCGCAATCTATACGTCTCCCAAGGAAACCTGGATAAAGCTTGGTTTATACATAGTTTGTACTTATCTAAGGTAAGGACTTAAGAAAAGACATGTCATCACCACTATTGCTTATGTCTACATCACCCAAGTGAGATCCAATACAATGTGGTCTTTACCAGTAAGGTAAAACAATTTTGTTTCTATCGTAAATATCGACCTCACTGTATTCAGCACCAAGGCTGATTTGTAATGTCTTCAGAAAGAGGCACCGTGTTGTTGCACATCACAGGGCCAGCTGCTGGTCTAGATATCACAGTCATTGTCTTTTTTGTTAACTAGTCCTGCTAATGAGAAAACAAGGAAAAAGCAGATAGAAGCAAAATATAAATATGCACCATTATTTCTTCTTATCCTTTGTTTTACTTTATGGATTTTCTTCAGAGGAAAACAGATGGGAAGCTTTGAAGCAAGCCACAAAATGGTAGAGTTTATAATAAGATCTATGTGGCATGGTTAAGGGAGCTGTATGTGATCAGTCTGGGGGACATAGGAAGACAAAGTGGAAACATCAAAGCTGCCAACACAGATATAAAAGGATATTAGAGCAACGTGTTGTTGCCATTGACCAGAACTAGGAGGAATTAAGTTAAATGACAGCAGAAAAAATTCTGGACAAAGGCAGGCATCACTTCTACCCCAACCTCAACCTATCCTAAATTGATGCTGCCAAATTTTCATGTGAAGAAATGAGAAAAATATAGCCATCATTCACATTCAGTAAGTTCTGAAATAGTTCAAGTCCTACCATGACAACCAAATGAAAATCGATTAGCCAGTCCAAGAACTTGTTCTAAATGCCTGGAATCCATCTCAACTACTCAGCCAAAGTCAGGTGTGAAGGTGGAGGGATTGAAGTGTCAGGACTTTTCTCAAGTCTGTTTTCATGCTGCCTGGTCTAGGGTTATCAGAGAGAAGTCTTTGCTCAGAGGCCTGTGGGGAAGAAAAGGGCCCTGGCCTGGCAGGTGAGTTCTGGTTCTGGTGTGCTGTTAAATAGAGGGCCACATAAAGAAGATGCTGGAGAGTCACCAAGGTTCCTTCCATAGCTATTGTCCAGAGAGGAAGGGAGTTGGTTAGAGAAGAGGCTCTGCTCCCTGTTTTATTCTATTGTCTTCTTATTAGAACACCTGTGGGCTGCTGTGTAAATACAAAAGCCATATTTTATAGCACTTTGAATTTTATAAGTCCTCCCCATGTCATGTCTTATTTAGTACATTCTCACAACTTTTTGAGGAAGACATCATCATACCCACTTTACAGATGAGCAAACTAAGACTCAGAATTTCATAATAGGACATTGTCTTAGTTTGCCAGAGATGCTGTAACAAATTATCACAGACTAGTTGGTTTAAAAACAGGAATTGATTGACTTACAATTTTGTAGTCTAGAAGTCCAAAACCAGGGTGTCGACAGGACCATGCTTTCTCTGAACTCTATAGCATTCTGTTGGAGGCTCACTAACAATCCATAACTCAACTTATGCTTCCATCATAGGGCCATGTCTCTCCCTATATATCTCCTACTGATTGTGTCCAAATTTCCTCTGCTTATAAGGACTCCAGTCATATTGGATTAAGTCCCACCCTGATTCAGTTTTGCCTAATCAAAGATCTTATTTACAAATGAATTCACATCCACAGGACCAGGGGTTAGATAGCTCTTAAACATGTTTTTGTGGGGGTTATAATTCAATCTAAAACAGACATTAACAGTAGAAGCAAATCCAAATAGGATCTCACAACAGAAGTCTTGAGTAGGTGTGTTCACCCTGGGGCAAGTGAAGGAAAAATCCACCATGAAGGTGAAATAATGGGCTTATGTTATTTAATTGATGAAATTTCATATTCACACAACCCAATCATGTCATTAACCAAGATATTAGCAGGGTCAACTTGTCCCTTGAGATCTTAGTAAGATTGTTTCAAACCCCATCCTATTCATACAGAAAGTTCAGTGCCTTCTCCAAAATTTCTGCTAATGCTTGCATTTCCACTTTTTATTTCCTGCTCCTTGATGGATTCACAATATTTTATTATCTATCCTATCATTGATCATTCATTGAATTCCTCATAGACCAAAGTTTCACTTATTGGTTTTACCCCCAACCCCTCCCCAAGCTGCTATTCTTAGGAGATATAGAGTATGCAATAGGTTTTTATACAGAAGTTATTCAGAGACAAATGGAGAAAAGCACTTCATTGCAAGATTATTTAAAATAGAATATCAGACTTCATTGTTATATGAATAAAATCCCTTGGTAATTTTTACCAATTTATGCAGAATAGATGGGCAATCCTTTTCCTCCCTTGTCTCCTGAAAACTTATGTACTTAAAGGCTCACCATTTTTGCCCTAGTGAGAGTCTGTTCCTAAATAAAGATATTTATTCCTTAAGATAAATACACATGTCAAGCAGGGAAATAATTTCAATTAATTTTATTTCACAGATGAAGAACTTCACAATAGGGGTAACTAATTAACATGCTGAGGTGTTATCACTTGCAAAGTACTAGAATCAAGATGAAAAACCAAATCTGTCCAAACTTTTATGTGGCCAAGGGCAACATATTTCATGTTAAGAAAAATTTATCTGAAACAGACCCAACTTGTATTCAAGAAAAATGTAATAGAACCTCTATTATATTCCTTCTCTATGAAATATTGTAGGCATGTGGAAAACCTTCCAGTCCTTCCCCAACTATTCTGATCCTGGCCCAATGATTCATTAATTCCACAAGGCTAACATGAAGCTTTGCCTTTAGTACATATACCTTTGGTTTTCCTTGTGCTTGTTCTGAATACTTTTTGTAGATATCTTGGACTAATTCAGGCCTCACTGCAACCATGCAGATTTGCAAGAAGGGTAGTATATTGTCTGGGCCCCCTTAAAAAATCTTGACTTACATGACTGGATAATAACACCTGAGCATCAAGATCATCAATTCTTCAAGAGCTTTCCAGCTTTTCAGGAGATTCTTCCCACTATTTATTTAGAGATGGTAAGCCATCTGTGTATGCAGATTGAAGTAAAGGACTTTGAAACCTATCCACCAATGTCCCAGAATTCTGACAGCATACTCTATTGCATCCTGTCCTTGTCTATGATCAAGAGTTCTTTTAAATTTTGGAACTATGTTTTCCCATTCTTGAGAGATATCCATACAATACAAAGGAAAAAGAAGACATCAGGTCAAATCTACATTGGCATTCACCAGCATGCCCTCAGTTCTCTTATTGCCCCTTTAACTCTAACCTTTTGGTTCAGTGGAAAATGATTCTTGAGGAATCGTCATCTCATTTTTTTTTCCTCATGACTTAATCAACAATTTCAATTAGGTTACACAATAAGAATGATCACATGACAAACATACTCATAAAAAGCAAGGGCAGAGGCAGGGCTCTGTGGAGAAGGGCTTATTATGAGAAATGAGGGTGAATTAAGCAGACTTTAAATTATATCTCTTTTCTAATTTTTCTTTAAATTATAATGAAAATTATTCATTAGCTTTCCAGTGGGAAAAATGCTTATTTTAAGACATTGACTAGGTACCTTCTACATCATTACACCGTGGATAGAATCTTGAAATATGCTGTGCACAGTTACTAAAATCTTCCTTGGAATATTTTAATAGCATCTCTCAGTCTTTCAGAAAGATGACATTCTGTAGAATGATTATGAACTGGAAAAACAATTCTGATAAACAGCTCTAATAACAAAGTATCTGAATCTAATTTCCTTACCCAGCACTCACCTCTACTTAGTTAAGGTCAAATAGAACTTTATAAATGATATGAAAGAATAAAATTGTTTCCCTTGTGAAGCTCTTCTCCTTTAACAGAAATTACAGCTTTTACCACTTCTTCTTCTCTGTGACATCTGTTGCTAACTAGACAATAAGGACCTAAATAAGCTACAGCTATCCAAGAAGAACTTGTGGTCACATTAAGGAGTTATCCAGAATTATCTTATTCCAGACCCCATGGAAGGACCCCTATGTGGAAGAAGTTCTACAGTATATATATATATACCTCTTCCTTATTTTTGAAAATACAAGATCATTTAAAGGATCTTATAAGAAAAAAAGGTGACCAGTTCCTTGTCAAATAATGATACATAACTCATGTTCTGGGAAGCGGCTGTGGCTCAATAAGTAGGGCTCCCGTTTACCATATGGGAGGCCTTGGGTTCGGTTCCCGGGGCCTCCTGGTGAAGGCAAGCCCGCCCGCACGGCGTGGTTAGCTGACCCAGCGAGCACAAGCAGCAAGGGGGGGGCGTAAATGAATAAATAAATAAAATCTTAAAAAAAAAAAATAACTCATGTTCTGCTTTTAAGAATTTTGAGTTTAAAATTCTCAGAATCTTGACATATGCTATGTATAGTCATCAAAATTTCTCTTTGAATATTTTAATAACATCTCTAGGGTCTTCTTAGATGACAATCTTCCGTAGCATGGTTAGAAACTCAATATCCATTTGAAAAGACACTCTGATTTTAAGGTATCTTTGAGTCTATTTTACTTACTGCAGCACTCACTTCTCTTGAATTAAGGCCAGTTAGAACATATAGTGTATGTTCATGTTGGCTGCTGAGCTAATGTTACAGGACTTGGAACAGCTTTATGATGATGGATAAAAGGGGATGTAAGATAATTCTTTCTCTCCAGTAAATACTATCTCCCTTACAGAGATATGAATACAAGCTGAAAGGACTTGTACCCCAAAATTTTACCTAGTAAAACTAGGACACCAAGAAGCCCCCAGGTTAATTTTTAAACCCTCATTTGCTATCTACCACCAGCCTCCCCACCCCACCCCACTCCGACTCATCTCCTTGTTCCTTTTTAAATTTTCTGGAATTGTAAAGGAGTCTGGCTAGTTTTACAGCCACATTTATCTCATTAAGCTCTCATTAGCAAACTAAAAATTTTTAGGAAGTTAATTAGCAGACTTTCACCCATGCCAAGTCTAACCACAAAGTAAAATTTCCCAATATCAAAACAAAAGCATTAGGAATTCTAGTACAGGTTACCAATGGTGATCAAAGATAACCTGAAGCCATCCAGGGGTTAAATAACACTTAACCGAAGATATGGACTCCTTCACTTTCCCTAACACAAATGCTAGAAATAGAGATCCTGCCAAGTAACCTGTTGGAAATTATCAATTATGAAAATTTACTGCTGAGCTGTCAGTCCTGAAGAAGAGAGATTAATGACTCTTTGGTGAACTTTCTATGATCTTCTCTTTCTAAGATGGGGGAAAAGCCTTATGCTATCTACATCAACTGTAATCACACTCCAATAACCTCAGTCTAGTGGCACAAAAAAATTGGTTCCCAGAATTCATCTAGCTGTGTACTGCTTGCAATTTATTAAGGATATATACTAATGATGTTACCCAACAAAATTATCTTGAAAAACATCCAAATATGACTACAGCCTCACAAGCAATAATTATTCAAGATGCCACTTCAGTCACATCATAGGTCTCATCAAATTCTATAATGGAGTAGTGAATACATTAACACCTCCAATAACACACTTCTTGGCGCACCTAGAGTGTGAAAATATGTATATGCCATACTGCAATCAATAGAAGAGGATGCTTGTGGCCAAAGGCCCTACCCATGGAGTTTGCCATACTGAGGGCTGAGGGGTTATCGTAGGCACTCCTAGCTGGAAAGCTCTGCAGTACTGCACTGAGCTGAGCTGATATATTTAGTCCTGGTGGAGAAATGAATTTACACATAGAAGCTATATTTTATGAACTCCATCTTACAGCGTTTTAAAAAATACACGTAACCAAGCACTTTATAAGTAAAATATTCACTTTCCTGTCCTCGTAGTAAGAACACACTGAATATAAACATTTTTTCCCAGATGAAACTCTAACGATTTTGCTCTTCTTGCTGGCAGAAATATTGTCTTTTTTCTGTAAACATTCAAGGTTTCAAAAATAGTAATCAATATTGGTAAAATAAATAGAAAACAATTACTTAATACACTAATAAAGTAATATCCCCTGCATCCATGTGTAATTTGAAATATAATACTCTCTCTCTCTCTTCCCACATAAGTGTCTCTTCTTTAACTTCTTCCTGCTTTAACTAGGTTTGATTATTATTGCCCCAACACTACTTCTCCTCGATTCCTTTGAGCTCAATCTGCTATCTCCCTTCTTTGCATTACTTTTTCTTGTTCATTTTAAATGGTCCTAAATTTTCAGTTCTTCTATTTCTGGTAATTTCTTGTGAAATAAATAGATAATAAATGGATAGATATAGATGATAGATGATAAATAGATAGATCAATTGATTGATCAATAGATAGACAAATGGATAGACATCCCACAGGCCCTGGGACCATCCTTTGTATCTGGTTCATTAAAAAATCTGATTAAAAAAAAGCCCTACTCCTTAATAATCACCTCTCAATCTCTCTATGCTTCCCCTGCCATACATAGCTGCTATTCTGTTTCCATATTTCTAATTTATTTGTATTTATATTTTGTATAGATGGAGTCTATAGATGTTTGTCTGGTTTTTGTTTATTATTATTATTAGTGGAATAATGAAAATTCTCTAATAATGATTGAAGTGATGAATACACAACTATATGATTATACCAAATACCATTGATTGTACACTTTGGATGAATTGTACACTTTGGATGGATTGTATGCTGTATTAATACGTATCAATGAAGCTGATTTTTTTTAAAATGCCTGATAACCTAAAATCCTAAGTAGGCTTATGGGTACACCAATAAATAAAACCTTTGCTAGCATTTTTAAAGTGTTTACTATATGCCAGTACCCAACTGGTGATTTTCATTAATTAATTCATATATTCCTCCCAATAAACTTATGGAGTAGGTACTATTATTATCCCATTCTGTAGATTTAGCAAGTGGTTCACAGAGAGGCTATATAACTTATTCAAGTTTACACAGCTAATAAGTGTCAGAGTCAGAATTTTAACAAATGAAAGCACGTGTAACTGTGAAAAAGTAATTTTATTTTCTGGAACTTACAATCTTGAGAGTTGGACTACGACTCCTCACTGAAAACCCTGGTATAAAAGGGTCTTTAGAGAAGTGACCCTATGGCTCTAGACTGCACACCAGGCAGGTTTCTCCATCCATCAGGGTTTCTATAGCCTCTAAACTTGGGGTACACTTTTGTAAGGAACAAGGGAGGAACTGGGGAGCCCCATCCCTTCTCTGCACTATGTATCTGCAATCTCATGCATGTCCTTCTCATTGTTTGTATGCTAAATCCACAGTAATTTAAATTAACCTCAGCCAAGATCAACTCATCACTCTCAACAGCTCTCAAACCTTGAGCGTACTTTGTGGTCTGGTCAACACTTTTTTTTTTTTTTTAACCATAATTTGGAACTTTTAGACTTATGTTGTTTGGCACCTTTAGAAGCCTTTGGCCTATGGGTTTGTGGAAGACTTGCTGGGTTTTTCAATTATATAAGTGATGCAGGTAAATAAATTTTACTTCGTACATGTTTACAGAGTCCCTGTCTATCTATCCATCTATCTAACTAGCTAAAGATATAGTAATAGTTAATATCCTTAATATACCTTCTCCTTCGGAAAAATGCTGACAATTATATGAACCTAGATTCTCTTCACACTTCAATAATCAAATCAAATATTTAGTTGGAAAGATACCTTCTGTCTTGATTAAAATCATTACTGTTTATAAGTAAAGAAGACCGTTTGAATTTCTGAGCAAGAATCCATTTTATGCAAGGTGTGAAGTCTTACTGATGCTAAAAAGCAAACACCCTTCATATTAGACATAGAAATTGATGTACAGTGCAGGAATTTGTTAATTGCTCTTCCTGCAGGCATTCCTGACAGGCCTTTAGATCTGATGTAAATTGTTTTTCTGTCTCTAATTTTGGTTCTTTCCTCTCTTGTTCAGCTGTCAATACTCTGTGCAGACTGTTTCTCAAGAGCATCATTGCAACCACACTTAACACATTTCCCTCTCTGCTATCTCACTGTGTCCTACATATTTGCCTCTTCTGTCACCATCCTATCTTGTCTTTCTTCTGCCTAAAATTATCCAATCGTTCCCCAACATCTGTGCAATGAAACCTCTTATCCCTGTGCTGGGCATTCCCAATTTCTCCTCCAGATTCAGTTTCCACCTTTCCTCACCCTGCTCTATCCTGATGTCATCAATTGGTTCCCTTACCATCTGGTTTCTGGATGGCTTAGCAATGAGAAGCACTGGAGGTGAAGGAAGAGTGAGTTCACAAAATTAATCCCCCCAGGTGGCAGGTTATTTGTTCTTCTCTACATACAAGGAGATACAATTACTCTCCGTGTTATTGTGGTGACTTTCCTTTCTTTTTCAGGCCCATGAGTGGTAACAATTCTCTGATGTTGCTAAGCCAGAAATGCTTTCCCATCCCTTAGTTCCCCTTAACCATGCTCACACCTTTGTAAAGAGCCCTTCTATGAATGTATTCTCAGTTACCCCTTGTAAGTGTACCATCTATTTGCACTGAGACCTTGATTGATATACATGGTATCCAAGGCACCTTGGAGATCTGGCTGCCTTCTAGAGTTCCAGCTTCTTTCTTATAAGTTCTGTGCTCATTCAACACTGAATTACTGTGCTTGCAATTCCCCAATATCTCTGACCTGTTTTGTCTCTCTCTGCATTTGCTTCTGTTTTTCTTTCAACCTGGAGAACTCTTCCTTTCCTTGTCCACCAGCTCATCCTTCAGGACGCTGTTCTAAGTGGCTTTTCTCTCCATCCTTCCCTAGATTTCACAGTTAGTCTTGGAGATGCATAAACTGCTTGCACATACCCCTATTATAACAGTTTGCATTTGTTCATTGACTCGTGTATTCACTCATTCGTTCTTCATTTATTCATTCATTTATCTTCATTTAACACATATTAAATAAATGCCTTCTCTGTGCCAGAAAAATACTCTAGGATAGGACTCATAATAGTAAATGAAACAGATAAAAAAAAATCCATGGTGCATCTAGTGGAGCTGGAGAAATCGAGAAGAAAAAATATTGGGTGGGAAGAAACTTATAGCAAAAAATCGACTAGTGCACAGTCCTGAGGCAAGAGCATTCCTTGTGTGTTAAATAACAGCCAGATAGGCAGTGTGGCTGTAACAGTAAACAGGAAAAGAGCAGGAAATGAAGTCAGAAAAATGAGATCTGGAGGACCTAGTAGGTCCTTTGGTTTTCACCTGTGTGGAGATGGGTGCCATTGTAAGGTTTAAGCAGAGATGTCACATATCTAACTTAGTTTTAACAGTATCTTCTAGCTGTTCTGTTAAAAATGGACTGAAAGGGGGGAGGGGAGGAAACAGGAATGCAGATAAGGGATATCATAATGTTATAATTCTAGTGGATGTCTATCTGTCCATTGGCCTCTGTGAATCCTGAAGGAACCTAAGAGACCATATATTTTCATGTAGGAAAAAAATCTATATGTGGAAAAAACACAAACTTTGGAATCAAATAACCCTGGTTTTGAAAATCAGTTCTGCTATTTACTGAGGTATAGCTTTGAACAAGTATTTCAACTTCCTCATCTAGTTAAAAACATATTAATAATTCCTGCCATGTAGTGTTAGTTTAGGATTATTGAAAAAGTATGCAAATACCTGACATATAGTAAATGCTCAATTGATTGTATTTATTGAGATAAAATCCCTCAGCCATGCAGTGATGCATACAGAATAGAGAAACTGGTCGATAAATGTTTGTTTAATGTTTCAATGTTTACATCAAGCAAAATTTAATATAAAAAAAATCACACTCCAAACTCCACAGAATAAGTAGAATGACTGAATAGAAACGGAATGAGCCCAAACCTTCATGTGTACAATGTGTTCCAATTTCCAGTTACACTTAATGTTTCTCCTCAAACCCCATTGATTAATGAAATTACTACACGTTAATATTTATAATACCCAGCAATGCCCATGCCTATATTTTTCCTTTGTCTTTGTAGGTGTTCTGGCTGTCTATGTCTATATCTTTATCTACACATTTTGATGTAGAGGCCAACATTTCAATAAAGGCTGTGATCAGTGGCTTTAAATGAATAGGATTAGATTTGAATGTTGGCAGATTGCCAGTGCTCCCTTTCTGCCTTTCTTCGCTTTTCTTTTTTAAAATCAGAATTTATTAGAATCTTCTTAGTATTCTTAAAAGTCATAATGTCCTTATAGGTGATTGGTTCCCAATTCTGGGGTTCCTTGGGCAAAGACATTCTGAGCAAAGGAAGCAAGGTCAGAAGAAAACTAATTTACAATAATTACATGGAAAATTTTTCAGTGAGGTATGTCCTGATTTATTCTGTTGTTCTTGAAATTGTGGGATTATAACACTTTGGAAAACTGAAAGCAAAACAGGAACGAATCTTGGCTTCATTTAAAGATTTCCAAGAACTCAAATTTAGAAATCCTTAGAGTACGGTAAAAATTGAATTGAAGTTTCTGTAAGACTGAAGACTGTTACAGAAATGCCCATCAAAATGCAGTAAAGTGTAGTGCTCCATTTTATCGTGGTCATCACTAAGTCAATAAGATTTTTCTTCAGTGATATTTGCATATCCATTTATCACCCCAGCCACTTTGTCAGTGCCATGCAACTATTTATGACTGATCAACCAAGCAGGACCCCAAACACCAGCTGACAAACAATGGGACTACTTTCATTATTGGAGAGCAATTTGGCAAGATCTAGTAAACCTGAATATGTGCTTACTCTTCCAATTTGCTGTAATAGTATAATATTGGAAACAGCCAAATGTCCATCTATAGTGAAATGTAATAAAACATTTAGTATATTCTCCTCAATTCATACAACAACTAAAAAGGAAAATTAGTACTACATATATCAACAGGGATGCATTTTGAAAACATCATGTTAAGTGAGGAAAGCAAAATGTTACATATAATATGGTGCCATTTATGGAGATAAAGAAATATAATATTATAATATGGAAACACAAATGGAAAGGATTCAATCCAGTTTCAATGTAGTGCTTAACTCTAAAGAGAAAGGAAACAGAACAGAGTACAAAGAAGATTTCAAGTGACTCAGTAACACTTCTGTATCTTACCAAAGTGGATCATTATATTACTTTGTACTTTGTTTTATATTGGGAACAATTTTAATAACTCAACCCATGAAGACAGAATAAAATCAGTTTCAAAAATTCACAATTGCACATGACCATGAATGAACACATGAACACAAATGCTGAGGGATTGGTCACCTTAAACACTCTTCTGTCATATCAGGGGAACACACGGAATTAACTCCTGGTTGAACCCAAGCTATAGTTGTTGATTAATATGTTAGAATTGGTTGTGTCAGAATTTAAAGCAATATTCTTCAATTCAGTTGATATATTCTTTACATTTTATTTCTTAGACCAGGAGGTGAACTCATAGCCAGAATGACCACATGCCTCACAGGATATTTGTGATTGGCCACAGAGATACATAAAACCACCACCCCACCACCACCACCATGCACACAAACACATATACACACTAGTTGACCCACATTCTATTAGCAGTAGGCCACTTTCATGGTACTTGAAAACCAGGTAAACTTGCCTGTACAAAAGGAGTAGTTGAGTCTCATACTCTCAAGAGATGTCTTCTTACATCTTTTACCTACATTTGCATTATTTTGCCAATCACTCACACTCTTGTGATAGCTACTCAAATGTAAAACACATACACAAAATATTAAGAAAATAAATTTTTAGATATTTAATTCATTAAAAGAGCAAAATGTTGTGGCAAAATCTGATTCAACATTATGAAGTCTTTTGATTTTATTTACTACATGAGTTTAAGAATGAAAAAAAGCAGATTCCTATCACTAGATGTACCATGAAACATAAAATTTAATGCCTATTCCTCCTAAAAATCTAAATAAACTAGAGAAAAGAAATAAACTATAAGTTACATACATTAAACATATTTCTTAATGGCAATTATTGATTGAGTAAGTAATTGGGGGCCAGATGAATGGTTAATTCTGGCCATAACTTGAACTGATAAAAGTCTTTTCACAGGAAAGCAAACATGGGAGTTTCTTTAATACCAGATATATTAATACAAGGACCTCAGATACTTGGTTGTGTTTCTATCAATGCAAAAGTAAGCACACTTACTTTTGTATAGAAGGGATATACATAGGGCAAGATAGCACTGTGACAAGGCAGAAAACTAAGTCAGAACTGTAGGATATAAGTAGAATGCTGGTTTTTCTCCTTCATAATTCTGTATCCTGTGATAGTTTCTATGAACCATAGTCTTCTAACATGTAAATGGGGAAATTAATACCAATGTATAGATTCACCATGAAGGTTAAAGGAAATAACAGATATGAGTCACTTGGAACTCTATGACATGTAGCAGGTCCACAAAAAATGATGTTTCTATTCTCTAAAACCCACATACATGCAGATAAATGTACATAATGGAACAAATGGACTCAGTTCATTCAAAGTCCATTTTGACTCCTCGCTAGAATTTATAATTTATGAGGTTTTACACTATCCATTTACTGCTCACCAAATTCATGTACAATTTGCATACATTTGCCCAAATAGCTCTTGTAAAAGGAAATGTCCTAGAAAAGCAGCTCTAAATGTGATGGTTGAATTAACCCTTTTCTTCCTGTGCATATAAATTATTTCCTGCTTAATTTTGCCTGAAGGATATTTTCTTTTAGCTATCATTTCTATTCAATGAAAATTCAAATGAACTTTTAAAATAATGAGTGACAGATCCTAGGCAATACAGAACTAGAGTATGATAATACACTTTTCTTCTACCTTTAATTTTAATATCCTTCTGATTACTTGACAAAGAAGAATGGACAAAATTTCTTGAGAAAACTATACATGTGAAAATATTAGCAAACAAATTTTGTTGTGCCTATGGCTCCTATACATTTTATATCTAAATTTGTAAGACCTGAAGCATACATGAGTTTCCCTTACTTGAAAAAATGTTTTGCTATCCATAACGTATATTTGGGCAGGCAACATAGCTCAATAGAGTAAATAAGGGCATAGAGGAATGGAAATTTTGAATTTCTGGTTCTACCATTAATCCTTATGTAAGTTTGGGGAAGTTGCTTAATCAGGCCGACTTTCAGGAAACATTAGAAAACAAGAAATATAGACCTGAGATCAAGCTAAAGAGACAAGGGAAATTAGGAGAAACTTGGTACTTTAAAATAGCTGTCCTGACACTTGCCCTTGCCCTTAGAAAATGAATAAAGATAGAAAAGAATTGTGCTAATGATGGAATTCTGGGAAGCCTGATGATTCTTCAAATATAACCACATAGCCTTGGGCAGGTTATAGACTTCTTTGAAACTCAGGTGATTCATGTCTAAAAGGCAGACAAGAATGCTTCCTTCAGTAGGATTCCTGTGAGGATTAATTAAATTAATTCATATAATTGGAATGGCCTAGGGACTGGCTCTGGACAGATATTTTCATTTTTATCATTAATTATAATTAAGAATTATATGGTTGTAACTCAATGATAAATTGTGCCAGAATTTATCACTGTCACTTTGCTTTCTAGGAAAGAATAGCTACATCCCTAAGTCATAAATGAACTATCTACCAATGTTTGGTTTATGCTAGATAGATAGATAGATAGATAGATAGATAGATAGATAGATAGGGACAGACAGACAGACAGGAAACATAGTAGAGATATAGATGGGCATCATTATAGTTATAGAAATATACAGATTTATAAAAAAAGTCTCTATTTTTCTGTACAGGGTCTGTGGCAGTTTGAGATTATTTTATGAATCCCAAAAAGAGAAAGATTATGTTTGTAAACTAATCTATAACTTTGGATTGCATTAAATTCAGTTGAAGTGCCTTTGATTAGATTACCTCTTAAGAATGATTTGGGGCTTTTTATTCAACTACATTAGTGGGCATGACTCAGGTTGAGTCCCAGCACAGACACTCACACAGGAAGAGAGAGCTCTGTCATTTTTTATTCTGCCATGTAACAGAAAGGAGAAGGTTCAAACAGCTGAAGCCCCTGGGAGAGATTGGCCTGATAGCTTACAGCTAAGATTGGGAAGAGACCAGAACAGCTGAGACTGACATACGAGTGCCAGAAAGAAACAAAGCCTATACCAGGGAGATAGAGCACTAGAGGATCACTTAAGCATGAAGCCCCAAGAGGCTGGGCCACAGAGCTTAAGAGGAAAGCGTGAGCCCTGAGGGGAAGGCAGAGACCAGCCAGAGATTGGTGGCCATCTTGCCTCACCACATAGCAACACACTGGATGGATGGTAGCTAATTTTGGTGAGAAAGCATCTCTGCTGATGCCTTGAATTAGCCCTGGAACTGTAAGCTTTCACCCCAAATAAGTCCCCATTATAAAAGCCAATACATTTCTGGTACTTTGCATCAGCACCCCTTTGGCAAACTAATACAAGGTCTTAGCCCCAAATCCTTATCTGGTCTCTCACCCTGGTAAGTTTGACCAGGCCAGAAGTGACCGAGGATAAGTCCAAATTTTACTCCTTTAGTCACAGTCTAGGCTAGATGCTGGCCAAGAATTTTGCTTCCTCACTTCTTCCCCTATACCTAGTTCAAGGTCTCTCATATCTTACACCCCATCTGCAAGAGGAAGGAATAGGAAAAGAAAAGAATTCTTTTTCTCAAGGTCAAGAGGAGACTGACTTAAAGGTCTTCCTAGCTGGGTACAGATCCTATCAGGAAACACCTTGAGGTCCCATCTGATTAAACCACCTACAAGGACAATATGTCAGAATGGTGAAGAAAATATAACAAACAGGAAAGAGAACTATATGAAAAACCATGCATCCTAGTACAGAAATTCTATAAATTTTGGTCATTTATAGGTAATTTGGTTAATTAAAATAGGCAATCAAAACATTAATGCAAACACCAGCCCAACTGCTAAGATAAAATATAGGACAAATATTAGTGCCTTTTGGCTATTGCCTATATTGCCAATAAGGTATCCTCACAGGTAAAGGATCTTGCACAGTTGTGGAGAGCAAGTGGATTTCAAATGCCCAAGCCAAGTTTCATTGTTGGAGGGAGAACACAAGCAACCTTCTTATGACTCTAACAGCTTTGTTTCAGGGAGATCGGCCCAGTCTGCTCTGACAAATCTGACTGGAGATAATATTGGGCGAGAGAATTGATGAGCAGTCCCTGACCTAAATGTAGGATATAGTGCTGAAAATCCCCCTAAAACTACACTTGCTTGGATAATTATTAGTGTTTGCTTATATAGTAATTAAATCACTTGTAGACATGGTACAAATTATTACAATTACAGTCATTGCAAGTTTGGAATGCAAGTTTACATTCAGAATAAACAAGAGTAACAGACCATTGCCCTGGTGGAAATGCACAGAAAGAAGGGAGTTCTTACATCAGCAGCTAAAATTCACAGCAATGTAGGACAGTCTTCACTTGAGACATAACTTCATAGAGAATGCATAGTCTCCAACAGGTGTAGAACCAAGGTAGTGCAGATAAAATTAGCACCTAGAATAATGTCTGGATTTCTCCTTACATGCTGCAAACCAGATATAGTTCTTTCTCTTGCTTTTCAAGCTGTGATTCTATATTCCACTACAGTTTAAAGTAAAAAAAAAAAAACAAAAAACCCTTACTTTATTTCCATTTTCAGGGATACAGGAAACATTTATGACACCAGTTAATAATAAACCAATGAACCAATTAATTGAGGCTATATTTATATGACATCTTTGGAGTTAAAAACAGAAACGAAAATGAGGAAGATGGCAACAGTGGTGGCACATTTGTGAATCTCCCCCAATCCTTGCATTAAAAACAAATAAACCTAGATCAATTAGATATATATTTTTAAAAAATCTGTGGAAAATGTTTACTACAAAACAAGTTGACAGTGTTTTCCCACAAACTCCAGTGTACAAGCAGATAAGGTGAATTTACCAACAGGCACAAGACTTGAATGATATCTGAATCTATGTGGGAGAAAGCAGAGAAGCAACAGGGCAAGTGATAGACTTGAGAACAGAAGAGACTCAAAGTAGCTATAAGAGTTTGAAGTTCTTTTGTGAATCCCAGAAAGAAAAAGGTTATGTTTTTAAATTAATCCATTCCTGTGGGTGTGAGACCCTTTTGATTGGACTATATCAGTGAGGCATGAGTCAGGTTGAGTCTCTACCCTCTTGCTGGGTCTGATATAAACAGAGACACACAGAGAAATAGGCACAAACAGTAGAAATGAAGCTGCTGTATTTGATCTGGCCATGTGAAAGAAAGGACTCCAAGTTCGCCCATAGCTGACCTAAAGGAGAGGAGCCCTGAGAGGCTCAAGGCGACAAGGCCCAGGGAGAGATGATTGATGGCCACAGCTGAGTTCAAGGAGAAAGTAGAGAGAGGCTGGCAGACCTGCCATCTTGCCTGATTGCCATGTAGCAGGATGCTAGAATAAACAGTAGTTGACTTTGGTGAGAAATTATCTCTGATGGTGCCATGATATGGACACTTCATGGCCTCAAAACTGTAAGCTTTTATCTTAATAAATTTCCCAGTATAAAAGCCAACCCATTTCTGGTACTTTGCATCGGCAGCCCTGTGGCAAACTAAGACAGTAGCCTACAGGTAGTTACTGGAAATCACAACCAGCCCATATGAAAACAGCATTTGAAACTGGGAGGTTCTGCCTAATGCAGTAGTCAGTGAGTACAAAGGGCCTGAGGTAAGGCCTAAAAGAATGGGAGAAGTCTAGATCCTATGACTCTCAAAACTGACCATCTAAGGCTCCCTTCCAGGAGAGCGATCTACACTGGGGGAAAAAAAGTGCTTTCTTCTAAATGTTCATGAAAGCTGATTTTATATGAAAATCATCAACAGAAAAGAATCATAATCAAATCCTATACAGTGGTACCAATGAAAAGAGAGACTAAGGAGCAGAATAAAATCCCCACCAACAATTACAGCACATCACAAAGACATGTCCATGAACAAAACAAAACTAAAACCTCTATAACTTTCTATTTCTAAATAAGCTAAAAGACATTATTAAATGATACAAGACATTAAAGAACTAATATACATCAAAATTAGAAAAACTCAGAAACAAGGTAAAGATATAAACTTAAAGAAACACAAGAAGGAATAAACAAAAAAGATAATGCTTTAAGAGAAAAAAGAATAAAAAAGGAAATTCTTTTAATAAAAGGTTTTAAAAGATCTGATAGGAAGTAGCAAATGTTAAAGACAAGCAAATATCTAACATATGGAAATATGAATCTAAAGAAAACTAAAGGGAGCAGAACATATACTAAAATCTTTAAATCAGAAAAATATTTCCTGGGAAGTGGCTGTGGCTCAATCAGTAGGGCTCCCGTTTACCATATGGGAGGCCCTGGGTTCAGTTCCCGGGGCCTCCTGGTGAAGGCAAGCCCGCCCGCACGGCGTGGTTAGCTGACCCAGTGAGTACAAGCAGCAAGGGGGGGATAAATGAATAAATAAATAAAATCTTTAAAAAAAAAAAAAAAAGAAAGAAAAATATTTCCTGAAATTAAAAGAAAACGAAATTACATATTGAAAAAATACAGCATATGCCTGACAAATACAAATATACTACTAAAATTACTAACATTTTAAGGAAAAGGAAGAAATTCTTTATATATCTTGGCCTAAAAAGTGATTGACTTATGCTAGAAAAAAAATCAGATTACCATTAGACTTTTCAATAGCAACACTTTATGTCAGAATAAAACAAAGTAACATATCTAAACTACTCCAAAAAAGATAGAAAATATGAGCCAATAATGTTATATCCAGCAAAACTGGCTTTCAGTATAAAAGATGCAAACACATTGATGCCAAAATGCAAGAACTTGAAAAATTGTTCCCATGAATCTTTTCTGAAGAATCTAATAGAGATCAAATTCCATACAACCAAAATGAAAAGAGAGTGGATGGTGATATAGTTACTATTAGAAATAAGACTAGATGAGGCTTAAAAAAGAAAGAGTATAATATGAAATAGCTACATGCTATGGTAAAACCATAAAATACGGGGAAAATGGAGAATGCATATGTAAGAATATTATATTGATACAGGTAATATTAATATAGTTATTCTGAGACTAGTGTGTGTGTAATGTAGCATAGAGTAAATGAGTAAATTATGGGATAATCTAATTCTAATTATGCCATTCCCTGTGTCCTTAAAAAACAGGATTGTCAATGTGGAAGAAAGGAGATATAGAAGTAATACAGAAGAGATTTAAAAGTCTATACTTTAAGTTTGACTTAGAGGTATAAATATGAACTCATGAAGTAGTTTATCATACATATATATATGCATGTGTATATGTTTGCATGTATATATATATTTATGTGTGTGTGTATTTTTTACCTCTGGCCACTGAAGAGGTCTAGAAACAATTGGCAGCCAAATAGCAATTAGCATCTCTAGTGTCTACATGGCTTGTGGTCCTAAAATATTATATTCCAAGCCTTCCTGAGAAGATGGCCAATTCTATATCCAAAGCAGGAAATGTACAAGATGAGTCTGAAACTCCTTGTTGTAATTGCTAAGGATGAAACTTTCAGACTACCAGTGTCATGGCAAAAGAACTCCGGAGCAAAGTTTCCTACAGGGATAACGGGAGCGTCAAAATAGATAAATAAATGCAATTATTGAAATCAAATACGTTGAAATCCATGGATTATTAATGATTTTTAAAAAGGAAAACAGCAGAAAAATAATGAGCCTCTTTCAAAAATGATAGAAAACTAATAAATAAAATGAAAGAATCAAGCGTTTATCCTGCCTTTCCTATAGGGACTTCACCACCAGGTTACCAAATTGTAGGTGAGGGGCAGCATCTATTTATAAAACTAGTCCAGCTAATGAGTGAAGAAGAAATGACAATACTAGAACACCACCATGTCGCAATTCCTAATGAATAAATGAATCTAGGCATTAAGCGCAGCAGCTACTGACTACACAAAAAGAGAGACAACCAGGCATTACAAAAAGAGGTACAACCACACATGTGACCCCAGAAGAAAGAACTCACCACCACCTACAGTCTTGACAATGGTGTCACACCTGGGTCTGATGAGACCTCTGGATCCAGCTGTGAATTTTTAGGATATACAGAGCCCTGAGAAATATGGCAAATAGCAAATGTGATTGACAACTTCTAGACTAAAAATCTAGATGGCCAAGATCAAGTATTAGAGCCTAGAAATCCACATTTAGATGATAAAACACGAGGAAGGGATTGCTATGAGTCAGGACAATGGTTACTAACTGGGGGGAGCACAGGGATTGAGATTAGGATAGGATTCACAACGTTCTATTTTTTGACCTGGGTAGTGGGTTGCAAGGATGTTTGCCTGGTAACAACTCATTAAAATATGTATTTCTTTTATGTGACTTTCTATACCTGTATTTTATTTTACAATCAAAGGGTTAAAATTTTCACAGTACAGTGTTCTATTTTACAATAAAATGTTTTAAAAATCAACAAAAAAGATTTGCTCTACTAAATGAATCCATAGTTTCAGATTGTGAGTGTACACCATCTTACACAATTCACTTGAAATAGGATCGCTCTTATTGTGCTTTTTAAATATGAATAGAAAAAATTAGGAAACACATAAGCAAAATAAAGAAAATCACAATCACTCTTGGCATAGATCTGACAGATTTCTTCTTATGTGTATATGATTAATACAGATTTTTTAATAAATAGAATTGAACAGTATATGTTATTTTGAAATCTGCTCCTATTACTTGTAATATCATAAATATATTTCAATTTTATTACATATAATTTTACAATCTTACTAAATGGCTACATATCTATTGATTATATTTACATAAATCATATACTTGCAAATATCCTATTGTTGAACATTTATTTTGCATTTTCCAATTTTTGTTATTATAAGTAAGCCTGAAATAAACATGTTTATAGCTAAATATTTGTGAGTATCCTTAATTATTTTCTGAGGATTTATGTGTCATAGTGTTCTTTTGGTATGAATTGTAAAATTAACCTTCAGTAAGATTGGACTATTTTATAGGAGAGTTACATTATATAATGAGCTTGGTTTTTCAATGTTATGGCATTACACAAAAATCATGTACAGCCAAAAACATTTGGGAAAATTATTAGAATATCCTATAAATCTTAGTATGCATAGTTTGGGGTAAGTTACCCTGTGATAATACCAATTACTTTTAGGGTATGGGAAAGTTCATCTGCGCAAACATTCAAGATGTTCTCCCTATGCCAGATTCACAAGGAATTAAGAACAATATTCCGATTACACCCTCCCATCTCCTGCTCTTTCCAACTCCCCTAGGAATTAAGATATTTTCTTAAACATTTTTTAAAACCATATTTACCATATATTTATTGTAATGATTTTTTAAATTATGAGCTTTCTCTTCTTGAAGTAAGGGATCCTTTAAATGGGGGAAAATATCTGACTCATCTTTACTAATTACCTCAGGATCTAATCTTAGGAAATCTGGGAAAAATATGTATTAAACAAATATGTATTGAACAAGTAGCTATTCCCATATGAAAATCACTGCTTACCTTTTTCAACACTTAACTTTGTGGCAGAAATTGTACTGATTTTTTTTCTTGCATTATCTCATTTAATACATTATGGTGTTTGTATCATTACTATACTCTTTTTACAGATGGAAAACTAAGTCTCAGTAAGTAGCAGAAGTAGGATATGTATCTAGGTTGTCTGACTCCAGAGTCCATTCTTAACTGATATTGATTTTAAAGAGAACCTTAGAGTTATTTCTGCTTGTTTGTTTTTTTAAGAATGAAAACAGGTCTGTTCTGTAAAAAGTTATTCAGCATAATATAGGCCTAAACTTATTTGTAATTAATTCACAAATGTAGTTCGTTTTTAAGTTTTCTTTCTAGTCTCTCAAATTAGCATATGGTAATGTATATTCTAATCACGCCAAGGTGGACTGATAATCAAATGAAGTGCAACACCTTTGACTTAACTGAGAAGTAAAACTGACCTCTGTCCTATTAATAATTTTAAGAGCAGGTTTTGAAACTTGAAGGTTTTTTGTTTTGTTTTGACTTTCTGTTTGTCTACACTTGCTCCAAATTGTAGTCTTGGAAGTCATGCATTTCACATTGGAAGAACAAGGCAAATTATTACATTAACAAATAAGCGTTTTATGTGTATTTAGCTCTTGCTTTGTAATGAGAGACAGCTCTCAAATTTTGGTGTATGATCACAGAGCAAGCTCTATGATTTTGTTTGGGGGAAACAGGAAAAAGTACACTTAATCTCTAGCAATAACCGACCACAATTTCTCAGTTTTCACTTTTATGATTTCATTATAATTCCTAGATGTTTAGACATACTGCATCTTTTGTCTAAACATGCATCTTTTGTTTGTTCACTGTGTTTTTTTCTCTTGATATTATGGTTTGTTCTTTAATTCCTCTTATATTGGGACATACAATTTGTGTTTTTAAGATTTTGGTTGCTATCTTGCTGAAATAAGTATTACTATGTCTCAAACTTGATTTTTTTTCTAAACGTCTTATTTAAAAAAAAAAAAATGCTAAAAGCATACTTCTAAGTCAGAGCCTATATTATGGTGTGAGACTTGGGATATTTTTTACTTCACATTGAATATAGCCAGATACCCAAGAAATCTGTGATGATGGTCACTGGGTGCAGGTGAGCAGGGCCTGACCCTGCCCATCCAGGGCTTTTGATTTGGACAAGTGGCTAACTTCCTTGTGATCTCCTTGCCCTTATCAGCTAAATTCATTTAATATGGGTTCTGATTATATCTTAGGAATCATCTTTTTCAAGGTAAAAACTTACTGCATTTGTCCCTTTCCATAAAAAGAGCATTGTGGGGATCAGGAATCCCTAGGGTTCATTTTGTTGTCTGGGATGCTAGTTTCTATCGTTCACCTCTCTTGACTCTCAATCCTTTGTGACCCGTCTCACAGATTTTAATGAGACCTTAACAAATGTATGTAAAAATTTTTCATATTGAAATTATATGAACATTTGATAGAATAAAACTTTGTTAGTTTGATATTTTAAGGAATTGAAACCTAGCAATCTTGCTGGAGAAAAAAGAATTGGTCTCCAGCTGCCTTTTGAGAGAATTTGGTGACAGTAGAATGGGAAAGGAACTCTGAGGGAATGTGAGTTGTCACAACAAAGATAAGTTTTTGCAAATTTACATCTCATGTAGGCTTCAAATTCTTTGCAGCAATGCCAGTTGGCTTTCATTAACTGAAATGATATAAGAGCTGCTGGCCACCTAAACTAAGCTGTGCTCAGAATACCCAGGGTCAAGCTAATGAGGTTCAGTTATAGAGCTTTTCTTTCAGTGTGAAGGAAAAAATGTACAGGGCTTCTACACACTAAAGAAAAACATATTGGCTTCAACTAGTATTCATTCAGTCTGTTGCCAAACTTCCAATGAAATTAAAATTCATACAATCTGAATTTTATTCAAAGAGGATATCCTAATAGAGTAATCCTTCACTTTGTTCTATTCAACTGTCTTAAAAATATACTATTTCTCAACCAGCTATGTTGCTTGGTTAAAATAATGTTAAAAATATATTTTGTTTCTGCACTGATATTAAAATTTTAAATTTAAAGTTTTAAAAAAGCAGGTCTGTTTATAGCTTTGTTCTATATAAGTCAGTAAGAGTTTGCCTAATGTTTTCCAGACTACTTAATATAAAATGACTAAAAATAAAAGGGAGAAACCAATTGAATTTAGGGAAGCTATTTCTTTCAGAAGAGATGACACTAATTTGGCTAAATTTTTCATCCTTGATAATTATATACTTGGAATAAATTTAATTGTTGTTAAATTGCCTCTTCTACTGTCAACTGGAATGTAGGCAGAACAAATGTCAACAGAAGAGATGGAAAACAAAGGACATATAAAAAATGAAGCAGTTATTGTCTCAGTATCTTCTCCAAGACTCCCTGATTAGAGCTGGATATTTAGAGAAACTCATAATCTATACACAGACTAGAAAAATTAATTCTGTTTTTTTTTTTTTTTGGATGAAAAATGTCTGCTATCTTTGCATTTATATCCCATAGAATCACATCCTAAATGGGAATTCAGATCTGAAGTCGGTACAGAAGGCAAAAAACATTTATAGTCAAAATTAATGGTAAGATCTCTTACATAAGTACTACATTAAAGAATAAAGTACTATCTCTCAAGTACGTCTGTCCAACACAGCCATTTGTTTTTCCTACAGATTTGGGATAGTTCGCCATTTCTTTGAGTATCGGATTTATTATTAGCTTGTGTTTAGAAGCCAAGCTAGATGAAAAAGAGGTAGATAGTTTCAAGCACTAAAATCACTTTTCATATCATGAGTGGTTCACAGTCTGAGAAGAAACAGGTAGCACAACCCAGATGGGGAATAGTTTCTGCTCAGGTCTCTTCTCATGGTCATTCCTGATGACTAAACAAATCCCATACTAAATCTCTCTCTCGAGCTCTCTTTCTCTCTCTGTCTAGGCTGTATAGTTAAATTTGCAAGTTGGAATTCAGTATTCTGCAGTTTGCACACTAGTTTGTACTTTGTACTTTATTTTAGTTTTCCCAAAAGTACGTGATTTTGGAGACTTTATTTTATTGTGTTTCTTTCAATTTTCTGAGAGTTTCAAATATATGTATATTATTGCCCTTTCACTGACCTAAAATTAATTTTTAATTTTGGGGTATATTAGATACAATACGTAAATTTGTTAGCTCATAAAAATATCAGACTTAGTTTACTAAGTATAGAAATGTAGTTCATTTGGTCAAATAATGCATACTAATTTAATTTACCCTTGAGTCTGTTTAAATTTAGTTATAAATGCAGGTATGAACTGCTTACTTTAAGGAACTTGCATCATATTCCTAACTCCTTTTAGAAAAGGCAAAACATGGAACAAAACCTGCTCTCAATATGAAAAGAAAAATAGAGAAATTTCATATTGGACCAAATGCCTCCATCGTGTCAAGCATTTATGGAAATTGCTCATTTTAAAAGAGAAAGTGAGGACCCAGGAAGTGTTTTGTTGTTGTTGTTGTTGTTGTTGTTGTTTTAATAAACTGTCTCTTTTAACTGCTACAAGAGTAAATGAATACTATTAGCAAACTCCCCTCCAGCATCAGTGTTCTGAGATCTAGTTAGTTGGACAGTAGCATCTCTACCAACTTGTATAGCAAAATTTAATATATAGCAGCCCACAAGCAGAAAAGTCACTCAATTCTTCATTTTCTTATTTAACAGTCACTGAAGCAGAAATGCTGTTACTTCTATTTAAGCACTATGGCACCTGGCTGATCCTCACTGTACATGTATTGCAATTGTTCCTAAATAGTTTTGATGTAAAAACTTCATATTCGTGGCTTTATAAATAATTACTATTTAAAAAGGAAGCAATAAAAGAATATCTTGTTTAAATATTTTATTCATCTTTCTAAACATAATCTTAAAATATAAACCCATGTAGTTTCCAAGCAAAAAGAGCAGAATTGTTATGAATTGTTTCATTTATTTATTTTTAAGCATGACTACAGACTGCGATTTTATTGCCACCATGCTCAGACTTTTACAGAAATACCTCAGTGATTATTTTACAACCCTTTCCTTTTCTTCTTTCCCTGCAATTTTTTTCTTTCCCTGACAAAGGATATAGAATTGGCTAAAGGAAAATGTGTGATTTTGCTATTCAGTTACATCTTCCACATTTTTACTTGCAAATTAAGCCAACAGAACACAACTTTCCACTAAGGTGGAATTTAATTTACCACTTTATTTATTTTGTTCTAAAGACTCTTCTGATGCAGCTAATAATTAACAGATTAATTTCAGATGTCCCCACTTTCCTAGTCTCTGAATTACACTTAATTTAATTGTTTAATAATCTGCGCACCCATGCATGCAAAGTTAATATTCTACTGCATTAGGAGTATCTGTATGTGTACTTTATAGTGCAGTTTATTTACAGAGGAAAGCTGTTCAAAATTTCTAAACATTAAATGCCTATATTTTATCATCTGGCCATATATTTCTGCCATACAAATACTACCTATATTTTACCATATTTTATCATATGATTCCTAGATGCATATATCCAAAAGGATTTATCAGGGAGTGGTTATGTAAGGTACATATATAATTAGTTCATCCCTTCAACCTTTTATGAATTTCTGCAGAAATTAATTTTAACAGATTATTGCTTGTTAGGGTATTCCACACTTTTCCTAGTATCCCTAGAAATCTATAAACTATAGAACCAACTTTCTTCCTGCAATGTAATACTAAGAAGTTAATTAACAGAAAATGCCACATAACATATATAATCCGGTATTAATATTCCCTCTCTTCTGGAAGACTATAAAAAGCTCCGAAGTTTCCTGCTACTTCCAGACTCTTTTTCCATGCCCCAGCTCACCAATCATTCATCTTTTTGAAGCACAACCCTTTCAATGCCTCCCCATTTTTTAGGAGATTAGATAAAATTCTAAGGAAGTGTTTAGATGCTGAAGAATCCTGTGAAAATTTCCTCCACAAAATTCATTCCTCTCTCCACTTCGAGATGTTCTTCTGTTTTTCTTTTATTTAGTATTTGTCTTTTTATTACATTTGACCTCCTGTTGTAGAACTTGTCTAAAGGAGTAGCCTTTATTTCTCTCCATGGCCCAAACTGGAAGCATCTTCATCAGAACTTCACATACCAATGTCAATGAGCCCTGGAGAGAGGCAAAAGACTATCTATCTTCCTGCTATTTCAAGGATATGTGTTTGTATTCAGTCCAGGGGCTGCTTTCTTCCAAGCATCTTTGGGTATGGCCACCACGAAGATTCTCCAGTCACACATTTTCTGTCCTTAACTGTAAACCCACGAACACATGTTAATTCTATTACATGGGATTATACCCAGGGTAGAAATGTCCCTGGATGTTACCACCTGTCTCCACTTTTTCAGTTATAGTCAGGGAGAGGTTTCCATTCCACATTGCTTACTTTCTTACTTAATTAGATTTGCAGGGGCCCTTTAGTCCTCACAGTTCTGCAGCCTCACTCCCCTCTCTAGATATCCGTTCATATGCATGTACGTAGAGAGAGATACAGACAGATAAAGCATATACAAAACGATATTAAAATATACAGCCGCAGGCGACAAATCTTGTTTTAACACTGGAATTTATTCATTAGCACACAGAGTGATGCAAATAAAAAAATGTAAAGAATACAGAGATTGTTTTCCTTGCATCTCTTATATCCTTACTTCATTTTGTACCAAAGGATCCTTATTAGAAGCCACTGCCTCCCGGGACTCACAAAAAAGCATAAGAATGTAGGTTACTTTCTCATGCCCATCCTTCATTTTAATTCAACTGAGCAACCCTTCACAGAGACTACTTTTTGAAAGAAGTGTCGGTGGGTCTTTAAAAGGAGAAAAATAAGCACGACAGTCTTGTGAGAGAGATCTTTCTTATAGAAGATTCAGCATGCATGACAAAAGTTTCATTAGTAAACACTCAACACAACCAGTGTGGGATAGGCATAAAATAGACAAATAGTCTGAGAACAAATTTAGCAGCCTACTTTTTATTTAAAAAAAAAAAAAAGAGGGGAAGGAATACATCAATATGTAAACTCTACTGAAAAAGTTTGTTTCCATAAGACTATAGTTAAGTCCCAACTTTACAAATCTTAGGCTGGCATGATATTTTATTTTTCTCATTGTCAAAAAACAGGGTTCAGGATTGGTTTGGAGGATAATAAAACAAAATCCTTTGAAGTCCTCCCTTTTTTCTCATCCACCATTTATTCAATGGATCAACCAGCATTTATTAGTAATCTGCTACTTATTTCCAAGAATTCCTCCTTCTATTCATTCTGAAACAATACATTTCATTCTCTAGTCACAGTCCCATGCCTTCATAAGGAAATTTTCTAACACCTCAGTCTTGCAGTTCCTGCATTTTAGCAACTCTACATCCTTCGTTTTTACTTCACATCAGCTGCCGATAGTCTGGGCTTCATACCTTGAATCTTGTCATCTCCTAGCAATTATCCACTGCCAAAATATTCAGCTTTGAAATGATAGTATTTGACCACAGCTTCTATTATTTATACTGAACCCTCACTTCTAAGCTCTTCAATGTGTTTTTGTTCTCTATTTCCTCAGTACATCCTTGCTTTCAGAGTATAACATTCTCGTTCGTGCCTGCCTTGCTTCTTTACTCAACTATTTTTCCATCTTTAACAATCTCAGTAATGTTCTGTGATGTTTCTGTGAATTGAACCCTCATCCCACTGTTCGTCTTTATGATTATGTTGACAGTGTGAAACTCCAAGACTTCATCATTATCTTTCTCCATTCTAGTTCTTGGTCAGCCAAGTACACATGGAAAAGATGATGAAATTCGCTAAACTATTTTACTAAAAACCATGCTAAAGAACAGGGGTTATAGACTCAAGGACCTACATGACCAAGAAGGTAAAATAAATAAATGAAGCAATTTTCCTTAGCACTATATTATGAAAACAAAAGTGCAAGCCTGATAACAAATGATGGTGGGCTATCTGCTTAAGTGTGAAGAGACTCATCTTTTACTGTGAAGATGAAAACTATTCACTTCCTTCATTTCTACTTTTCCACCTCAAGAGATCTCTATCTCATCCTTTGTACTCTTCTATTTCTAAGAAAGGGCATTCCTAATATTCCATGAGGCTATCACTTTTATCGGTACCCCAATTCTAACTTTAGAATATTTCATAGTCATTTGTTCCTATCTGATATAGCTTTGCTTTTTGCCTACAAAAATCCTTCTTCATTTGGCTCCTCATCTCTCTCCTTGACATTGCCATGAAAAGTGGTGAAGGAATAGTGCCCAATTTGAGTTAAAATACCACCTCTGGTACTGAGGGAAATACATGGATATGACCATCACTTGATATTTGTCATGATTCATCTGCATTTTGCAAAGAACATACAAATGAGTCAAATGGGGACATGATGGGAATCATCAGCCTGAATTCTTTAGTATTTGATGATAGGATTCTACAAAGGAATACTGATTTACTATCTTCACTAGGAGTGTGGGCAGTTTCAGAATTTTCTACATTTCTCTTCCTGACATAATAGCTCTTACTCCACAGGCAGAGAATCAATATGAGTGTTCTGCCAACTGCTAAATATATCCATTTCAATAATGCATTGGATGCGCAGGAAAATTACCATGGAGTGGGTCCATGCCATCATTGAAACAACTGTGAAATGTACTTGTCCTAGATCCTGTTTATTTTCTAGATTTCAATAGCCCCAGGGACTATGATAGCATTTTGGTTCTTCTTATTTCAGTGTCAGACAAGATCTGGTATTCAGCAGTTCTTGCTAAATCTGGGCATTCCCTTTCTTCTAATGCTATTACTCTGGTAAATGGCCACAGGCCCTTTGAAAACAAATGAGTATATATTATTATATATACTCAAAGTGATGGTTCAGGGTTCCTCCCCAAGGAGACCTGGACACCTCTTCAGTTAATGGACTCTAAATTTGAGAATTGACTCAGATCAGGAAATTAGGCAAAGGATTATAATTTTGCATTGATAGGCTGACATCAGCTTCCAACAGCAGACCTAGAATTTCTTTTCTGGTTATACAAGGTAAGCAGTATCTAGGTTGGCTCTCCATCTATCATATCCCTTTAAACATCATTGTCTTTTCATCTTTGTACATATCTCTGTAATTCAAGGAAGACTGGTTACCACTCAAGTTTAGCTGCCCATTTTGGCAATTACAACCAATTTGCCTCTAATGGTTGAGTGTTCCACCTGGTTCTGTTCCTTTGCAATCCTTTGAGCTTCACTAACACTAAGAAGTACAATTAATCCTGGCCTGTAGAGGACAACCAGCACCTAAGTTTTTCAATGCTGTCAATACCCCTTCATTATTTAATTCTTTATTGATTCAGTGAAGGGAAAAAGTTAACAATGGGTTCTTTGGTCTTATATAATAAATCCATTTTAAGGCTCACCTTTCAGTGTTCTAACCTCTTTCTCAATACTTTGCTGAGATAGTACTGGCATCACCAGCTGTTCTTTACCATAGGCTATAATTGCATTCAAACCTCAAGGATCATTCCTAGCCCTATACTGGGACCAGTTTCAGTTGTGCCTAACAAGGTATTAACTCCTGTTTCATGGTAGAACTCATTAATAAAATATGCCTTATCCAGGCTTATATTCCCCTCACTCTGATAAGCCCCCTTCATATAAGTGTTCCTCTGGTTTATGAAGATGTTTGGCCAGAAAGTAAGTACAATTTTCTCCTGGAGTAAGGCTATCTGCTATGAGGAGAGGCAGTATTCTCCCTCTTGGACTACATTGAGAGTTGAGACAGTGAGAGGAGGCAGGGATGATCTGAAGAAGGACAAACACCATCCTGAGAGACATCTGTCTCAGGTGAGGCCTTTGGATGGTCTCAACGTGAAGAGAAGCTGATCCCTAGTGATGGGGAAAGGGTCTGCTTCTTTTTGCCTGGAACGTTCATAAGCATCAGAAAGTTCAGAGTTTTCCCATGCTGAAAGTCAAATACCCCCATCTCTGGTCATAAGATTCTACTTCCTTCTTACTTGACCAACACTTTAGTACAGGAGACCTGTTAAGGCTGATAGTTTAGTCTCCTTTAAACATTCTGCTACCCTTACAATTCAGTCCTGAGCCTCATTTTCATCATAGTTAATAATCCAGCTGCAGGAGATAAAGATAACCTTAAATATTGTCATGAAACTTTCACATAATGCCCTGGGTAGACACCTAGGTGAACTAAATTTGTCATTGTCTTTCTTCAAAACACAGGGCAGTTAACAAAAACCAGCCAACTCCACAATCGTTCTATTCACCTTTGCCCCCATAGATGTCAAGGGTTGTAAATTTGCATGAGCCAATGTTCCCTTTATAACATGTACCCCATTCCGATCCACCACAGATGACTATTAGTCATTGCGCACTAAAAGATATTGCTACTATACTCTCCACTTTCAGAGAAATGAGATCCTAATTGCCATCTGGCTAGTGGGTCATCCAAATCCAGAATTCCATCAGGAAAATCTGCTCCTAAAGCAGGCCCATAGGCAAGGACTAAGGTGCTGTCAATTTTTTTGAGAGATGGTCTCAGGAACAGAAATGAGGGAGTGAAGTCAGTGATTCACAAGGGAAAGAAAAGGCAAAAATGTGTGTAAATTAGTTTAATACTGACGTGATCAACTGAGGTTCACTCCAAGTATCCTCAGAGGAGCCATGTGGAACAAGCCTCAGCATTTTCTCATAGAGGACAATGAAGGGGATATATTCATCCTCTGACTACCATCCCTCATGGACTGAGAGTTTCCTTTGGGGTATTAACTCCCTACAATATCGGTTGACCTATAGGCTACTGAGAAGTTTCCCACAGCTTTCGAGGATGCAGACCTTAGAGATATCTTGGCTTAGCTTTGGTGTGGGTCACTGTCAATGGTGCATGAAACCATCCATCCCAGTTTAGGGGATATCATGTGATATAACACAAGGTCTCCTCAACATAATTTAAGTGGCATTTTCTTTGCTCTCCTCATACCTGACCCTCTTTGTGGCATTTGATATTTTTGTCCAATTATACCTTAAATCTCTATTCTATACTTTCCATGAAAATGTGGCTTCTAGATTCCCTTCTATTCCTTTCTCCTATAAATTCACTTTTCCTCCAAATTGCTAGAAATATATATTTTTCATGTGTAACTTTCCTTGATTGTATTCATTTATGTCTCTAACCCTCTTCCTTGTAATTCTCCAACTTCAGCTATCTCCTATTAATCTGTATTTCAATTCTCTACCCACTGGTCCTTTATATTTACCTTCTAGACATCTCCAGCAAGAAGTGCCCCAAACAACACAAGTCCAGTATTTCAAGAAACTGTCTATCTCAGATGTATTTATTTTCCCACATTTTTTTTTTCTCTATCTGAGGCAAGAGATTTTCAGTTCAGGCTCACTCACCCTTGTGTCTATATCCAAGAAGTGTCCAAGTCCTCTCAATGACAACATTTATTTCTTTTGTAAATCTTCACTCCAATTTCTCACTATGTCGATCCTATTTTAGGAGGATTTGTAAAAGCTTTCTAACTTGTTCCTCTTTCCAACTCATTTTACACAGGGCTAGCCCATTGTTTTCTTTTTAAGCACATCTCTTATTCAGACACATCCTTCTAAAATGCTTTTGGTGACTCACCAACAATAATAGCTGGCATTTTTACAGCACCTCTTATAAGCCAAGAGCTATTCGACAGTCTGTATTGTTAACTATTCAATCATCATTATAATTATTATCCCCATTTTATTGATGAGAAAAGTGAGGCACAGAAAGGGTAAATAAATTGTCAAAAATTATATCCTTAGGAAGAAAATCAGAGTTCAAACAGGTAACCTTTTAAAAGTCTGTGCCTCTAACCACTACAATAAAATGACTCAGTGATGCAACATAAAACCAGTGACTACAGAATAAAACTATAGTCATTGATGACCTTTTGTAATTTTGACCCAACTACTTTTCAGAACTAATTCCCATTTTCAATAATTTGAGGACTTACTGCTTCAGATACTGTGTTCAATTTTTAATACACATTACTTTATTTACTCTTCAAAATGACCCCAAGAAGCTGTTACTATTAATGTCTTTATTTTTTCTTTTTTTCAGAGAAACTGAGGCTTAGTGAGGAGATAGTATTTGCATAAGGCCCCGTGGCCGTTTAGATTGCAGAGCTAGGAACTGAAATCATGACCTCCTGCCTCCTAAATCCCGTTCTAAACAATGGTGCCGGATTGCTTTCATTCACCCCTTACTTGAGATTAATCGTGAGCTATTCACCCATCACGTGTTTTCCTCCATTCCCAGCCTCCAAGCCATTGCTTTTATATTTTTTTCTTTCAGAGATAATGCCTCTCCTCACACACTTCTGCAAGACCAAGCCCTGCGTATTCTTCAAAGTTTAAGTGCATCCTCCTCCCTGAAGTCTTCCATCATTAGTGTCTTGGTTGAAAAGAGTCTCTCCATTTTCTGGATTGGCAAATCCCTATACCTCTCTTATTGCAATATCACTGTCCAACCAGCATTTAGATGACATACCCGCATTTCCCTATTTCTATGTGCTCCTCAAGAAAAAGACATCAATGTAAATCACCTTTGCAGTCTTCACAGCACCTAGCACCGTGCCTGTAACATTTTTTGTAGAGTTAATTCATTCATTTATTTTTACAAGAAGTTACTTATGAAGAGGAGAAAGTTATCACTTATTTTTCGGAATAGACAAGTCCAGTGTGCAGAAATAAAATATTATTGTGAAGAAAAAAGAAATATAATAGAACATAGGCCAGATAATTTATATCAGTTAAATTCTTAACAAAAATTGATTATGTGAAAAGCAGTCATTAGACAAGAAACCTAAAAATATGTTCAAGTATTTTATTTGAGAGCTTATGAATATAGGTGCTGCACTCACCCACCCAACATTTGCTGAGTCCCTACCATGTGCCAGCATCATGTGGGATGCTGAGAGCACAGCACTGAGCATCACAAAGACCTCACTCCTGAACTTGGCACCAGTCTGGTGGAGGAGATGAATATGGATAGAAAATAATCACACATATACATAAATATATACGTTCCAACTACAATATGTCCCACAAATGAAGGTGCTTTGCTGAGAATAGGAAGAACGGAAAAGAGAGTAGAGTATGAGACATTTAAGTGGAGTACTGAAGGATGAATGGCAGTTAACCAGAAGATACCAGGAAGAAAGAATATTCTATGACGAGACCACGCAAAGGGTCAGCTGTTGGATTGAAAGAAAAGTGGGTGACTCATGCAAATGTTAAAAAGAGATGTGTTATTATTTCAATGTAACTAATTAGACTGCAGAATGATGCAATGGATAGGACTATAGAATCAGGGCATAGCACTGTACAAATGTACCATGGTAGAATGAAATTGTGAGTCATAGCAACATAAACTATGAATAGTGATTATATTACGTAACCCCCGGTTTAGTTTTAATGTTCACTGTAATGAAATAGTATTTTATGATTATTATTTTATCATTTGAAAATACTCAGGTACTCTTCTGGGGAGATAAATTTCAGTCCATTCGTTGGACTTCAAAGTGCTAGCTGTCAAAGAATCTTAAATATTTTCAAGTGCTTTTAATTGGCAGTGCATTGCGATCAATTAAATTGCTTCCCTTAAAACACATTTTCTTTTCTTGACTGGACAATCCCAAATTATTATTTTATTTAATACAATTTTATATTTATATTACACTTATTGTTATTTTTCCTTAATTCATTTTAATAAAAACATAAAATTTTTAATCAAAATGTTTAGATTTTCATGGCATAGCAAAATTATTATCCTAAAAGTAAAAAGCAAGTTATTAACATTAACTTTGATTTCATTTCTACAAATGGGAAAGAAAAATATTTTTGCACAAAAAATATACTAAGTAGGATTATTGATCTATTAATCTAAAATCATGTTCTAAATAACATTATATTTATGAAAATTTTTTATTTCAGAAGAGAAGCTTCAAGCCGCTTCCCTTCTTAGACCAGTGCTTTCCATTAGACATATAATGCCACCTTCAATTGCCAGCTACATTTTAAATATGAAATTTTCTAAAAAAGTAAAAAGAAAACAGGTGAAATTAATTTTAAAATATACTTTATTTAATACAATATACCTGAAACATTTTCATTTCACGTGTGAACAATATAGAATTATAAAGGAAATAGCGTATCTTTTGTTACTAAGTCTTCACATTGTGGTTTTTGCTTTAAACTTGGCATAACTTATTTTGGACTAGCCACATTTTAGGTGCTCAAGGGCCATGTGCAGGTGGTGACTATGATATTGGATAGCATCCGTCTTAGACCAAAGCAGTCCGTGGAACAATTTTCTCAATATCATCTCCTACTAATTAGTAACCTGAATTGCTCATCAAGACACCAATCCACTTCTGCCTATTTCACATCGAAACTTCTATTACTCAGTCACCTCTAGGGATTTTTCCTCATGTTCTTACTTCCCTTCACTTCATACCATCTCAAAGTCACCTTCAGTTTCCTTATTTTTAAAAAATACTGTAGTATGATATGTACTCTTTCATTCATTAAACACATATTTACTGACCATTCTTTATGTATTGGGGTCAGGGTAAATAAATGGTGAATAAACATACCTGCTCGCTGCCCTCCAGGAATTTACAATCTCTCTGCAGCTCTCTGGGTCCATGCCCTGTGACTGCAGGTGTGGCCACCTTGTGTATTGCAGTAACTGGGAGACTGAACAAAAGATCTGGCCGTGACTTCCTGTTTGCCATTAATCTTGTATTCCCAATGACTTTGGTAGCATAGACATTTTGCTGATTGCCCAGGTTCAAATTATTGGATTCATTTTTAATTCCTTCTTCGTTTTCTCCCCACATTCACAAATGGTTTCCATTTCATCATTTCAGATTCGCAAACTTCCTCTGGTCTGTTTCTTTCCTTGCATTGACATAGCCTATCCGTAACCGTGGCTTACGTGCTTTCTCTTAAATTCCACTACATGATATTTCTGCCTTCTTTTCTCCCCCCAAAAATGAAATTATATTTTACTATAAATGATAGAATCATGCATATTTATTGTAAAAGCAGAAAATTAAATGTTAAGTGTGGAAGTAAAGTATTTCTGCATTTCCTTCAAACTCAATTTGCTAGGAAAAGCCGTTAACATTTTAATATGTATTTTTGATAATTTTCTCTGTAAATTATCAAAAATGTTATAATCTACTAAAACTACGACATTAAATTATAATTTAAAGGTAACCCGCTTTAGATAACTTCTAGGATAATCTCAAGAACACTACAGTCTAATAACTTTTATTGATATTGCCAGAAGTATAACTTTTTTAAAAATGGATGTCATATTTGTAGACAACCAAATATGTTTCTCATAACAGCTAAGCCTGTAGATTGTTATAAGCATCACTTACATAAGAATGTATTTTATTTTTTTTATTTTTTATTTTTTTAAAAGATTTTATTTATTTATTCATTTATCCCCCCGCTTGCTGCTCGCGCTCGCTGGGTCAGCTAACCACGCCGTGTGGGCGGGCTTGCCTTCACCAGGAGGCCCCGGGAACCGAACCCGGGGCCTCCCATATGGTAAACGGGAGCCCTACTGATTGAGCCACAGCCGCTTCCCATATAAGAATGTATTTTAAACTTAATTAGATTAAGTGCTGATATTATATGTCCACATTATACTTATTAATTTCACTAATGAGGCAAAGAAAAGTGTTTAATATTGAGATCTTAGTTTATTATCTTTGGTTACACGTCATCAATAGCAAATTAGTAATAATAAGAAAATGCAGCTATTAAGACAAATATTCGGTAATTCTAAATATAAAAATGAAATTTATTGTATTAATATTCTTCCCCTTCATAAAATAATTTGAAAAAAATAACAAACTGCTTGAATTCTATCTCTGAAAACTTATAAAATGGAGACAAGCCATTCAATAAGCTATTTGTCATAATGAGTAGCATTCATAACTGAGCAATTCAACCACTTCTTATGTGACTGGCAAAGAAAAACAATAACAAATATAATAAAAATATAATAAAATCCACAAATCCATCTCTTGAACTAAAATTAAGAGAGCATTTCCTTATTAAAAAATGTGATTATCTATGCATGACACCAAAACATATTGGTGGAAAATAGAATAAAGTAAGTAAATGTTGTTTGCTGAATGATTACTGCTAATCTCCCAGACTAGCTTCTCCATCATCAAATGAAATTAGTTTAGTCTGGCATGACTTACAAGTAATAGTGATCACTGGTTTCATTTCTAAGAGCACATAAATCATCACTTTAATAATATTTGTTAGAACTTTCCCCAAACTAATATCAAGAGCAGCAAACTCAAATGTCTAACAGCCAGGAGAACAACAGAAACATAATGGCAAGAGAATCCAAGACTTTTTAAAGGTAACAGCTGTCCACTCCAACTCCAAGTGAGAGAGGGCTTATATCCCATGGATATGGTGGGTGGGATGATCCTGCCTGCAGATGCAGGCCCTCTCCATTCCCTGGGATGGCCATTTCCCATCGTTGTCTCCTCACCAGGTGACTTGGATGAGTCCATTGAGCTGTAGGGTAGGAGTTGCAGCTCCACCTAGGTTTCATGCACACCTGGCACATACGTAGGCGGGAGGCTCCAGTCTCTGAAAGTATACCTAAGAAACTCCAGCATCACATGTAGGTTTGAATAGAAGGGACTGGTGAACCATTTTAAATCAGCACACACCACTCAGAACTGAGTGGGAGAGAGTGTGGTCTACAGTGTGAACTGTGGTCTATGGTTGGTGGCAAGGCTCCAGGATGTGTAAGTTCATTGAGGTTGGTGGGCCACACTGTGGGTGATGTTTGTGTGGGATGTGGTGGGAGGTGTGGGAGGTGGGCAACATGGGAATCCCAGTGGGTTCCGTGTAATATTTTAGGTAATCTAAGCACCTCTTAAAATATATGTATATATATATATATAAATAACATTTTTGTAAGCAAATACACATATATGCATATATATTTATATATCATTTTACAATTGTTTGTATGTATTGTGAGAATTTTGATTTTTACCCATAATAAAAAATAAATAAATAAAAGAAAAAAAAAATAAAATAAAATAAAGGTAACAGCTGCTACTAAGCTCTGGCCAACTGTGGAAATACAATCTACTGATTTTAAATGTTGGCATCTAATTCTATGCCTTTGATTGTTTATTTCTTTGTTTTGTTTTATACATTGGGAAGCCCTAATTGCTTCTGTAAGCCAGATTTACTTGTCATCGTGAAGATCTGCGATGCTCTTTTTAACAAAACTATTACCACTCCTTCCAACACACACTGACAATAGGCAAGTCAGTGTGGGTGTATTTGATGAAAATTAATCTAAGTGCCACCTAACATCATAATCTACAAAAGCAATATGCATTTGGAATTTCCTTTGGAGACATAAACTCTCAAGCGATAGTCACTCAAGAAGGGAATGAAAAATGTCTTATAATTGATTTAAAAAGACAGACAAAAATAATTTTTAAAGAGCCTAATATTTAGACTCTATTTTTATAAGCTCAAAATCACAAGTTAATGGATTTGTTTAAAGAATCCATTCCACTCCAACAAGCATGCAATTATTTTGTGCCTACTTTACATCGTTCATTATATTAGGTGTTTCTCAGTAGAAAGATGAATCAAATAAATTATACAACTCAACTGACTGGCCAGTTGATTCAATTGTTCAATAGGAAAACAACTCCGGTTTATTAAATGATACCAATTTTGTACCACAAATGAGCAACTTTCATTAATTTCATTGCCACAAGCATCCTTCCTCTGAAAATTGTGTTTTTGCCAACTCTAATTATTTAGAGATATTTTATTCTTTCCCATTGTGAATTGGAAAGTTCCTACTTTACTCTTGAGCCACATTTTTTACATCACGTGATAATCCCCCTGAACACAAGACAGCTTATCTTGTCAGAAGTTGTTTGCTCCTGACCTTATGGATTCTAACTGTGAAACAGAAAGGCAGAATGGGGATATATATGACAGTTTTGTTGTTTGACCATAAGATATAAAGTAATTTCGACAATCAAGGAGGAAGCATGAGGTGTCTTTGTCATTCCATTCTGCCCTGTATCACCCTTTACTTCAACCTGCTATCCTTATTCCCCACACAGGATGATATACTGAGAGTTACCCATGTTAACTGAAGACCATGACCTGAAATAAAAGTGTCCTGGCCTTGCCAAAGCAGACCCTCAAACACAATCTCAGCTCCGTACACTGCCCCCAACAACCCTTAATAGCACCGATTTTTAAAAAAGATTCAGGTGTTTTATGCTTTTACTTCAATTCTTTGACCCAAGGCTATATTGCAAAAACGTGTACTCCTGCTATACCATCTGCTTTACCTCCTCGTTTTCTGCCCCCAATTGCCAGCTTCAACCTTTTAAAATTCTGTGCAATGACTGTATCTCATAATGCTCTTGGTCTAGAGATATAAGGCTGTGCACTCTGATGTAGTTTTCTATAGAGATCACAGGTCTCATTGAGCTGTTTGTAATCTCTTTCCCTGATTTATTTTCACCTAAAGCCTATGTGTGTGGTGATGATAGCTAAGGTTAAAGAAATACAAAATATCCTGATAGTAGAGCCATAAGGGCATTGGCACAATAACCTTGACATTGCAGTGCCGATTATCTAAACAACTTAGTTAACCAACCAGATGTAGTAGCCAAAAAATCATCTGCCAAAGAATACTCATCCAGGGAAATGTAGATGTGCTCTTGATTTAGCAATAAAGGTGCTCAGTAAATATTTGTTGAATAAATACATAAATAATGTTTATTCATTTTATGTCAATGAATATTTTCATTTGCACTAAATGATGATAGTAAAGCCAAAATCAAATGCATGTTTTATTTACTTCATGATATACTAAATATTGTGATTAAAGAGAACTGGGAAATAAATTTTAACATACTTAAGATTATAAACAGAATAATCTATTTCTCAAGATACTTTTCTTTCAGCAGCCTATTTGTATTATGCAAAAACATGCACATTCTACATTAACATTTGTACTATTAAAGAACCCATGGTAGGAAGATGTTATTTACAATAATGCTGGTGAGAGTCAAAGTTGGGTGAATGAATGCAATGATGTTAATTCGAAGAACGCATACATAACCCACTACCAGACCGTTAATATTCATGTTTGAGTTCAACCTAGTCTCAATACATTTAACGGAAAAGAATATATAGCCTTTGCCTTTTCTATATTAGTTGATTACCAGAATATACGTTGCAGTTTCATTACTGCAATGCTTTTTTCTAATTTAAATATCAGGTTGGTCATGACAGGAAAAAAACACATCAATTCAGCTCAGAGAATGAACTAGCTTGGATATTTTAAAGATTTATTTTTGCTAGCAGATTCTGTGGGAAAAAAATAACTTGATGGACTGAACACCCTTTTAAAATAATTCAGTAATCCTTTCATATTCTAATTAGGAATCCCAAGGTCTCGCATTTCTACTTCTGATGTATGGCAGTCAGAAGTATGAAAATCACAATATTAGAAATAGTGGACACAAAGTTAAAATAAAATGAAACCTTTTTAGAAACAAATATATTACAGTTGGTATTTATAGTTCATGAAATCTTTTCATTTCATGATAACTTACAGTAATTACTTCACATAGCCTATATTTTGATGTCAATAATATTCAGTTTAACTCTTCAGTGTTTAGTCCTATGATTGTTCTCTTTTTTTATTTAAAATTATTTTTCACTGTGTAAGATAACCGCTACCAATCATTTAAAATTTCTCTGAGGGCAGAGAATGTTTCACATAATTCATTTATAATCCCTTATAGGGCCTAACATATCTCTGGTCAAGCAGTAGGTTTAATAAATATTTGTTGAGCTAATTGTTTAAAAGTTTAATATTGCTATGTATAAGACTCTATGCTAAAAGTGATTTTTTACTTCCCTAAGAATACAAAACACAATTTACAATAGCCTTCGTAATATCTCTTAGAAATAAGAAAAGTTTTGATGAAGGGGATTTTGAACTGATGCTATCAGTTTAAATTGATTTAACTATCTCGCATTGCTATCTCACCTCCTAAGTTTTTGTAGGCATAATAATTTAACACTAAGCTTGCTCTCTTTTCCTGACTTCCTGGAGATTTACAATGATGCAATTATTTGCAATAATCAATGTTTAAGGACAAAATGAATTTGTTGAAATCAGTTTAAAAATTGTTGGGTTGACTACTGACATAAGTGACGCTGCTGTCTTTTTTGCATCCAAAAGTCCTATATTCTGCCGAGGGTCAATGATCTGTACTTTAATTCTAGACAAAATATTCCATTTTCCAAGTATTTCCTCAATCTCTAGCTTACATTGGCCATATCTTATACATTTAGTGCTTCAGCCAGTGAGGTGCTGTATGTTAAGTCAGTTCTCACTAGCTATAGCTTCCTCAAGTAAAATTAAGTCATCCTGAACACTTAGAGGAACCTCAGCTGTGGTTACAAAATAGTAACACTGTTTTCTTATTAGTGGTTTCATCAAATGAAATTATTTAAAATACATGAGCATGTGTCTGTGTGTATGGACATCCCCTCTTTGGCTTTCCTGGGTTTTCCACACTTTCTGTAGTCTGAGTCTTGCTGACAGGCCTAGCACAGATGCATTGGGGAGCTGGGTCATGGGTGCATTGTCACACTTCAAGAGGTCACTTGTACTCAAGATGACACTGAGTACAAAATCCTTTTGTCGGAGATTGGATATGAAAATATAACTGTGTTTTCCAAAGCAAGCATCTGCGAGCCTCATGGTCTTCGAAGGAATGGTGGTAGAGGAGAGGGAGGCTGTGAGAATAGGCATAAGGGTGGATTTGCAAAACAGCAAAAAATAATCAGATGATTTTGCAAAGAATTCTGTGAGGCACTGAGGCACATACAATATACTCCTGCTCCCCATTTGGAACACTGACCCCTAAGAGACAGACTAGCTTACCATATCCCACAACCACCCTGGTAAGAGCCAACACATTTGCATGCCTTTGAACATTAGAGTCACTAAAACAGTAGATGCTGCCAAATGATGCCAGACTAGTAGAGAAAGAAAGGGGTCAACTGACAAGATTTTTATTGATAAAAATGAGATACAACTTGGGGCTGTCCAGGAACATTTTGATAGAAAGATAGCACAATTTCTGGGGTTGGAAGCTCAACAACACTCACTGGGAGTACACTTGATGTGTCACCCCACCTCATCCCCAAGCTGCTGCCTTTTCAAAGCTCATTCCACAGGACAATTACCAATCATATTTCTTGATTCTTTTCCCTTTGGCTGCTTCAAAATTAAATTAGCTGTCCTTGGGAAGCGGCTGTGGCTCAATCAGTAGGGCTCCCGTTTACCATATGGGAGGCCCCGGGTTCGTTTCCCGGGGCCTCCTGGTGAAGGCAAGCCCGCCCGCACGGCTTGGTTAGCTGACCCAGCGAGCACAAGCAGCAAGGGGGGGATAAATGAATAAATAAATAAAATCTTTAAAAAAAAAAAAAAAATTAGCTGTCCAGATTTGTCAGAACCAGCTAGGAAAATTACTCACAATTATCTCCTAATTTTCCTCTTGAGTAGAATTCAAATGCCAGCTTATTTTTAAATAATCAAATAATTATTTTCTTCTTTTATCAAATTTTATTGAAATAAGCAAGTCCAGGTTTTTCTCTATTATTCATTCATTCTAAAAAAGTTCCTGTGACATTTAAGGATTGGATAAGATTCAGAATTGGCCACTTACTATTAAGACCATCCAACTTCCATTGTTAAATCAGATTACAATCGACGCATAACCAGTCCATAGTCCAGTTTCTGGATGAAAATTACAAAGTATGCTTGTGAATTGTACAAATTTAATCTTTTTTTAAATTTTTTAAAATTTTTTATTGTGGGTAAAAATCAAAATTTTCACAATACATACCAATATTTGTAAAATAATATGGACTAGAGTGGACTTGATGGTATTCTGTTGTACACATATGGTGATTCTAGCAATGGAAGAAATTATAACAATGAGGTGGAGCCAGTGGCCACTTGACACTTTTGGGGCAGGGAGGGGACGAGCAGTTGAGATACAGGAGCTTCTTTGGGATTTGGAGGTTGTCCTGATTGCTGTTGTGGCAACGGATGTAGGCCATTTTAAATCAGCACACACCACTCAGAACTGTGTGGGAGAGAGTGTGGTCTACGAAGATTTAATCTTAATGATGGCTAGACCAAGAGCACTATTCATTCATTTATTCATTCATTAAGTGATTGTTAATTACTTACCAAGTGCATGTGTTTAGAGTCAAGTAGGGAATGTAGCCCAGGATGCCTCGTCCACAGTCAAGTTAGAGACCTGATGTGGCTCAGCACAAAACTTGGCATGAGACAACAAATTGCTTCTTGAGACACTGAACAGGAAAATGTGAAGAAAAAGGCAGTAAGCAGCAAAGATTGAAATGTAACCCAAATTTTATGTGTACATTAAATGCAGAGAAGAGTATATATTTAGGTGCTCAATTACATGCAACTTCCACTCTTCAGCTTCATGGTCAAAGCTTGTGAACTCACTTCCTGAGTTCAGAGTTTATTCTAAATTATTCTTACCCACATGTGGTCACAGATAATGACATGGTGACAGTGACTGTCACAGTGAAAGTTCAGGCTTTTTACCTGTTTAGCATTTTTAAGATTGACAGCACAGAGTTAAAGAATTGATTATTCCATTAATTTTATAGCTTCATTTTTTTAAAAAAATTCAAAGAGCTTCTCTTGAAAATCACTTGGCGCTTTTAATAGATAGATATCCAGTGACCAAGTGTCAGGACTTCATGAAACACAGATTGCTTATTTTAAATTCTAGGTTTGAAAAGTCTTGATTTATTCTTAGAGACTTAAAATTTCTACCTACAATTTTATTGCTTGGCTTGTATTAGGATATCTTCTGCATAAACTATGACCCTTTATTTCTTCTAGGATTCAAGTTTAAATTTAAATATAAACACTGTTTTACCAAAGGAAATAATACAACGAAGGTGACAATAAATAAATAGCTTGCCTCTCTGTGTGTTTAAGATCATATATATACAGGTGACTGGAATATTTCTTTAATCAGTAATTAGAAACTGAAACCTGATTTTTGAAATGGGAAATGATAGGGTGGGTGAAATTATTTTTCTGAATCAAAAAACATGGTATTGATCCCACTAATTTTTTTTTTTTTTTTTGGAAGTACCAGGGATTGAACCCATGTCATACATGGGAAGCCAGCACTCAACCACTGAGCTACGTCTGCTCCGTAATGAAAGTTGGTTTGTTTGTTTGTTCTTTTTTGTTTGTTTTTAGGAGATGCAGGGGTGGAACCTGGGACCTCATACATGAGAAGCAGGCAGTCAACCACTTGAGCTACATCCACTCTACTGATTTTTTTTTTCAAACATGAGAAAACTGAAACAAAAAAATAATTTATTCTATTTTGCATTATTATTAAGTAATGGAGCCAAGATTTGGTAACAGCTCTATTTTAATTTTAAAAATCTGTGCACAATAAAAAAATCACACGCAAAAATATAAAATTTGCACAAATTAAAATGAAAACACACACACACAATATCTATGCACCATCTCCAGAATTCCTGTTGCTAAGATCCCTCATACAAATATAGTTCAAAATTACCCTTTGATTTCCAGGTTACTAGCCAACTAAGATTTATCCTTGTAAAGTTCCATAATATTAGAATCCCATGATATTCTTTTAACATCTAACTCTATATGAATATCTTTCACTGTACATAGTTTATTGGAGTGTTTCCGGCATTCTACATAGAATTTTTAATACAACATTGGAAGATAGAATCACATAATTTAGAAAATTATCTAGGCCTGTGCTCTCCAATATAGTTCACACTAGCCACATCTATTAAAATTTGTATTTAATTAATATTGAATAAAATCAAAATTTACTTTCCTTGGTCACATAAAACACATGTTAAAAGTCCACATTGCTCATTGATACCATTTTGACAGGGCAGATTAGAGAACATATCCTTTATCATACAAAGTTCTTTAGCTCAGTGCTGATCTAGACAAACCCACCCATATAATGATTAGGGAAACAAAGTCTCAGAAAGCTTAAATGTTTAGTCAAAGTTGTTCTTCTAACTTAATTAAAGAGCCAGGCATAAATTTCAAGTCTTCTGAACACTGAATGAACATGATTTCTGCTGTACACTGATCCAAACCATTCACAAAGACAGCTCTCACAGACATTTACATTCACACACGCATACACATTCACACACAACAGATCAAAGCATTCACATGAGTTCACATGCAGTAGGAAGATCACATCTTATAGGCAAACTACAGATGGCAGAACAGAGAGGAGCTGGCAATCTGTATGCATGGCAGTGAATCAGGAATACCAAGAGAGCCAATGAAGGGGCAGCTTTTCTTCAAGAATGCCTTGGTGGGGAAGAGGCACAGTTGAGCAACATTAACCACAGAGAGCAAAGGAAAACAAAGAATGTGCATGGTTGATATGGTTAGGGAATTCCTTTGCATTTTCTTCTGGTGAGACAGGATTAATCTTTTCAGGCAGGGGTTGGAAGGCAGATTCCTCAGGGCAGACTGGAAGTTGGGCAGTGCTGGAGTTTGGCTGGTACCTGTCTCATGGCTGGGAGAAGGTCCAGACTCTCTGGGGCAGACTGGAGGCTGGGCAGTGCATGCTGGAGTTAGGCTGGTACCCACCTCAGGGCTGGAAGGAAGTCCGGACACCCTGTGGTAGGCTGGAGGCTGGATGGTACAAGGTTGACAAGGTGTGGTCTCCACAGGGCAGGCCATCACAGGTTTATCTGTTAAAGTCTCAGCAGAATTTAGGGTTCCAATGTCCCCACCAATATTTTCATCATCCCATATGTCTCCATCCCAATCCTCAGGGTTCCACTCCTTTCCAATCAATGCCTTCATTTTAATTGCAGAAACCCTGTGAGGTTGAGATTTTAGTTTCCTCTGTAATTCTGCTTCTCGTACAATGAAAGTCTGGGTTTGATTCTCAGATATCTCAAGTCTGTGGCTACAGGAGACAAGATTGTCTTTCAAGGCACACATAGAAACTTTCATATCATTCATGCAGCATTTAATTTTCAAATTTGAAGACTTTAGCTCATCTCTTTCTTTTGTAACTGTATCCAGAGTATCTAGGAGCAGCCAGCCAACATCATTATACTTTTTGACTCCACAAAATTCTGTTAAGGTGTTGAAAACACTCTCACCCAGATCCTTGCTTCTTATAAGCATGGAAGCAGGGGAATCCAGTGATGCTATTTTGCATATCTCTATTGCCAGCTCACATCATGGACTGTTAGCAGTCTCTTCATTATTGGAAAGGGAATCATTAGTACCCTTGAGTTCAATTAGAGTAGAGAGCAGATTACAAAACTCCCAGAACCACCTCAGACATCCCATGTTTAAGACTCTGTTCCTCAAGAACCACTCCCAGTACCAAGCTGTATTAGTCAGAGTTCTCTCAGGAAACAGAATCAACAGGACATATCTGTCAATAATATGAGATTTTATAAGAGTCTCTCATGCGACCGTGGGGATGCACAAGTCCAGGTTCTGCAGGCAGGCTGCAAACAGGGGCTCCGATGAAAGTCTGATGAAAGGTCCTTGATGAGTTTCTGGGAGAAGTTGGCTGTCCAAAGATGAGCTGGGAAATTCTCTCTGAATGTTGAAATCATTTCCCCTTTTAAGGCATTCAACTGATTGGATAAAAGCTTCATCCATTGCTGATGTAATCTCCCTGATTGATGCAGATGTAATCAGCCATCCATGCAGTAAACTCATTGGTGATTGAAGTCCATAAATGCTCTTGTATTACAATTAGCCCAGTGCTTGCTGGACCAAACACCTGGACACAATTACCCGGCCGAGTTGAAACATTAGCCTAACCATAACACCAAGTGTCAGATTTTCGTACTCTAGTTTTCCCCAGAAATGTATTGTCTTTTATTTTTAATTCATGTAAGAAGAACCTGCACTATCTAAATGTGTTGTAGACTCTTTAGATTTTGATATATTTTCAAATGTACAGAAAAGTTGCAAGAATAGTATAAAGAACTTCACCTATATTATTCAGTTTCTTTCTCTCCCTCTCATCCTCAAACTCTCTCTCCATACATTTAATTTCATTTGAAAACAAGTCACACAAATCATACCTCTTTAGCACAAAATATTTTGATGAATGATATTATCTTATATAATCATAGTACAATTAGCAAAATCAGCTAAAGTTAACCTTGATACTGATATTTTTTACCATACTCAGCACTTTTTTCACATGGTAAACTCCTTAAACTCTCTATATGAGCAAAAGAAAGACAAACTTTTAAAGTCCTGCCTTAATGCTATTTATCCAGTTTAGGTCTTGTTGATGTAAAGTGTTAGCTTAAGTTTCCCAAGAAGGCCTTGTCATCATATTTGTCTTATTTCAGGAGAAAACTTCAGGCTAAGAAAATATAGCCCTGCTAGCCATTAGTATATTCAATACTCTTCTCCAAGGTCAATCATCATATACATCAGTCTTCTAATTCAGTAGAAACAAGACCATGGACATTTAGAAATCGGATTAACTAGAGGATGAATCCATCTTCTGATTAAAAGAGTTGTGAATTTCCAAATCTCTTCCCTCCACCTTGGTCTTTTTTTTTTTTTTTTTTTTTTTTTTGCATATGTGTATAGTTTAAAATCTTGCTAGATTTATTTTAAAGAAGTGTAAAACTAAAGATTCAAAACAATACCATAGAAAAATAAAGAGTCCTGTCACTTGGGGATTATCATGCAGTATGTCTCCATTTCTTCAATATGATTTTTGTTTAATTTTTTTAAACCAGACATTGGTTTTGTTTCTCTTGTATGAATATTAAATAGATCATTTCAATAAATTTAGGCTCTAACATTCTGGCTTCATACTTGGCATATAAGTCAACCACCTCTATACAAAAAATGGAGCCTGGGAAGGGGATGGGGCTCAAGTGATTGGGCTCCCATCTACCATAGAGGATTCCAGGATTTGATTCCCAGGGCCTCCTGGTGAAAAGCAAGCTGGTCCACACCGCAAGCTGGCCCACGAGGAACGCTGGCCCACGTGGAGTGCTGGCCCATGCAGAGGGCTGGCCCATGCAGGAGTGCTGGCCCACACGGAGAGCTAGCACAGCAAAGATGATGCAACAAAAAGAGACACAGAAGAGAGGCAATGAGAGATGCAGCAAGTCAGGGAGCTGAGGTAGCACAAAACTTTGAGCAGCCTTTTCCCACTCCAGAAGGTCCCAGGGTCAGTTCCCGGTGCCACCTAAAGAGAAGACAAGCAGACACAGAAGAACCCACAGGGAGCAGACAGTGAGCCCAAAAACAATGGGGGAGGGGATATATAAATAAATTGTAAAAAAAAAAAAAAAAAAACATGGAGCCTGACATTTCTGAAGCCATGCTTATACTCTCTACCAACTGCTTAGTTGAAATACTCATCTGTCAAGCATGGGGTCAAGACAAACGGCAAATTCTATCAGGTCAAATCTTTATGCTTAACTGTATGTAAATTGAATGGACTGTCCACAGTTTAGAAATTATTGTTAATTGCTTTCTTACAAATTTATCATGAGAAAATAAATATATGTTCTGCAATGATAATCTCAGTCTTTAAAAACATTAAGCTTGCAGTCCTTTCCTGTTTAATAAAATGCCCTGGCTCTCACTGGCTTCTTTTTACCCTATGCCCTCTGCCTTTTGGAATTATTGAACTCATCTGCATATGGACGTTTTGTGATCTTGGCGTTGCCAAAAGCCTAAGCACGCATTTCAGTATTGGATATTTTGTGACCTATGAAGTCCACTTCCTGCCCAGTGGGAAAATAGTTAGCTAGATCAATTCTGGCAAAGGAGGGATCTTTTTGGCAGAAAACAGCACAAATTCTCACAATGATTTATTTCTGAACCAAAAAATAAGGTTTGTATTGCAGCAGCACACAAGCACACATAAATACACACATGCGCTATAGAAAATACATAGATGATTAGATAAATAGATAGATGATAGTTAGATAGATAGATAGATAGATAGATAGATAGATAGATAGATAGATAGATAAAGATTTATTTCCTTAACTCCATGAAACCAAGCCTCCCAAGACATCAAATCCTGTTTTGTCTTCCTTGTTGTGGAAGTGCCACATTTTGTGCAGTCAGCTGGAGGAGAATAAAACAAACTACTAGGTGCTTGATATGAGATTTGTGTTCATTGGGAAAGTTTTGCTCTCAACTCCAAGCACGACAATGTTGAAAGGGAAAAACAGTGGCAGAGCAATTCATAATAATAAAAAAAAGAAGCTTAAAGGAATATTGGTCTGAATCATCTCATTGTTTCTGCCAAAGAAACTCTTTTCTATTTGTTCCAATCCCATCACAGAGGTCATCTTCAACTTTCAGAGCTCTCTTCCTTGTAGCAACTGCTCAAGTAATGTCACTATGATTCGCCCACTAGAAACAATTCCAACGGCTATGTGTGTGAATGAGGGCTTTGTGTTGGCGGCTATGTCTCTGATCAAACTTCCTCTAAATTCTGAAGAACCTCTATGGATTGCCAATGACAGACAGCATGTATTGTAGTATTTCACACACTATTAGAAGCTAGAAATTTAGAGCTTGAAGGGACTCCAGAATTCACCTCATTCCTCCAATAATATCTGAAACACCTTCAGGCTTCTCTTTTCAATCTTAGCACTTAGTTTAGTGCCCAACTCATAATAGTCACTACAATTATTAGTTTTTGATGGTAGAAACCAACCCCTTCATTGATTTTGTGAAAGAATGAACAGAGAAATCCAGAGAAACTGAGCAATTTTCTCATTGTTACATATCTTGTTAATGAAAGAGCAAGGAGTCGGAAGTTGATAGGTCAATATTAATTGCATATCATCGTCTTAAATCCAATTGATGATGTTTTAGTTTTGTTACTACTAAAGCAAATATCATGCAATGGGTTGGCTTAAACAATGAGAATTTATTGGGTCACAATTTTAAGACACATGCCCCATCTTCTCCAAGCATCAGGATAGTGGCCAGGCTCTACACAAATGCAGGACATGGGTTCCAACCTCTCCAAGCATTGAAGTGGCAACACTGTCTCTGACAAATGAGGTGGAAGGTTTCCCCCTCCAAGCACTAGGACATATGGCCTGCCCCCTCCAAATGGAGTGGTGAAGCTGCCGTTTCATGCACATGAGTGGGCCTGCTCTCTTAACCTGAAGAGATCTCTTCAGTACAGACATTGGCCTCCATGGTTCTGCTGTGGAAGTCGTTTCTCCTTCAATTCACCCATTCTATGTCCCTATCAGTCCAGGCTGGCTGTGGTTCTCCTCAAATACATTTTTACACAAACCTTAATGGCTTTATCGCAATTCATAAGGATCCAAACCATGAAACAGAAGGACTTTCCACAGCTACTTCCTTTATAACTGCATTTCCTGGCTGACTGGATTCATGTTCAGTTAAACCCTCATGTGAAGCCCTATTTTCCAGGGACTTGCTTTCTAGAAACTTAGAGAGGTCCCTGATAGAGTTGCTTATAGGCTTAGTCTCAAAACAAACAATCTGGATAGGCTCAAAATTTTTCAAGCCATCAATTTCTGGTTTCTTTGTGCCTAGGAGTTCAGTTCTCAGCTTATTCTCACATTTTACTGTAAGAAGAAACCAAGCTGCACTTCCCACACTTAGCTTGGAGATCAGCTCAGCTAAATATTCAAGCTCATTGCTTTCAAGTTCTGCCTTCCATCCAACATCAGAACTCAATTTCACCAAGTTTTCTGCCACTTTAAAATGAGGATGGCTTTTACTACAGTTTCCAATAACACATTTATCATTTCCTTCTTCAGCCTCATTGGAAATACCGTTAGCATACATATTTCTACCAACAGTCTCTTCAGAGCAATCTAGGCATGGTCTCTCAAGCACCTCACAAATCTTCTGGCCTCTACACATTACCTAATTTCAAGGCTGTTTCCACATTTTTCAGTATTTGCAATAGCGGCACCCCACTCTTCTGGTACCAAAAACTGTTTGTTTCCTTGTTGCTAATGTAAACGCTATGGAACGGGTTGGCTTAAACAATGAGAATTTATTGGCTCATGGTTTTGTGCCTAGGAGAAGTCCAAAATCAAGGCATTATCAAGGTGATGCTTTCTCCCCAAAACCTGGCATTCTGGGGCTGGCTGCTGGCAATCCTTGATTCTTAGCACCTCTGTCACATGACAATGTACATGGTGGCCTCTCCTGGCTTCTTCCTTCTCTTCCTGGTTCCATTGACTTGTAGCTTCTGTCTGCTCTGTCTGGCTTTCTCTTTGTGCCCTTCACTAATACAGCCTTCAGTAATAGGATTAAGACCATCCAGATTCAGCTGGGCCACACCTTAACTGACTTAACCTCACCAAAAGGTCTTCTTTACAAGAGTTCACACCCACAAGAATGGATCAAGTTTAAGAATATGTTTTTTTTTCTGGGGTACAAAGCTCCAATCCACCACAAATGCTAAGCAACTATTATAATCATCCACCTGAAACTCAGCAAATTATTGATACTGTTTAGAGAGTACTTTTTTTTTTACTTCAAAACTGTAGTTGTGCTATGGTTACAAACTTAGACTCAAAATGTAAGCTTATGCTGTTCCTTAGTAGCTATGTGACTATAGGCAAGTAGAGTATTTCTTGAGCCTTATTTTCTTCTTCTATTAAAAAAGTTAATAATTCTAGCAATAATTATGAACTGCTTGAAAACTTTTTAACATGTGTCCTTTATGTCCTACTATTTGAGCTCTAGAGTTCTCAAAAACACTCTACTAATGAGGTAACTATTATTTTAAATTATACACATGGTCTCACTACTAAGAAGGGAATTATGATAATTATATATAAATATGGTATATATTTGTATATATCTATTATTTATTATAAATTAATAAACTATTAATTTATTTTGTAGGGTCTGAGCCAAAGTAAGCTTGTTTGCAGCCTATAAATATAAAGAACTCCTGGCAAAAAGTTTGAAATGGAGGTGAATATGTAGGTATACACTGGCTCACAGGCAATATCAAATAAGAATAATTAGCACTAAATAGAACCTCTCCCAAGATTTCTTTTTTGCTCCTCCTCTTCCACATTATGCACTAAGGGGCCATATTCACCATGCTTCATTACCTCCCCAGACCCAGCCCTCATGAGCCAGGGGAATATTATTTACTACATTCTGAGAGCAAAAGTTCCTGGTGTGAGACAAATTAAACAGAGCACTGGGAGCCATTTAACAAATTACATCTTCCAGTGCGTATATTGGTACCATAGTACCCCTGAAGCCTAACTCTCACGTCAATTAGATGAGGGACTCAGGCCCACAGGTCATTTTCTTCATGCCGACTCAGGCTGTGAACTTCCCTTTAGGGCCAGAAAACGAGCAAACCCAAGATGGGAAGATGAGTTTTTGAGAAGATTTTATTTGGGGAGAAAACTCATATACCTTGGAAAGAGTATCTAGCTGTTTCCATTTGACTGTTTCCAGTTGTATGCGCTATTTTTACTTTCTAAATATATATATATACAGGGAGAGGTCCCTAGTATTTGCTTCCAGCTGCTTTAATTTTTTTCAGTATGAAAAATAACTGCAAAATAAAATTTTATTTAAAAGTTTCACCTATTGCCTGTTCTCTTCCCTCTATTTTGAGTGACCTCAAAGCTCTTTTGCAACCCTGAGAGTCTCTCACTGACTTAGTTATTGAAGTGAAAACTGGGAAAACAATTTTTATAATGAGAATTCTAAAGGAAGGACTAAAATAGGAAAACTGAAAAGAAAAAAGAAAAAGAGAAAAGAAAAAAAAAAGTTTTGACACATCTAAAAATATGCCTAAGGAGTTATTTAGAAACCACAAACACTTTTATTAAAATCTTGGGGCTTGTTTTGGCAACAGGGTGCATTTTGTAGGAAAAAAAAATCATGACATGGTACTTTCTATAAATACAGCACTTTAATGTCTCAAAGAGTTGGGTTTGTTTTTTGTTTTTTGTTTTTTTTCCATTTAATATTCAGTCGATCTTTTCAGGATTTTTATGGTGAGAATCTGGAATGATAAAAGATTTCCCCTAGTTTTCCCCTCATTCTTCTGTGAGAGGATGGAGGGAGAACTATGGATGGGAGATAAGGAAGGCAATCAGTCAACACATCTGTGCCCAGTAACTTTCTCCAGTGCAGGCATCTTGGCATCTTGAGTAACTGGAGACCAGTAAAAAAACAAAGTTCTTGCAACCAATGCTATTACTATGTTTCCCCTCTAATACCTTATTTGTGGCTAATGTGACATCGGGCTCAATCATAAGCCTATATCCAAATCAAGTTTTGTTTTCCAGTTACACACCTTAAAGGAATACTTTTATTTTCTTGATCTATGTCCAATACTTGGGTCAAGGTCATACTCTTGATCAAAAGAACTGAAAAAGGGATGGGGAATAATGGAAATAACATATCTTATAATACTTTCTGTGAATAGCTTTGTATTATTTTTCGATCCTAAATCTGAGTCAATAAGCTTTCCCAGACAATTGGAGCACTTTTGAATATAAGAAGTCTACTGAACATTAAGAGGCCATTCTAATTACTTTTGTGATTTATTACTCCTGAGAGTCAGCAGAGTTGCTTACCAGAGCTATGAGAAATTGTTGGTTGTGAATTACAGGTGAGCCACATTAATCATATCTGGGGTTGTGTCAGTGTGGGTTTTCACCCCATAGTGCTTCAACTTCAGCGGTAAACCATAATATGCTAATCCTGCCTCACTATTCTTTCAGATCAGAAATCAAGATATCATATTTCCCTTGGCTCTCCCCCACCCCCATCTACATTTTGGAAACCAAAAATATTCCTGTATGACACTAATCTGGCTAAAAGGCAATGAGATAAGCCAAATAAAATCTGCCATGATTTTGAGTGTACTTTTCCAATACATTTATTCAACAAATAAGATTTTGCTTTTTAGCACCTACTATGTTAATAGCCACTGAATACCAGAGGCTCTTATAAGTGTGAGAGACACAACAGTAAATAAATCCAAGTCCTCATTCTGATGGAGCTTACATTCTAGTGAGGGAAGACAGATATATAAGTCCATTTTTAAAATCCATCAAGTGGTTATAATTAGATTGAGAGTAAGAGTGAGGAATGCTATTTAACATAGGGTAGTCAGGGAAGGTTTCTTTGTAAAAGGGTTATTTGTGCAAAGAACTGAAAAAAATGGGAGAAAAGACATTGAGTAAACCTTGGGAAGAATTTGTTAACTAGCATTCACAGCACTTAAGGACCTGAGATGAGCATGTTTAAGGAAAGTCCCGATTAGAGTGAGGAATGTTGAGTGATAAGAGAGGCAGCTAGGAAGTTAGCTGAACCTTCCAGGGCCTAGCCATAGTGGGTTGAAGGTTTGAGAAGGAAGTGGTAGGATCTCATTTATAATGTATATGGACAGAAGAGATAATAGGGCAGCAAGAGTGGATTTGGGAGACCACTTGAGAGACAATTGCTAATAACCATGTGAGAGATGAAGGTGGTTAAAAGTGGTGAGACATGGCTACATTCTGAATGTAGTTCAAAAGCACGCAAAGGCATATGTGGTGATAGATCAGCTTTAGATGCAAGGGAGGGAGAGAGAGATAGGCAGAGACACACACACACACATAGAGAGAGAGAGAGAGAGAATTCATGGATGATTTCAAGGTTTTAGCCTATTTAAATGGTAGGACAGAGTTCCACCTACTGAGATAGGAAACCATGGAAGGGGCAGGATAGGAACATTTGAATTAAAAGTTTGTTTTTGAACATGTTATATTTGAGGCTCTTATTAGACACCTAAGTGGAGACATCAAATTGATAGTTGGTTATACAAATCTGGATTTCATTAAAGAGCTCCAGTCTGGAGGGGGAAAAAAAGGAAGTATTCAGGTAGAGATGATATCTAAAGCTATAGGGCTAGTAGGGATGCTATTTAAAATGAACTTTAGGGAGTGGGTGTAGAGAGAGAAGACAAGAGTTGTGAAGATCAAGGCCTGGAGTACTCCTACATGTAGAGGCCAGAGTGAAGAGGAAGAATAAGACCAAAAAAGTAAAGAAAAAGCAGAGAAGGACCTGTCAATGGAAGGAAGCAAACCAGGGGAGTGTTGTGTGAACAATGTATTTGAAGGAGGAGAAAGTGAACGGCCATCTCATATCTTCTGTCAGGTGGAATAAGACAAAGGCTGAGAGGGGTACTTTGAATTTGGCAATATGGATGACATTGGTGATGTTGGCAAAACTCAGAATGCTCCTCATTCATCTGCAGGAGCAATCAGCCACACACACTTCATTTCCAACCAAGAGTCTGAACACCTTTTAAGAAAAAGCCAGTAGCTGAAATAGTTAACACCAACATAAAAAAATTAAATACTGCAATTAAAATGGAAACAAGAAGAAATAATATTAAATCAATGTCATTTTCTATGTTCCATAAAGGTTATGCTTATTTTGAAATCATACAAAAAGTTTTCCCCATTAAGGGAAAATGTGTACTAAGTAAAATTCTTTTTTATTTAATCAAATTTGTGCCAATTATAAGCAAGTTGAGTCAGGCATTCTAGAAACTAATTTGAATGATTGACCATTCTAAAGAGTGATTTTTTTTTAAATCCTGTGGGTCCAAGCTTTGCTCACTTACAATAATTTGGTTTCTTAACTTAGAATATATTCTATTTTTTTTTCATTATTCTTCTTAATAAGTATCAATTCTCTGATTTATCAATGTAAAATATAGTCTAAATTGTATTGGTTATAATCTATTTTTTATTATTTCAGTTATGCTGGTAATATCCTTTGTCTTATTTATCCTTTAAACTTACGTATTTGGTTTCATGTATACCAATAGAGTAGAGTCATGGTACCTAGTGGTGCTTACTAACTATCTCTGGAATTAATAAGTGAGTCATTGAATGAGTGAAATTTTCCACAGTCTATTACCTAAGTTTTTGGTAGCCATAACAAAATTATTTATCTTATTATTCTGATGCAAATAAAATCATTTAATTTAAACAATATTTTGACTCCATATTTTTATCAGAAAATACAATATTAAACTATGATGCTAATTTTAATTAAAAAATGAGCTAGAAGGAATAAAAATAACAGAGTATTACTCAAATGAAATTCTATATGCTCCACTAAATTTTTTATTGTTATTATTGAATTTTTTAATGAATTACTTAAGACCCAACACATGTTTTTCAGAAATCCTTCCCAATCCACCTTTAAATCCCAATCCATCATCCCTCCCATTTCCCCATCTCCCAATATCCTTTATACACTAAATTTACTTGCATCACTTCACTTAAATAACTTTATTGAAATGATCTGTAATTGCATTTGGCTAGCACATGAGGTTTTGTATTCTTTGAAATTAGGACCTTGACTTAACCAACATTTTATTCCCATTCCTGAGCATTGTGTCTGGCAGGTAATGTGTATACTCATTAAATGTGAATGGATAATAAGGTAGTTAAAAGAAAGAGCCTTACAAATTAATCAGTGCATATATTGTACCTATGTCATGAGAAGCATTGTCCCACAAATTATACAGTATTTCTTTTCAAAAGTCCATGGTAGAAATTAATTTCAACTCATATGATCAGGAAAAGCAAAGAGATCAATAGCAACAAACACTCCTCCCACGAAACTGGGTTGTTTGGCTCTTCTTTATGAACCCTTGCATCCTGTTGGTAACTATGTTTCACTCTTGGCCTTCAACATGGGGAGTATAATATCCAATACACAGCTTACCTCTAGCATCTCATTAGAAAATTCTGTCATATATTAGCTTTATTTTCCTATGCAACCAAAGCCATTGTCTGTCCACTATATCATAGAGTAGGAATATGTAGCCAGAAATATTAGTCAATGACCAAAATGGGAGCAAGAAGAAAACAAGGTGCTAGTGAACCATTCCATTAGGGGGACAAGGAAGTGGGATGGGTAGCTGTTACTTTGGTCTTTCCTCACCTCTTCTAAGGAGACACACATAATTCACACACACAAACACATCAAATGCCATAATTTGAAGTGAGTTTACATGTTACATAGCTTGAGTTCAGTTAACATTTCCCACAGATTGCAAATGAGTGAATTGAGCATGTTTATCACATGCACTTTCTTAGGTTTCTTGTCTGCCTTTCCCCTTTGAGACAGTGCAGTCAGACTGAATCATGAAAGTGAACGTGTGCATTTCAGGGGAAAGCAGAGTCCCACAGTGAGAGTCATTTCTGTCACAGCGTTTGCCTTTGCTAGTTTATAATTATGCGGTTTGGGCTCTTTCTTCTTTGGTGTCGTGCATCCATTGCCAAGTAGCCACCAGGTGCATGAAGAGTAACAACAAAGATGCCATGAATATCAATAGGTAAAAAGGAAACAGCTTGTCGTAGCACTACTATCAACATAATGTGCAAACAGCAGCTTATAACCTTCACAGTACTGCCCCTTTGAGAGCAGGCCATTTAAAATCATGGTCTTACAACCACCCCGAGATGTCCTTTCGAAAGGGCCTCTGTTGGATCCAAAAACACGTTTTAAAGCTTCCCAAGCAAAATACTCAATCTCTCATTTCACACTTTGTGAATCTGGGAGCTATTTTCAGAAGTATAGAAACTAATATTAATCATAAAGAGGTTGCACAGAGAGAGATGTGGTCTCAAAGCTGACCAGCAAGCATACGTCAAAGGATTTGTGGGAGTAATTTAATACTAGACCATGGACTCAGGCCCAGAGTTCCCGAGTACAGGGCTCTGTTTGGCATTTTGAAAATTTTGGTATACTCCGTCAGCTCAGGCAGCAATAGTTACTGAGAACCCACAGTGTGCTGAATGCCAAAGAGCATATAACAGAAAGAAATAGCAACTATCATGATACCCAGAAATAGGTTATGAAACAATGACATCTAAAAATAAATGGGAGTTGGGCTCTTCCAACAGCCAAACCTTGGAGTGGGAGGCAAAAGAAGGTCATTTCAGACCCAGGACAAAGATGTCATCTACAAGCCCAAGAGAAAGGGGTCCTCTTTTACAGTGTTCTTGTCAGAAAAGACAAGAATCTTTTAAAGTCAATACACAGAGGGTGTCCAGTACACGGTACTGATCATACATCTGGTCTGGCTGTGTAAACTGCGATATTCAAAGTGCCATGTACATGAAGATCTGTTCTGGGGACACCTGATGTTTGATTTCAGAGTGCTGTTTTAATTTTTTCTCATAAAATCTCCAATTTTCTTTTTAAAACATTAATCTAGACAGACAAGATTTTAAGATTGTTTGGATATTCATTTGTTCTTTTAAAAAATAAAACCTTTGAGTTCTCTTCCAAATCTGTTGTGTTAGAATGTCCTTATTTCTTGTGCTGCTGGGAATAAGCCCTAACATCATAGCCCACTCAAGTGAAATTAAGGTTCTGGAAAAGGCCCTGGATTTAGAATTGCTTGTAAAAAAAACATTGAGCCACAGTAAGACTGGCTTCTCATCTAGCCTCATCATATATGTTCCCCTAAACCTTTGTAATTTTAGTTGCAATTTTAACTAAAAGGGAAAAAAATCTGTCTCTCAATGTACTTTCAAAATACTAAAACAGATATAAATAAAGGACACAATTGAAACAAGAAACCTACTTTCCTGCCTTGAACTCTAGTTTACTTTCCATTCATATGGGGAACTTACCCATACAAACCAATGAAATGAATTCTCACAGAATTCAAAAGGCAAATGTCAAAGAGTAAACAATCTTAAAGTTCTGAGGGACATTTTGTATGTGAAGTCAAAAGATGAAACCTTCCTCAGCTAATTAACAGATCTACCAGTGTACTACAATCGTCACAGCAGACTTGATAACGTATTTTCAAGCTTAGTTTTAACTGCTTGGGTTAATTCTTAATTATGACTAAAATATACCATAAAATTTCTATATTTTAGAGAAAAGAGGAAGATACAAAATCCATTGGCAAGAAGTATGTGTACTCAAAATTCTTTAATACTCTGAGATTATCTCACCTTGAGAGAGAAAGGAGAATGAACATCTAGTTTGCTTTTAGAATTCTAAGTTCTGGGATAAGAAGTTGTAACAACCTTGTAATCATTACTGCCTACCACAAAATATGTTGGTTGTTCTAGTTGCTAAATTTTACTATACTAAGAAAGATGGAAGAACCATATCAATGTGAAATAAACCAGTTTTGAACGCAGCTGCTAAGGGAGATAAAGTAACAAGGAGGCTCCTTTTGGTGAATGACTCTGAAGGGAAACATCTTAACAGGCTGAAACCTGGTCACAGGCTAAGCAGATACCATGTGAGCTTTGCTGTTTCAAATGATGCCTTGAGACCCAGTTGGACTTCTAAGCTTTCCCTCAAGTAAGCACCCAAATTGGGGGGCAGGGCATGCTTTAGTGCAAATTCCAAAAACTATCTTTACCAACATACCCTTTGCAAGCTAAATTCACAATTGTGAGAGTATATTGCCTTACTTTAAGTGGCCCCCAAATCTATAACATTGTACTAGAAGCAGACATTTGTTGTATTTTTCTACCCAATTCTTTAAACAAACAAACAAACAAACAAACAAAAAACATTATTTTTAAAGAAGTTTTAGATTATAGAATTGTTGCATAGAAAATATAGGGGATTCCCATATACCCCACCCCTCACATTTTCCTCAATTAATAACAACCTTGGAAATTTCATTCTGACCTTTGCAAATCCTTTCCAGAGAGTCCCCAATTTGTTCTGTTGTGGTAATTTCTGCCTGTTCCAGTCAATTAATAGAAAGCCAAATTTGCTTAAGGAATGGGGAAAACATTGAAATGGTACTTTCACACTGACCCTACTTGGAATTGACTCGCTCTCTTCAGGAGCCTTCACAGAAAGACCAGCATAAGTGCTGCCCTCCAGTTTAGGATCCAAATACTAGGAGTCCTTTAACAAGACGAAGCTTTGGAAAGAGCATACTAAGGGCTACATGGTCTGATGGTATGTGCTAAATTGAAGTCTAAAATAATCAAGTTGTTGTGCCACAAGCTGGTGGTTCAAAAGTCAACAAACTATATGCTGTGCATTAACCTTCCCAGCATTCTCCCAAGTAAGACCTGAATGTCCAGCAAGTACCTGTTACCAGGTAGATGCCCAGGTCCAAAAGTGAAAAAGACAAGACACTTAGCCTTCAGAGTTTAATAAAAGCCCCATCAAAATATATTACTCTTGACTTGAGTTCCTATGTGTGCATTGGAAATATTACAAAATTCTGAGGCCTCACCTTGCCCAATACTGCAAATTATTCTTGGATTTTGCCAAAAACTGATTCTCAAGATATGAATGTTTAAGGTTTGACAAAGAATCCTGCTCTGTTACTTACCATCTGGCTTGCCCAATTTCCTCCTCCATTTTGTGATCTAAGTTGTATTTTTGGAGTCACACTTTTCATGACATCTGACTTAATTCACTTAAATAGGGTTTTGCTTTCCATTTCTCAATCTAACAGTTACTTGACCTCAATCACAAATTCTTGAGAGACTCATCTATTTGAAATATACATTTTTAAATAAGAAGGTCCAATATTTGATAAGCTTTATAATTATCACATTATCTAGTATAATTCAAGTATACCTTCAAGCACAATTTAGATCAATACATACACACACACACACTTTTAGATAGAATGCAAGGATTTTCTGGGATAGGTGGAATAAAATTGCTCTTAATTATTATTATCTTCCATGTAGAGAGAGCAATGTCTGGCCTGGATGTGTGTTTCTTTATCAAACTCATTAGAAAAGAATTGGTGTATTTTACATATATTTCATGATTGGATTCAAAACATTAATGCTGGCAATCATCCTTCCAACATTAATCTCTGATTGGATACCATACAATCTTCATGCCCCATTACTAGTCATAATCTATTTACTTGAAAAATATTATATTTTTTTCTTCTTACTAGAAGATACCACAGTCATTAACAATTAAAATGTGCTTATGCTGCAGATACTACATTGACAATCCATCCATCAATTCTTTGTCACCCACTACCAGCATTTGATGATGGCTCTTCCAAATCACTGAATGGCCCTTCATCATTTTCCCCCATCGCTATTAACCTTTCTCTATTCAATTATATATTTTTTTACCTTTCAGTACACTTATGTGCTGCACCCTTAATACCACACTGGGTTGTACAATCTTTAAGTGCAGGGACTATGCTTGAGGGTGAAGCCTAGCACAGTATCTTCAACTTCAAAGGTGCTTGATAAACCACAGAATTGTTCAGCCACAGCACAGAAAAAGGAGTGTGCTGCAGTTTAGTGCTATAGAGAAAAGAAGGGTTTTGTCAACAATTGTACTGGGGAAATGTTGGATTTAATAAATTTTTTAACTTTAGAATTTTCAGTGCTGTAAACAGATAAATGTGCCATGTGAACCACATAGGGGTTTGGATTATGAGCTATAGTTTACAGTGTTGTTCTAATTTAATTCACCACGATATTTCTGTAGACTGCTTCTCAGGACTGAATTCTGCAGACATCACTTTGGGAATGATAGTGTAGTCATCAAGAACATGGGCTCTGGAGTACAGAATGTGTTCAATCTTGATCTCTGCAACTAAGTATCTGTGGAATCTTATATAAATTACTGAACTAATCTTAGTCCTAATATAGCTCTAATCCGATTCTTAATATGTAAAATGGCAATGCGAATAGCTACACATGATTATGTTGTTAGGATCAAATATGATCATATTTGTGAAGTGTTTATCATAATGCCAAGTATTTTAACATTATTATTTTTATTACTGTAATTGAATTGGATTTAATTGTGGGCCATCCTAGAATTAGTTCCTTCTGGCTCTTAATTTTCCTTTCTACAAGCCATTCTATAATTTATCCTCTTCGGACAATATTTTATTTTCCCACAAATCTAGACCTGTTTTAAAAGAACTTGTAATTAATGACTAAGCTCGAAGAGCATATATGAGCCCAGCCCAAGCAAAAAGGCTTTACCATGGGGAAATTAAAAATACTCCTTGGGAAAAGTGGCTCTGTAGGGCTTCTTACAGTATTTCATAAATCAAGTAAATGTTATTTTTAAGTTGCTAACCAAACCAGCCCCGTTTTCCTTACAGAACAGTGTTTTTTTTTTCCCTATAAGACATTATTTCCATTGTTTGACCAAAATTCAACTCATTAATTTATGCTTGGTCAAATAACAAATCTATTGTCAAATATACACTCAAATGACTCTGCAAGCTCTTTTGAGAGCTTCTCTCCCTTTGCAGAAGGTTTTAGAGAAAATGTGCTTTTCCTCTTGCTATTTTCAGAAACTCTCCCTTTGTTTAAGCGACAATTCTGTTTAATTTTGGCCTTTTGTGCATATGCAGTAGCAGGTTTAATCCAATCAAGGGACAGTTTTCCTTCACTAGGTTATCAACCAAAGCCAGAATGAAGGGCTATTGTCTGGCTATGGACTAGACTTACACAATTTGCATGCAACCTAATTCCAATTGTGTTCTATTTTATTGCTGTAGCTTACCTTCTTCCCAGGTGGAAGGAAAGTCAACCAAATGCGGCAGTATTTCAATCAATGCAGAAGCACATAAACACACCTAAAGAAAAGGTCATAATGTGAGCTCAGAGGCTTTGAAAGTAATCAGCAAGGAAAAACGAAAACATACACAGAAAGCATTTTTTCCTCTTGTTGCTGCATTGTCTTTACTCTATCCTCCTCCCATAGTAACCCTATTCATGAACAATGTAATGCCTACCTATCAGCATGATGACTTCCCATTTGTGGCAAAGGGAGACAAGCAACTACAATAAAGAGAATAATCACAGAAAATATACATCAGCTGGAGAATAAAAGTGTTTCTCAAAATGAACAAGAGGTGCTAGAGAAAGGGATATGTGCTATATAAAGAAAAGAAATGTGTCACAAGTTCTGGTTCATATTCCCAGTGTCATTTGACCCTGAGCCTTTTCTATTATAATCAACATGTAAAGCATACAAAATATATAAACAGCAATACCCTGGGAAAGCAGCATTTGTTTGAAAAATAATGGATTTTCACCACAGCTGCAGTATCTAGGACCATTTAATAGGGAGAAACAGAGATATCGTCCAGTTAACACTCAGCCTGGGAAATGCACAACCATCAATTTTTCCCTCTGCAACTACATCAATCATTTATGGTGTTCATAGGCAGAGGAGCTTTGGCACATTGCTATCACATTGAAGGACAGTCAAACCAACCAACATGTTCTATGTTGCTCAGAATTTGCTATAACCAATACAAATGGGAATCGCTAGCCAGGGCTTTAGAAACAGTTCAAGAATATGTTGTTGGGTCATCAGACTTCTGCACTTGGTGCCTGAATCTTGACCAGCTGCAAGCAGTAGTGGCAAAAATGTTTTGCAATTTTTATATCTATTCTGATGTAAAGAAATAAAATGATTAGTCTGATATGTGCAAATATGGATCAATATAAGGTACTGATTGATTGACTCGGGTATGCTGAGTGCCAACTGTCATAATCAGTGCTGGAAAGACAATGAATCCAGCAGGGTCCAAATCAGTGCTTAGAGAACCCAGGGGCTTTCTTTACCCACACCACTTGACTACAAATTTTCGTTAATATTTGTGGGTGATGCAAATTCTAGAGTATACAATGAGAATCTCAGGGAGAACAAAGATAAAGATCATAATTAAGGGTGTTAGTGTATGATAGGCTTGGTCCTTTTAAGGTTGAATTGTGTCCCCCCAAAAGACACGTTGAAGTCCTAAAACCCCAGTACCTTAGAGTATAACCTAATTTGGAAATAGTCATCACAGTTACAATTATTTAAATTAAGGTGAGGTCATACTAGAATAGGGCAGATCCCTAATCCAATAAGACTGATGTCCTTATAAGAAGAGAAGAGGTGGACAAAACAAGGAGGGAGAACATCATGTCATAATGGAGGTGGAGGTTGAAGTACTGCAGCTGCAAGCCAAGTAATGCTAAGGAGTGCCAGCAAACCACCAGAGGCTGGGTAGAGACAAGGAAGGATTCTCTCTTTCAGGTTTCAGAGGACACATGACCCAGTTGAAATCTTGATTTCACACATATGGAATGTAAACTCTTGGAAGGCAGAGATTGTTGCTCTTAGTCATTTGATTTTTCATTTATAAAAAAAAATTTTGATTTTTCATTTATAAAACAATTGTTGAGCCTTTGTGTGCCAAACAAAGCCTTATTCACTCATTCGCTCATTCATTCTTTGTTCAGCCTATTTTGTGTGTGTGTGTGCCAAGCTCTGTGTTAGGTTCTGGGGATCTAGTGATGAACAAAGCAGAATTGTCTTTACCATTATAGAGACTTAGAGTCTCTTGTCAGAAACAGTTAATAAACAAGTAAAGCATCAGACAAGGAAGCTAGTTGCTTGTTGTGATCACTCCTATTAGGTAAATAAGCAGAATAATGTGATATAAAGTATCTGGAAGGACAGGGGGAGTGAAGGTGGGAGGTACTTAAAATAAAGTAGTCTTTAAAGACCCCTCTTAGGAACTGAGATATGAAGAATGGAATTAGCCACCCAGTGAATGAGCTGATAGTAGAATTTTTAAACAGGTATAAATGCCTGAGTTTAAACACACCTTGATGTTTTCATGGATCAGATGAGGATCTGATGAGATGGATGAAAAGTTAATTGAAAATAAGTGAGGTCTAGGGTGGAGGTGGAATGAGATGAGGCTGGAGAGGTGGGCAGGGACAAGACCACACAAGGTGGTAAATGCTTTAGAAATGAGCTTGAATTTTGTTCTAATAGAAATAGAACATCACTGAAAGAATATAAGTAGTATAGTGATGTTATCTGAATTTTTACTTTAAAATTTATATTGTGGCTGCTGTTTAAAGAATGGTTGGAAAAGGGTAAGGATGTAAATGAGCAGTCCAGTTAGAAAAGGCTAGATTTTGATCATGGCTAATTCTTGGTTTTAACTGCATCCAGCTAGCAGCTGTAGATGTTATCATAACAGCTTCGCTGAAATGCCACTGTTATTAGACACCATCATCTGCCTAGAGCTTCACAGGAATACAAAAATGTTAATAATGGAAAATGTAAAACAACAAAAAATAAACAATCCTTTTTTATTTCTTTGTGATCTCTCCTTTCAATATTTTTTTAATTGTCAACCTTGCTGGCATGTACAGGTAAAAAAAATGCCAAATATCTAAGTACCATATAAAGACAAAAAGAAGGTTCAGAATTAATCAGTGGAATTCTCCTAATTTACCATGTAGAATCACACAGTCTGTAACCAAACTGGAAGTGTTTACATGACATCAGGATACCAAATCAAATCAAACACTATTTTTCAACATTTTTAAGACAGTAAAATCTTTCATTTGGCTATGCATAAGTAAAATATTCACTAAGTTTATGCATTTTCCACTCTTTAATTTGATGTTTTGTTATGGCATATGTAGAAGCATCAACTGACATTTTCTACTAGTCCTACGCAGCATCTGTGTCAACTTCATAATGCCCACAGTCAAGGAATTTATTGACATTTAGGGCCACTAGATTTTGTGAAATCCCCTCTATATGATCCAAACTTCTTTCCTATCTACAATATCTTTTAGTCTGTTTAAACAATCTCTTTTCCTCATAAGTATCTCCATACATGGCCTTAGTTGGAGCTATGTCACCATCACCGATATACGAAACCTCAAGGATTGGAGTTTGGCTGTCATTGCTAAAGAATGCTACACACATCTTGTTGACACCAAATACCATCTCAAGATGAGCCTTTCTTGGCTTTAACCTGCTTCTTCTTCTAATTGCAGCTTTTAGTCACTTGGTTTTATTCACCTTAGAATCTAGCGTGCACTAAGGAAGTGTTCTTTCTTCCCTCAAGTCCTACTCAATTGACTTATGCTTTAGTCATCTTCACTTTCAGGCAGCTTGATTGATTGCATTTTAGTAATTCATGGTTTATGGTTTTAAAGTATCCCACATGTACAATAAACATCCATATAACTCTTGAAGAAGACAATATGAATGCTGACCAATTTGTACACTCATGTCAAGTTTCAACTCTGTCAATGCTTCATAGACAGTCACTAATTTGGCCCAACGTTCATTTTACTTTGGCAGCACTACCTTCCACCCTTCTGAAAATGTGCTAATCTTGTGAACACACTATTTTATAGTCTAATCGTTAATGCTTGTGAGAGAAATGTGTAAGTGGGCCTTGTATAGTAGGGCCTTCGCAACAACATCCCAGGAATCCAAAGCTTCACTGTCCCTTCAGTATTGCATGCATTCATTAAAAAGTTATGTACCATGTCAGTTCAATGTGTAACAAAGTCAGAGCCAACCTAGGTAAACCTCAAACACAAAAGCAGATAAACACACGTTGACACCCCAGGTATGCCCTTCTCTTCTTTGTCCCCATATCTCAACCTAAGTGTCAATATGCCTTCCTTTACCTATTCTTCTATGGATACAGGTGCAAAACTACCCTCTATAAATCTTATTTCTCTGCTTTTTTTATTGTAAATCCCTTCCACAAAGGCATTATCATTTAATAAGTACAATAAGACCTCTTATCTATTCTCCTGTTCATTGTAAGTGGTATCAGAAGATATATTTTCATGGACTCTTGAACAAGGGCCTGGTGTTCTTTGAGAAGGACTAGAAGGAGGGATTTGAGGTCCTTGGAGGGCCAAAAACCATTTGCATAACAAAATGAATAAATGAATGATTACACAAATGAGTGAACAAACATACCTTCTATTAACCAGTTGTATATAAAATTAATGATTTCACAACCTCATAAAGCAACAATTCACCTTAAAAAAAAAAAAAAAAAAAGGTACAAATTTCCAAATGACGAAAGAGCAGAGCAATACAACCAAAAGTACCTGTGTTGCTCTCACAGTCACCCTGGCTCTTTCTGTTTACCGTGGATCAGGTTTTTTATCCTGACCATTATTACATCACACCTTGAATAGACCTTTAGACATCAAAAAATGATTTATACTTGACAGCCACCCTCAGAAGCATGGAAGCATATTTTACAAATGAAGAAATTGAGAGAATTTTTTTTTTTTCTGAATGCACCCTATTAAAATGGAAAACATATACTAAAAGCAAGCTTTCTGATTCATGGGTTAGTGCCCTTCACTTAACTCATGTCATTGTCAGAGAACTAAAGGATAAGTTCAGTGGGGCTTGGATAGCTACAGTCACTTTTATTTGCAATAATGATATCTTTATTAAAGTGATGTACCCAAGACCAAAAATTGGAAATAAGGTTGAGCCATGGTAATGGCCAAATATGTCTCTTTATTTTATTTATTTTTTTATTTTTATTTATTTATTTTTTTCAAATATGTCTCTATAAAGAGTGAGATATAATACTCCAAGAAGTCGTTTATTCTCCCCATGAGATAATTGGGTTAGCAGTGGAGGAATCAAAGTAGGATGGCATGAGAGTTCCAAAGTAAAACTGGGCATACAACAAAAGGCCCAGTATTTGCACAAATTAATCAATAAAACTGACTAAGTTTATGTGGATTATACTTTACAAAAAAAAAAAAAATTGAGTGCATCTAAAAATAGAAGTGTCTCTGAATTCTGGTCTTGGCAGTATAGCCAAGCTGGTCTGAAACTTTCTTTTGACCCTGGAGCATAAGTGTTCTTGCTTGGGGCCACTTAACCATTTTGTCTATGGGGTGGGTAGTGTTAGTGGGCATATCTCCCCACACAGTGTAGTACAGGATGAGCAAGCCTCAGCCATGTCCCCAATTTTTATCTTCCAGTCAGCACTGCACTGCTGGGTGCACTGCTCCCTCCTCTCCAGCCAGTTCCTACAAGCATTGTGACAGGTAATTATAGGAGCTAAATAGGCTTGGCATTGTCATTTTCAGAAACTGCTTGCAAAGCACGCAAACTCCACTTGCTGCATGCCCCCCTTCCCTACTTGAACATCCAAGACAAATTAAAAGGGTTTTTTATTTAGAATTTCTTTTTCCACAACCATTTTGAGATTATTTCTTCCCTACAGAAAACTTTCATTTGCTCGGAATAAGTTTTTTCGTTTTGTTTTGTTTTTTTTAAAACCAAGTAAAGTGCTCTGGCTGACCAACAGTCCAGCTTATTACGAACAATTAAAAATAAAAGATGGAAAGTCTTCAACTATAGTGATGCCAAAGATATGGTACACTTCCATCCACTGTGCTTTCAAAGTTTTCCCATGAAGAAATGTGTTTCTTAAGCTACCATGTTATATTTGGACAGCTTTTCCATGTGCTGAGGTCTGTTCATTTAGATAGCAATTCAGCTCAGCTTTCTGTGCTCCAGTGTTGGGGGGTGGAGGGTGTTATTATCATAATGTATTCAGCAACATATAATTCAACCTAAAATAGCAGAAATGCTCTGGAATGGCTTACGTATGTTTATTTTTCTTGAGGGAAAACTTGTTGGTGACTTACAGACTTTGGTCCTTTTAAGATTCTTCCTTCAAATTTGCTGGCTTTTACAATTGTAGCTTGAATTATTATGAAAGGACAATTTTCTTATGCCATCTATATTTTAAGCGACTTTTGAAACATACATATCTCACATTGTCAGTAACCACAGATTTTTTATTGTTTTCAAAGAGAGCACTGTAAACATGTAAAGGTTTCCACATGTAAACCTTCCCCTCTGTTCCAGCTCAACTGCGTTAAACTATTTAGTTCCTCAATAATTTCATCATAAAAGCCAGTACTACAAAGTGGTAAATGCAAACACAGCAATGAAGCTATTGTCAATTCTAATTTGGTGGGTGCTGCAGATCTTAACTCCTGAGGGTGTCTGCAATAGCACTTAAGCTTGTAATTGAGTGATGAACACTGTTTTTTCTGATAATCCAGTTTCCTTGAGGATCCAAGTCAGGGGCTTCCATTTACAATGACATATACCGGTTCTGCATGAAGAGATTTATAAATTTAACTTGTTGTCCAGCAGTTAGTTCAGTAGGGGAGTCAGAGGAATAGGAAGATTGTCAAAGTCAGATATAGGCCTGAGAGGATTGTGGTAATTTAGTTTGCTGCCCAAGTATCTGATCATTTATTTAGCTTCCCTGAGAGATTTGGTAATGTTTTTATTTGCTATTTTGCAATTGGAGCTTTTCCATAGAACTCATGGAGGGGGGCGGGAAAGATCAGAGCTAGTTAGTATCAACAAATGTTGAAGCATCTCTTCTGGGTACTTAAAATAAATTGCATTTAAAACCAGGGGAGGGAGGAGGAGAAGAGACATGGGATGTTGAGTGGGAAAATGGAAAGATAATTCTGCATTCATTTGCATTAAGTCACCCGCTTTCCATCATGAACATCAGAGTGAGGCTGAGAGAGACAATTAAGGTAATAAAGTTTCAGGGACTAACAAAGGCCAAACTCTAAGTCTTCCTGAATTCAAATGGACCTAAGTAGTATGTATTCCCCAGCAAGCTAAAATAATAATTTATTGATGCCAGATCTACTAGGGTAATGTTAATGGGGTCAGATAGAAGAACTTTCATTGAAAACATGACCTGCACTGTTTTCAGAGTTCAAGCCAGAGAACAGAGATCAGAAGGGGTGACTGCCTGCCTCAAGGCTGCTGGATAGGAATCTCTGGGTTGTGTGTGCTCTACAATGAAATGCTTGATTTTAAAAAGTCTCTAAATCAACACTGACCTGGCCATTCCTTTCTGCCAAGCGTTAGAGGGTTTCTTGGCAAGTGTCAGATCACAGGTCTTCCACTGTGGTGGAGCAGAGTCGGGGCTGATTCTGCTCTCAATGGGCCAGCTCTCACTCCTTAATGAGCAGAGATGGTGCTTACCTAAGCTGAGGCATTTGACGGACACAAAATGTCCTCTTTCCCTTGAATAGACCCTCCTTACTGGCCTTAGAGCCAGAACTGCTCACTAACACCAATCCTCGGGATGCAGTCCATTTTCTTATTCCTCCATACACACTTGAACCCTTGGCAACCTGACTCATTCTGAAGTTGCTTCTGTCACCTCTCAACTGATGACCCACCTTTCCTCACCTTCCCAGAGCTCCAAACACTTGTTCCACTGCCCCTGGCCACCTTTCCTAATAGTTAGAAGAACAACTTTCACAATGTGTCTGAAATCCAGAGCCTCATAAGCACAGGTACCATCCTGACCCCCATAATTGTATGGCAAGCATTGCCATGCTCCCACTGGGCTATCCTTTGACACTTCTTTCTCCTCTTCTGCTCACATCCAGTAAGCCCTCAAGGTCTGTCAGTGTTACCTTTCAAAGAGATTTTCCTACAGAGCGTTGGTGGTATAGTGGTTAGCATAGCTGCCTTCCAAAGAGATTTTCCTCCTCATTCTTATCTCCACTATTCTCCTCATTGCCTGATTTTACCTTTCTAAAGCACAACTCAATGACACTAACAGAAAGCTCTAAATTCTTGAGTGGGACCTAAGAAGAAATTCCAGGCTACTTAAATGGCATGAAACTCCTCTCTGAGCAATCTTTCCAGCCACATCTCTCCCTGCAGTCCGCACATGCTTTAAAACTTGGTGAAGTTGTCCTATTTTCCAGGTACAGAAACATCACTCCAATATTTCCTGCTCAGCAGTTTGCACCTTCTTTTTGATATTTAATACCTTTCTTTGTCCTCATACTTGTTGTTATTCTGAATACTTAGCTAAAATGCTCCTTTTTTTTCTGGAAGATGTCCTAGATTCCTGAATTTAGAGATTCTCCTTTCCCTCTTCATCAATAGTACTTAATTTGTATCTTTAGTAACCATTTTCTGACACACAGTATAGTCCTGTATACATGTACACATTTTTCCTGGCGAAATTCCAGGACTTAAAAGCAAGAACCTTGTCTATTCCACTTTTTTTAGCCTCCACAGTACCTTGAAGAGTGCTCTGTTACACAGGAGGTACAGAGTGCAAGTTCCATTAGGGCAGGGGTTCTTAACCATTTTTGTTCCACGGACCCCTTTGCCAGGCAGGTGAAAACCATGGACTCTTTGCTAAGTTCACACTATACTGCATATTATTTAATAAATATATCACACCTGCACCAACACTTCCCCACAAGAATGTTTCTTTGAATTTCCAATTCAAGCTGATGGCCCCCTTGTTAAGAACCCCTGCATTAGGGAGAGGATCCTGTTGGCCTCACTTTTCATCAAGCCTCCAGCCCCAGCTCAGCCCCCCACAAAAATAGTATGCAGTTAACACATGTGGAATGAACGTATGCTCTAATGAATTGAGTTAAAAGGCAACTTAGAAACCATGCATTAACTTTCCTTATATTATTATGAACAGCAAAACTGAAGTGTAGAGAAGTTAGTGCCTAACTTTTAGTCTTCTGGTTAATTAGCAGTCTAATTGGATATCCTCACATCCATGGCTCTTTCCCTTACACAGTAGCACCTTCCCAGACTAAAATGACCCTGTTAAAATGTCAGTGCTCTCAGGACAGGGAGACAACATGAAGTCATTAATACATTATCTTATATTTTGGTTATTGTATTAGTAATTTATTAGAGCACAAGGTCTTGAGAGAATGAGACCTGGATAATCAGTGACATTGGGTGACAGAAAATGTAGATTGATGCAGGGCCAGTTAATCAACTCTAGTTCATCAGCAAAAGGCCACAGCTTGAGAGGAATGAGCATAAAGACATTAGGACACTAAGGGATGTTTTATTGATGGTGTATGTGTTTCTATGTCTGTGTGCATACATGCATGTGTGCACACTGATAAAGAAGCACAGAAAATGAAGTTCAGGAAGACAATAGGGAAAATGGGAAGTGCTCTGATGGTAAATTTGAATTACTTTAAGTTTTGTTTAACAATTTTTATAGTAAAATACTGAACCATGCCATAAAGAATGTTCTAAATTCCAAGTCTATTAGGACAGGCTCGTTAATTCCTAATATATTTGCAATAGTATTCACATTAAGATAAAGACAATATGTTTTTCAATACCTAATAGTTAATGATAGAACTGACACTTTCCCTAGTGCTTGCCTTCCTAATGCAATAGATATCAGCTTCAGACTTATGGATAATTTCAGCCAGGTAAGTATTTCTTGTGTGGGGCTGAGCTGTGCATTGCAGAATGTTTAGCAGCATCTCTGGTCTCTACCCACCAGATGCCAGAAACATCTCCCTTCTTATTGTGAAAATAAAAAATGTCTTTAGATGTAGCCAAGTGTTCCCTGGGGAGCAAAATCACCCTGGTTGAGAGCCACTGTTCAGAACAGAAAAGTTTTATTTGCAGTTCTATTATTTAATGCAGGTTAACTGCTGTTAGAAATAACACAAAATCCCAGAAGCTCATTTCTTGCTCCAAAATAGACTATTCTCTCAAGATTGTAAAGGAATAGAGGTGGGGCTTTTTCCAATCAGTGGGCCGGGCTGCTGGCAACTCAGCCACCTTCATCACGTGGCTTCCATGGTTACGCTGAACATTAACAGAGAGTCAGCAGAAGGGGAAAGAGCTTGGAGGATCATGAGGGGTAGGTTCCCACCAGCATGGTCCGGAATTGGAACTTAAAATATCTACTCACATTCCATTAGCTGATATGGTCACAAGGCCTCAATTGCAAGGGAATCTGAGAAATAGTGTCAAGCTGTGTCTAAAGAAAAGGAAATGATGCTGGTAATATGATTTCTTTTGCATATCTAGCTAAAAGCATTGAAAACAAGGTTATTCCATTATATTTCTACAGAGCATATTACAGATGAGGTTGCTATTAGATGGTGCTGAGCCCAGGAAGTGGTTTATTAGGAATAAAGGATTCCCTTTGGTATGCCTGGAGTTAGTTTCTCAGTCCGGAGTCAAGGGTGATCTTAGACAAAAAGAGCCTGCCCTTAATCACCTTATGATCCATTTATAGAGTGGGCCAACTGTGACTAAAATAAGAGTATGTTTAATGGAAATTCTTTTATGACTTCTCTGAGACTACACACACACACACGTTTTTAATCACCCAACATTTGGAAGATCCAAAGCTAAAAACAGTAATAGATTTAATGATGGGTATCCCTTCTTATATACATTAGAAGTTTATGTTCTCAAGAGGGTAGGAGATTGAAACTGTTTTTTTTTTTCATTAGTGGGAAATGTATTTCCACTCTTCCATTCAAAACACATACATAAATGGTTGGCTGGAATGGCAAAGTCCTGTTTGTAACCACAGAGCAGAGCAAAGCTAACAGATCACACAAGCATTGAATCTGTGACCCCAGGCCCATGGTTTCTATACTTTTGCACATTGAGAGAATGAACTGACCCCAGATGAAATGTCTTCTCTCAACTTTATTTTTTGGACATAAGTAAAACATAGGAATGTTGTATCTCATTAAAAAGCTTTTTTGAATATGTTTCCTATCAATCCAGCACACACTATCAAGAAAAATCTGCTCTTATGCCACAGGGTGATGCAAAAACACCAATTCTGCTCTCAGTAGAGTCTTGAAAACCAATAACCACATTCGATACGACAGAACAGCCTAATACTCAGCAGCTTTCACGTACTGTAGAGTGCTGGTAGTGAATAATTATGTTTAATTGGAGGCTATTAGCAACTGACTCATACAGAAGAGTTTGAGTGGGACCTTGAAGGGTATATGACATTTAATAAGCTGGAATGGAGAAACGATAATTGTAGGCTAAAGGATACTTTAGCTTGATCAAAGGTACAGAGGGTATATAATGTTCAGCAAATTCTGAGCAGTTGGGACAAGAATATTTAGACAGAGCATAGACAGAGTTCATGAATTAAAATTGAACATGTATTCAACCTCACCCTGGCTCTACCATACCTCAAATATGCTCTAAATGAACTATAATCCCTTTCATTTCCATAGTTTTCCTCTTGGAGTTTCAACACCCCCAAAAAATATTTGAGCTTCTAAATTTATATTTAACCAACTTCAGTCTGTCCTTCTCCTTGAAATTTCACCCTTTGATACCAACTGCCCCCAGGACCCTACACCAGAATCACATACATTGATTGCTTTCTTCCTGGAATAGTTTTAACATTTAGATGTATAAGTTCACATAAACACCAATTTCTGCAGGTATGATGGGTTTCATTCTTCTACTGGACTATAAGCTCCTTCGGGCAACAACCACAATGTAATGGCATAAAAGAAATTATATTTGGTGTCCCGTCATCCTTCTTGGCTTAGTCATGTTTCCCTTTTGAGCAACCACCCCAGTTAGCCCTTCCCTGGATATACTTAAAATTAGCAAGGCCTGAACCACTATGTGGAAGAGCTTCTCCTAGCTTCTCCAAGTGATCCTTGCATTTTCTTCTCCAGATCGTGCCTTGCCACTTCTGTCCATTTGCTCCACATAATTTACTAGTAGGGCAGGTACCTCCATAAGGCCTGGATGATAAGAAGCTGCCCTCAGCTTCTCCAAACAGTAAACTGCTTCTGCTTTCCTACTGCACAGTTTGAAATTTCCATTCCCCATTATCTGCAGAAAAGCCCTCCCCTTCTCCTCTGGGTCACAATAAAGGCAAGAGTCCGGGAACCAAGTATGCTTCTTGTCCCCTGTCCTCCATAGACCCCCTCCCCATACTCCCATAGAAGATATTTTAGTTTGCTAAAAGCTGCTGGGAGCAATATACCAAAAATGGGTTGACTTTTATAATGGGAATTTATTAAGCTAAAAGTTTACAGTTCTGAGTCTGTGAAAATGTCCAAATCAAGGCATCATCAGAGATGTTGTCTCACAGAAGATCAACTGCTGGAGATCATGGACTCCTGCCACATGGCAGGATAGAATGGCTGTTCTGCCAGTCTGGGTCTCTGCCTTCTCTTCCAGGCTTACTTTCTACCTGAGCTCAGCTGTGGGTGATCAGGCATATGGCTCATCTCTCTCCTCTCCTACAGATGTCTCTCTCAGCCTCTCAGGGTTTCTCTGCCTCTGTCACTTTTTTATGTGTCTGTGGTTTTTTATTCCCCCAGTATAAAGGATTCCAGTAAGAGGATTAAGACCCACCCTGGGTCACACAATCTAATCAAAGGCCCTTAACTTAAGCGATATAATCAAAAAGGTCCCATCTACAATGGGTTTACAGGCACAAGAATGGGTTTACTATAAGACCATGATTTTCTGGGGGTCATAAAAGACTCAAACCTGCACAGAAATCTAGGTTAGGTAAAACCAGTGGACCCCTCTGCTGCCCTAATTCACCCTTCTCTCCATCCAGGGACTTTGACCTAACAAAGTTGTCCTTTCCTATATTTTCTGCTGGCTGGCTATCTGTGTTTGTGCCTCATCACCCAAAGAACTTTCACATAACATCCAAAACACATGGCTTATACTCATAGGGGCATCTTCCACATCCAGGAATGTAATTATCATATAATTTGTTCACAAAAAACTCTCACTTAAATGGATCAGAATCTTGCAGTAATAAAAGTATTTGCCTCAGGATTGAATTGCAACTTTAAAATTGGTAGTCAAATAAGAATAGAGACCTGTAACAAAGATTCACCTTCCATTTAGCAGTTTGTATGGTTTAAATCTCATCACTCTATGTCCTTCTGCCTATTGTATATCTTTTGTTCACCTAGTATAAGGGTTTAAAGATTTAATTCATTTTTTGTTTGTTTGTTTGTTTCTGGACAGCTGCGCTGTCATCCAAAAGGGAGATACATCACAAGAATGAGATATCATCTTCTTACATATACACAATAAATCTAAGAACTTTGAAATTATGGCAAGCAAAGAAGATTTTTAAAAAAAATAGAACCTAGACTGAGAAAGAATGAGAAAGACCAGTGCAATTTTGCTAGTTTTGTTTAAACAATAAGCCAAGTTTTATTTGGAGTCAAAAATTTATGGAAAACAATTTAAGTAGTGATTAATTCCACAAACTTGGAAACTGGTCTGCTGGAATTTGATTTCTGGATTTGTAATTTAGTAGCTGCGTGATTTAGGGCAATTTGCTTGAAGGTTCTGTGCCTGTTTTCTCATCAGAAAACAGTAGAGTTGTATGCTGAGTTAATACATGCAAAATGCTCAGAACAGTGTTCAGCACAAAATAAGTGTTTGTTAAACATTAGATGAATCCCTAGGGCTATGGGGTTTCTTTGTGGAGAATTTACACAATTTTAAAACTTAGAATCTCTCATCTTTCCTACTCCTGTTTTGTTCAAGTGAGTTCTGTGTTAGCAGTAATCAGAATATTTTTAATGTGTACAGAATTGGTGGGAATAAATGATTGATGGGAATAAAGAGCTTAGGACAAAGATAAAAAAAATTTACAATTCTGGAATTGGGAAAGATCTACTAAAATAGTAGTAGATATTACTACTAAAAGATAGTAGTAGTGCATTCACTAAGGGCAAAATGAACTCAAAATTAATTGTACAAAACCAACCAGAATGGAGGTTTGGCATGTTCAATATAATACTTCTACTATAACTTTCAAAAACACAAACTATAGATTTCACCATCTTGGTCATATTTGATTGATAAAATAAATACACTTTCCTAAAATTGCCTGACCAGCATCCATTCTCAGGCAGTTCTTCATACACTAGTCACATGTTCAGGGATGTGTTTTCCAATTACAGGATAAAAGGTTTAAATAAGAATTTGGCAATCAGTGGTAATAAATGGGATTGCTACACTCCGACCTGTCTCTGAAGATTTCTTGTTTGCATCTTTGATAATATTGTAAATAATGTCTCCTTTAGTTCTCTAGTGAGAAAGCTTTTACTGAAGAGTCCTTAAAAGGTGCCTGAAGGACTAAGCTCGGCATATTCTCAAAGGATTTATAGACATTTTCACAGTTCAGGGATTTGAGAATGATAAAACCCTGTTACTTTTCTTCTCCTAGCATAATGTCATAAAATAATGTATGAGTTGAGGTTTCCTAGTACTTAACAATAAGTGTTTAATTCATAAGTAGAAAAAAAGGATTAACTTTCCATTTTCAAGCTATTTCGGGAAACAAAACTGGATTAGGTTCACTCAAAACCTTCATTCCAAAGACAATGGCAGAAGTCAATATATTATTTAACACAATTTTAAAATATCAGTTCTTTATGTGAATTCAATTGTTTGTGAACTTTCCTCCAGATATATACACTGGTATCCACATGGCTATGATGATAGGGGCAAGCTTTCAGACCTATAAATTTTTTCACATGGGAAATTAAACAATTGTAATTAATTCAGTTACTTATGACAACTAAGACACAAATGAACTTTCTTTGCCAAAACTATCCACAATGTTGTCATTCCTTTTAAAATTAGAAAACAGTAACAAAATTATACTTTCCTTTGCTCCATCAGCAGTTTTAGGGAGGAAAAGGCTTCATGTACAAAAAAGAAAAAAACACAACAGAATGATATAAGCATTTTATATTTAACCAAAATCTATATGCTTGTCTGCCTCTGGCTTTCATGTATCTGTTATGCATATTTCATGGAAATTCATTTTTTATGGTATTCAACTTGAAGCATGGATTTTAAGTTTTTAATAGCAACGCATATTTTGTTATATTTTACACAGAAACATAATGTACTTAAAAATATAGACTTATTTAAGAGCAGCACTAAACCCTTCCAAATAGATATACTTTCAAGGACATCAGATGCATCTCGATGCATAATTTGGAGATGAATGTGTTCTCTGACCGCAATTCTACTATATTTGGTCGTGGTTTACATAAAAATACAGTTTTTAGAGAAAAATCATCATCTTATCTGAAAATGTTTCTGGGGATAGCTTGTTGCCTAGTGATCCATTCCCACAGATGATAGCAGATAAATCGAATATATTTAAAGGCAAGGAATGATGCCCTCTGCTCCAGGATGAATTACTTTATCAGGTTTTCACCTTAGGTGGTCCGCTGGTGACTCGGGCTTGGGAACTGGATATCTTCATTGCAGTTATGCTCCAGGAGAGCAATCGTCATCATTGCTCTGCTACTGCCTCCAAATTACATAGAGCTCCATGCAGGAATAAACCTTAATATATGGCTATGGCCCTAAACATGTGTATAAGGCTTTACCTGGTGTCATAAAATGAGAATCCTGGGCAGGCAATCTTTATTTAAACTACTTCACTATTGAAACAGGCCACATGCTGCACCTATCTTTTTAGCTCTTCATACAGATGCAAAGAAACATTTCTGAGTAAATAACGTGTTTATTCAGGGGCATAGAGAAAGGTCTGGATTGGTGTTTGCTCAATAAGTGGAAGAAAATACGCTGGATATAAGTCAGCATACTTTGAACTGCAAGTACTAGACAAATTGGCCTACAACAGAAGGGAATTTATTAATTCTATCTCACATAAAAAGAGTTCCCAAAAATGGTGTGCTCTAAAATTTCTAGTTTTTCAAGGACTGTTTCTTCCTAGTTGTCTTTTCTTATCTGTCATTCTTGGAGTGACAGCATCATCCTCAGACTAATTTCGCTTATCATCATAAGATATTTGCCAGTAGCAATCGGAGTAGAATCTTCCTGGTTAATTACTAAGAGAAGGAAATGTCTCCTCCAAGCCCAAGACTGAATATTAATTTTTTCTTTAATTCTATTGAGCCTACTGAGTCATGTGTCCGTAACCAACAAGAGTAGTCAGAGGAATGTTTAGCCCTGAATGGCCTAATGTTCGTCAGTTGAGGAAGAATGAATACCTGAAAAAGAGCAGAGTAGCTATTAATGAGGAAAAGGGGGAAAAAAAATTTCTCTAGCATGAAATCAACAGCCACCAGAAAGAACATCAAGAGGGTCATGAGTACAGAGCCTTGAGAACTTTCAACTTGACTGGCCTGATACTATGTAGTCATCTCTTGGGCTCATTTTTCTCAGCTGTGAAATAGGGATTATAATATCTTCCCCTCAGCATGGTTGTGATGATTAGAAATAATATATGGATACCATTTAGCACAGAGCCTGATAAATAAAGGTATAAAGATTTTTACACCTGTTCAAAAAAGATAATGAAAAAGAGAAGAAAGGAAAGTATTACTGTTTTTGTTACTAGTATGATGCACTGTAATATGGAGGCCCTGATGTCAGGGATTTCTTTCAAGGAAAAGCAAATGTCACTCTCAGAATATGCCTAATTATCTTGTAAAGATGTTCAGCAGAATCTATGGAGACTTAACCATTTAGAAAATAACTATATAGATCCAGTGCCAGCAGAAGTCACTTCAGAAATAAGTCATGAACCCCAGGGCTCTAGCTCTTCCAGGTTCTCCATCCTGCCTGGGATAGCAGGGAATACATAGACTCCAATATCCGCTGTTGACTCTAACCCTGGATAGGAAAACATGGCAATTTCCTAAAGGAATTCTTTTGCACTAACAAAATATATATATTCAAACTGATCAATTCAGTTTTCCTCCTATCTTAGGAAAAGCAATTCTTGAATATCTCTTAATTTATACATTCTTTATTGCTGTTTAATGTAGTTTAAAACCTGTGAAATCTATTTTAATTGTATCCATCTGTATCCTTCCCTTCCACCAAGCCCTACCAACTGTCCTGTTTAGAATATAATTGTCTTCCAAAAAATATCTGTCCTGATTGCTATAGGGTGCATTATATAATTGATTCCTGTGACAACAAGGTACAAGTTGATATTTTAATATAAATTATTTCCCAGACAATGACTCATTCATAGCTTAATTCAATAGATATTAAATATATTTAAGTCTTTCTGGCTAGCTTGCTACCAGATGCTGTAATCATCCTTTAAATTCTTTTCTATTTTTATCTTTTAATTCATAGTTCAAGGTGTAAATGTGATGTGCCTCCTTTTCACTCTATATGTGATATATGATATACACATTAAAAGGCAGCAATCAACAGCAGGTGCATTGATTAAATTAAACCTTCATAAAGAAGAGCAGAATGAAATTTATATTTATTTAAGTTTCTTCACCCACTAATTCTGATTGTCACTGTCTTTTCATAAGAAGTTTTTTTTTTTTGTTTGTTTCAGGGTACAAAACATAAGTTAAAATGTAAAAGTTAAGAATTTGGGAGAAAATAATTTATGATTGTTTCTTGCAAATGGAATTTGTCATATATATTTGAGTAGAGCACATGTTTGAGTTTAAAGGAGTTGTTTTTCAACATTCATAGAGCAAAGAAAGAAATAACACTTTCATTAAAGGTATACCTAACTTATGTTTTAAAATAGTTTAAATGGAATGTATAAATAAAATATTTTTAAAAATAGGGGGATGGATGTGGCTCAAATAGTTGGGTGTCCGTCTCCCATATGGAGGGACCTGGGTTCGATACCTGGGACCTACCGGTAAAAATAAATAAATAAATAATAATAATAATAAGTAAACTGGAGCCATCTAGAAAAAGTGAAAGACAGCTGTGCAAAAACCTAGGCTAACTATATACTTACCACATGATCCAGCAACCTCACCTTACCAGTGTTTACCCAAGAAAAATGAAAAGTTTGGTCCACACAAAAATTTGCACACGAATATTAATAGAAACACTATTCATAATTGCCAAAAATTGGAAATAACCCAAATGCCCCTCAACTGGCAAAAGGATAAACAAATTGTGGTACATCCATAGAATGGGAGACAATTCAGCAATGAAAATGGTGAACTATCGATCCATGCAATAACATGGGTAAATCTTGAAAAGGATTGTGCTAAATAAATGAAGCCACACAGAGAAGGCTACATACTATATAATTCAACTTATGTGGCATTCTGGAAAAGGGAAAACATTAGATTAATGGTTGCCAGGAGCTAGGATGAGGGAAGAGGATTGGCAACAAATGGGCTCATTAGGAAATTTGAGAGTGATGAAAATATTCTGTACTTTGATTGTGCTGGTAGTTACATAACTATAAACATTTGGCAAAACTCATGGAATTGTATACCTTAAAAATGGTGAATTTTATTACATATAAATTGTATCTAAAAAAATCCTTACATTAAAAATATAATCCTAACCTAACAAAATCAAAGGGTGCCTTAGTAAAGTGCTTTGAGCAGATACCTGCTATCACTGCAGTAAAATGTCTACTCAATAAAAAAGTCAATAGAGAATGCAAATATTCTCGCTGTCCTGATTTTGTGATAATCAGGGTAGGCTAAACATTCACTATATTAGAAACCATGCATGTGTCCCCAGACCTAGTTTTTCTCCCTAGTTCTGGTTTTCAAAATGCTGGTGATAAACTAAGCCTGATTTATTATATGACCATCCTATATGGTAAAACACTGTAATTCTGGGTATCTTTGGTCAACCTTAAGAGATATAGCAGGGGAACAGATGTGGCTCAAATGGTTGGACGTCTGTCTCCCATATGGAAGGACCTGGGTTCGATCCCTGGGACCTCCTGGTAAAAATTTAAAAAAGAAAAATATAGAAGACGTGTGGGCCACCAGGCCCCGTGTGCCGTGTGCGGGTGGACAGTCAGGCCCCGCAAGTGGGTGAGCCCCCCAGGCCCCACGCACAGTTGCACCGCCAGGCCCTGCCAGCAGGTGAGCCATCAGGCCCCATGCGCAGTTGCGCTGCCAGGCCCCGTGATCAGGTGAGCCACCAGGCCCCACCAGCGGGTGAGCCGCCAGGCCTTGTGCACAGGTACATTGTCAGGCTCCGCGAGCCATGCAGCAAGATGATGACATAACAGGAGAGTGACACAAGGGAGAGCCAAGACGAGATGCACCAAAAGACCAGGAACTAAGGTGGCGCGGGCAGTAGGACACCTGTCTCCCACATCGGAGGTTCCTAGGATCAAATCCCAGTGAACACAGGAGAAGAAGGATGAGAAGAGAGGGCAGGAAACGGGACACGGAGAGTTGCCCAGCTAATGGACACAAAAACAGCAAAACTGGGGGTGGAGGGGGAGGTAAAAATGGATAAAAGTAAATAAATAAATCCTTAAAAAAATGTATAGGGGAGTAAGATATGAACTATAGTTAGTAGTAATACTTTGATGATGTTCTTTCATAAGTTGTTAACAAATGTTTCACAACAATGAAAGTATTTGTGGTAGGGTGATGTATGGGAGCCCTGTATGATGTTAAGCATGTTTGTTTTATAAGTTCAAAATGTTTACTGAACACTTATATTTTATGTATGTTCATGTATGAATGATATACTTCAATAAATTGTTTAAATTTTAAAAAGTCAATAGAGTGGAGCAGATGTGCCTTAAGCAGTTGGGCACCCACCTCCCACATGGGAGGTCCCAGGTTTGGTTCCTGGTGCCTCCTACAGAAGACAGGCAGACAATGAGCAAAAACAACGAGCAAGACAATAAGCAAACAATGAGCAGACAGCATGCAAACAAACAAAGAAGTGGGGGGTAGCTGTGACTCAAGCAGCTGGACACTGGCTTCTCACATAGAGGTCCTGGGTTCGGTTCCTGGTCCTTCCTAAAGAAAAAGCAGGCAAGCAGGCAGACTGAGAGCAAACAACAAGTAAAAGCATCAAGAAAAAAAAAAAAAAAAAAAAAAGCAACGAGCAAACAGATGAGAGATGAGGGAGCCATCTCAATGGGGGGAAGCCAATAGAACCATTAATTTTTTTAAAAGATTTATATTTATTTATTTATCCCCTTCTTGTTGTTTTTGTGCTCACTCTCTGCTCCCTGTGCCCATTTGCTGTGTGTTCTCTGTATCTGCTTGTCTTCTCTTTAGGAGAACCGATCATGGGACCTCCAATGTTGGAGAGAAGCACTCAATCGCTTGAGTCACCTCAGCTCCCTGGTTTGTTTTGTCTCTCATTGTCTCTCCTCTTTGTCTATTTTTGTTGTGCGAGCTCTCCACTCGGGCCAGCTCACCGCGCAGGCCAACTTGCCTTCACCAGGAGGCTCTGGGAAATGAACCCGGGACCTCCTATATGGTGAACAGGGGCCCAATCACTTGAGCCACATCCGCTCCCCAGAACAATTAATTTTTGAGTGCTGGAATGGCATGCATGGCATACTAGTTTCCACTTCTGAGAAATGTCACCCTTATTGTCTGGCTCTATCAAGGCTCCAAAATGACATCACGGGCACTAGGGTCTGCTGCCATGGGCATAGACAGAATAGTTCTAACTATATGAGCATGTTTTTAGAAACCTAATGCCTAGCCTGCTCATGCCTAGCCCTGTTGGGCATGAAATTTTCATCAGTACTGCTCTTTAGGATTAAGGATCAGGATTAAGAAACTGAGATGGGAATTATGATAGACAATATCAAAGTTAACATGCCTCATGAAGAAGTCACAGGAATTAGTGACAGCTTGAGAGGCACATTGAAAGGATATTCTAAGACAAGTCTGTGCTGGTTCTGACCTGCTTTTTTCACTAGAAAGGCAGTACAAAATACAAGGCAGTGATTGAGAAGGTAGCCTTCTAATCCTGACTTTGCCCCTTGGCACACTGTCAGGTTAGACAGATTTGTTAACTACTTTAGGTATCAGTTTTCTCACCTGTAAAAAGGAGATGAATAATACCTACCATTCAGAATGGCTTACAGGAAACTTATATAAGTATATGTGTGTGTGTATGTGTGTATATATCCACATATAAATATATATGCAGTCATATGCATACAGTAATTCTCACATAGTAATTTCTCAACAAATGTGAGATGTTATTAGCAATTATTATCCCATCGCCCCAATCAAAGCTCTTGTATTGGTCAGCCAAAGGGATGCTGATACAAAATACCAGAAAACTGTTGACTTTTATAAAGGGTATTTATTTGGGGTAGAAGCTTACAGTTACCAGGCCATAAAGCCCAAGTAACTTCCCTCACCAAAGTCTGTTGCCACGTGTTGGAACAAGATGGCTGCAAGTGTTCTGCAAGGGTTCAGGCTTCCTGGGATCCTCTCTTCCTGGGGCTCGTTTCTCTCCAGGCTCAGCTGCTCTGCTCTTTCCACAAGTCCAGCTGTAGACTATCAGGCAAATGGCTCATCTCTCTTCCTCCACCGTTTCTAACAGAGCCTTCTCTCCTTCCTCACCTATCTGCTTCTCTGTGTGTTTACTTCCCAAGGCTCCAATATAAAAATTCCCACCTGTTTTCTCTGCAGTGTGTTTTCTCTGTGAGTCCCCACAGCGGGGACTCAACTTCGTACTGACATGGCCCAATCAAAGGCCTAGTCATAATTTAATCAAGTAAAAATGAAACCTCTGAATTCAAAACAATCTAAGGGTATCACTAGCCCAGATGAACAGACTAGTTTACAAACATAATCAGTATTTCTTTTTGGAATTCATCAATAATATCAAACTGCCATGGCCCTCAAGCATATGAGTTAGCTTTGGCTGAGTAACAAACTACAACAAACTATGGACTAGTTAGTGGCTTAAATCAAAATTGTTAACCAGTTCATGAGCTGGCTGGCAGTTCTGTGGATACGTGACAGGCTTTTCTGGGCTAAGCTGGGTCTACTCTTTTATCTTTGGTCAGCTGGCAGGTTATCTAGGGACTGGCATTCATCTAGGGTAACAGTGGTTACTGGTTTCCATGTCTCTCATTATCCAACTGTCTAGTTTAAGCTTGTTCACTAGATAAAGGGAGATCCCAAAAGGGTTGATGGAAGTGGGCAAAACCTCTTGAAACCTAGGTGAGACAGTATCACTTCATACAAACTAGCTCCTTCTCTCCTGATGCCATCTTTGATTAATTTTTAGCCTTGAGATGTCCCCTAGTTTATTCTGGTTTTCATCAGCTTTATAACAGATGCCTAGGCATATCTAATAAAATATAACATGTAATCCTCACACCTAGTAGCATCAACAAAAAAATCATGCATAAAAGATCCCTAGCATAACAAAATCATAGATTACAGGTCTCCACTGAACTCTCAAAATTTCTTATCTATTTCTTTTTCTTCATTACAGTATAATTGCCTATTTATACTCATGGCATAACAAATTGCTGGAAGACAAGGATTCAGTTTTATTCTCTCTGTATGCCCACTGCCAAGCACATTTTCTCTGCACAACAGAATTCTGTTAACTAAATACCATCAGAACCTATATGCAGTAAGAGAGAGAGATGAGTTTGGCCAGAAATTATCAAGGAAGATGCTAAGATTAGAGGTAGACTTAAAAAAAAAAAAAAAAAAAAGTCTGGAAAGGAATTGTATTCCTATTAAGAGTTTTAGTGAGCATTACAGTGTGAAGTCAGCCTAGAGTCAGGACCAGGCAATATGTGTTAAATAACCACAGATGACTCACTTATTTGGCTGGAGCAGCCTGTTCCTAGAGCACTAACAGGCGTTGAGGCTAGACACAAAGTCAGGAAAAGACTCCAAAACAGCCTCAGGTTGAAGAACCTAGTTTAAGTCTATTAATTATTTAGTTAATTAACAATGAATGATAATTAACATATTAATTAAATAATGAGAGATAATTAAGCCATTAACCCTCATTTCCCATTAGGCTTATCAGACTAGTTAGTCTTTACCTGCATAAACAAGGACATGAACAAATCTGACCAAGGTAATTATGCTTTGAAGAAGGAAAGTGACATTGATGAAAAAAGTAAGGGGATAGTGTCTGTTTGGAATCGTCAAGTTTCTGTGCATTACCAAAGTAATTAGGAATACCTGAGAAACTCAAGGACTTGAATGTGGATGATTAAAGAAAGGGAAATCATAGATCATGTAGATCCATCATGTTGGAGTCCTTCACTGACAGTCTTCGAGACACAGATACAAAGTTTGTAGGGATCTTAATGAACCAACCTTGGACATGGTGCACAAAAACTCTACCTGTATTTCATTGGCCAGAACCCAGTTGCAACTTCTCAACTTAATGCAAGGGGCTGGGAAAGTTTACCTCATTTGGCTCACCCAGGTTTTATTACTTAAAACATTACATAAAAAGTTGCAACATATAACTTGACTGTATTAGGTACATACAGTTTCTAATATACATGGCCCAGTGTAACAGCTGGCAAAGTATGTTCTACACATTTAATATGCACACACACATAATCTGGCATTTATGACTTTGACTGCCTCAGCTGGAACTTCTAATCAGTAAGTCACCAGTTAGAGGTGGGAAAAATGGCACTGCTAATGAGTCCTAAGAGATAAAGGAAGATGAGTGTCAGGAAAAGGTAAAATAGCAATTTGCAAATTTAAGCATGAGTTCAAATCACTTGAGGGTTTTTTTTAAAACATACCAATACCAGAGCCCTATCCAAGGGAGTCTAATTCATTTTGAGAAGCTCCCTGAGGTCATTAAGGGTATAAACTTTGAGAAACACTGCTCTAGGCCCTTCTACACTTGCATGATTCATGGAATGTGATCCCTATTTCTTCCACATCTGTTGCTGCAGCCATTATCATGCTAATGGAAATGACCAATCTAAAATTTGCTCAGCTGCTTGAAGGCAATCTGATCACTGACGTCATAAATCCGTAGTTTATTTCCCCATTATTTTGCTTTACTCTTGCTTTAGTTTCCTAGGCTGCTCAAAGCAGATGCCATGAAATGGATTGACTTTAAACAATGGGAATTTATTAATTTGAGGACATGAGAATATCCAAATCAAGACATCATCAAGGCAGAGTTCGGCTGTCAGCAATCCTTGGCTCCTCTGCCACATGACAAGGCACATGGCAGCATCTATTGGGCTCTCCCTTCTCTTATGGGTTTTGTTGATTACAGCTTCATGCTTCTTTGGCTCTCTCTCTCTCTCTCTCTCTCTCTCTTTCTCTCTCTCTCTCTGTATTTATTCCCTTTATAAAATACTCTAGTAATAGGATTACGTCCCATCCTGAGTGAGATGGGTCACACCTTGACTGAAGAATCCTCACTGTAAGACCTACTTACAATGGGTTTGCACCCAACAGGGATGGATTAGATTTAAGAACATGTTCTTCTGAGGTACATACAGTTTCTAATATACACAACTCGGGAAACCAAGTGTACATTTATCTTAGAGGAACAATTTGAAAGAGAACCTGAGACACATGAAGTTTATATCAAGGGCCTACTCTATCTAATGCATAGAATTTTCCTATTACAATATATATTTTCTTTTCTGCCAAAAGTAATAAATATTTTGTTCAAGCTCTTTAGGATTATCAGTTTTGTTTTTGGCAAATAGCAAAAGAGGAAAAAGCAATCATCTTACAGCATTTGGAAGAAAGGGAATGGGACAGTTAGAAAAATCAAGATTCCTTTAGTTGCCAGGCAGGAGTTAAGGATGCAGATCCATGCCATTGAGTGACTACTCATCTTTAGATCACCAACAGATTCATTAGCATAGGTCATTCAATCTGTCATACAGAGTAACTGTTGCATCATAGTAACTGAGCATAACTTAATTTTCCCATTTTCTCTTTAGCCTGATTGCCTGCTTTATAATTTCACAGTTTTGGGATTTTGTTTTGCTTTCAACAACCCAAGACACTTTTCCCCCTCAAACATGTCCTTATTCACAGAAATTTCTTAACTGGTACCCCAGTCTTTCACCCCTTTAATATATGTTGTACATAAAACCAGAGCAGCATTTCTAAAGCTGGCCTGCAGTTTTCCACTCCTCTACTCAAAATTTTCATGGCTTCCTCCTCCCTAAAAGTAAAATACCAAGCTCTTAGCCTTCCACTTAACATCTATAAACTAGGACACTAAGCTTATCATTGTCTAAATGATAAACTTATCATTGCCAAACAGGTTGATCTATCCTCACACATGCCTTTCTCAGCCTTTCCTTATTGATTTTATAAGTGGTGCAGCTCTTTTCTCTTCTCTTGTCTTGCTCCTACCAAACCTAGAGACCTACACACACAGTAGATTTCTTACTAAATCAGGGCAACCTCATGAACCAAACATTAGTGCATGGGCATTTGCCACCCACCCTCCTGTTTCTGTCTTGTTGCAAAGTTCTAAAAAGCAATCTGCCTTGTTTCTACAAGTTATTCCCACAAAGTATCCCAGTTCCCATTAATCTTCCAGAACAAAGATTAGAGTCCTGATGCTGAGCGTCGGTGCATTACCTGAGGCCATTTTACCTGCTGCTCCCTAACTTTCCTGCCACTGATTGCCAACCAGCTAGTCTAGGAAGATGAATGCTCTTTGATTTTGAGGGCAGCATCCTACCCCACTGTTGGTCATCCGTTACTCCATGTAGGAAATGCTGATGCCAGAAACTTCTCTGATTAATAACCCTCTACTACAGGTCACCATTTAGTGGAAACAGAGCTGTGGTAGGATCTGCTTTGAGACTGGTGTCTGGGGCAAATGGGGGTAGTAGAATTTCTTAGAAATGGTGTATACATGAGGTAAGGTATAGGAGTTCAGACCTAGATAGTATTCGTGGGAGGAAGCATGGCAACTGGGATAAAACAAGCATGATGTTAAAAAGGAAAATATGAATACTGGATTTTGGAATTAAGGCTGAAGAAAGAAGCAGTGCCAAAATAGCAGTAGCAGAGCTACCATGTTTTTGAGGGCTTGCTCAATAAGTGCCTTAAAACAGGCACTTCTAAGCTTTTTAACTGCATTAATTCACTTAATAATTAAAGACATTTAGTGAGGGAGGCTATATTAATAGACATTTTATAGATGAGAAAAGGGACCCACAGAGAGGTTATATAAGTTGCTCAAGTCCTTACAGTTAGTAAATGGCAGAGCTAGAGTTTCAAACAAGGTAGTTTAATCCCAGAAGCTTCATTCTTGAACACTATATGATATTGCTGATACATGGGAGTATGATTTCTCAGTTTTATTTAGGACACAACTTGGCAATATCATGCATATCATGGAGATTTCCATGATGCCTATTCCTGCTGTGCCTATTAAATAGTAAATAACGATTATCTGATGAATCAGCTAACATTTTAAAGCAAAGCTTTACTTTAGCTCTATTAAGTTGTTTTTATTTTGAAGTGGAGAGAGTGCATAGCTGCCTCTTCTTAAGAGATCTTTCTGACTACCCGAATCCACAGTTTCATGACAAGAACGAATTAGGCAATAGAGAAGGCAAAAGAAGATATTGAAGGTGTAATATCTTAGAGAATTTTAAGATTTTTGAAAAAAGCTGAGGTTGCCAAAGTGTTTGTTGGCCCCTTGAGCTAGGAGGAGCCCACATAGTGATGTCTACGAGGATGATTTCCAGCCGAAGGTAGATGTGCAATGAACCAAACTGGAGCGAATATCACTGCAGCGCTTCTCATTGTCCTACCCTGGACAATACCTGGAAGAGAGAGTCAAGCAAGACAGAGGAGAAGAGAATGGTCACGGGAGAGAGTAAAGTGTTTGGGAGCATCTCAGTCCTAATAAGACCCTGTTTGAATCATATTTGAGTCTACCTTGGGATTAATTCCTCACTTACACTGGGCATCTATGAGAGATAATGTAGAAGTTCCAAAGACTAAGAAATCACCCAGCTTCTTCTCTTTTTTTCACACTGATAGAGAAAGAAGGTATTTTTTGTTTGAGCAGGGACTCTCATCATTAGACTTTAACCAAGGACACCAATTTAGATTGTTATGCCTCTGATACTATGTCAGGAGCTTTATGTAAGATGTCTCATTTAATTCAACAATCTGCAAAGCTGAAATGATCATTTCCCATTTTTGGTGGGGAGAAAACTGAGGCTCAGAAAGATTGCTATGTGTTCTAAGGTTTCACATTCTGGTATGTGACAAAGCAAAACTTTGAACTCAACACTGTCTGTCCAAGTTCTGTGTTCTTTCTACTAAACCTTGCTTCTTTTCACTTTGAGAAAGGAAGGATTGTCTTTTTTCCCATATGCAAATCAAGTTTATTCTTGTTGTAAACAGGTTAAATTGCTAGAGAGGAAAAAGAGTGAAGCAGAAAGAATGCTCTTCTGATTAGGGAGGGTGAAAAGTTGTAGGAAGAAGTTAGCATCTCTATGAAAAGATCTTCTAGTTATCAGTTTCTTCTGCTTTGCAGAAAGAAACAAAGGCAGTCATAACCTACCCACTAAGGCAATCCTTGTCACAGATTCAAATGATCTGGGTAGAATTCATGAATAATAAATGTGTGTGCACCTGTATGCATGTACGTTTATATGTCTCTGAGAGAGAAGGACAATGACAAAGGCACATATGCAGAGAAAGTGAGAGGGAATAAAAGGGTGAAAGTGCAGAGCTAATTATTCTCATACACAGGCTTGGATTTCAGAGCTTTCTGGGTACTGGATCTTTGGTATGGGTCAAATTGCCTGACCTTTGAAAAGAGCTTGGATTTATGGGCTAGGTAAAGGGAAGATACTTGATATATACTGAACATCTATTCTGCTCAGCACTGTGTTAGCCATCCAACAGTGTCAGAATGTTTATGCCTATTTTACATATGAAGAAACTGCCATTCAGAAAAATTAGAATGTTTCCCCAAAGTCAGACAGCCAGGCAGTAGCAGAGCCAGGATTTAAATTCGTGTCTGCCTGATTCTAAAGTCCATCCTTTCCATGTAGGACACTTTAAGATATACCTTAATCATTTTAACAAGACCAAACTATTCAAACCACTCATGCTAAATGACTAAAGCAATCTCCTATTTACTGATTTTGTCTCTAATATTTTTATGCTTCAATCCGTCCATTTTATTTTTCAAACTTTAATTGCTCCCAATTCTCCAAAATATAAAATTGAAAGTTTCCAATCTGGTTTCACCACAGCAACCTCATTGTCTGCCATTACTTATCACCAGGAACCTCCTACCTCAGCTGAGCTCTGAAACTGTCTGTTGAGCACAGAGCACACATCATATTCCTTCCACCGAATGCTTGTTCTTGCTGGGCCCACCATCTGGGTTATCTTTCCCTTCCTCTCTCTCACCTTCAAGTTCAGATGATTATCCCTGACTTTGACATTTATAACCTTCACTTTTTATAAGTATATATGTAATATGTATATGTATATGTACATATTTATTCTGCAAGCTGACTACCCATTCATAAAGACAGTAATTCTGTTTCACATTTCAGGTGAATTTATTAAAAAAGCTTTTTGAGAATCAATCAGGTGCTACACCCTATGGTGGATGCTTTACACAAAGAGATGCAAAGATATGGTGTCTGCCTACAAGATTCACCCATATATTTAGCCCAAACAGTGCCTAGGGCCATGGATGTCATAAAGTAAGTGCTCAGGCAACACACAGGGGAAAGAGTAGTAGAAATAACATCAAGAATGACCTTCCGTTCTGAATTGTCTCCAAGCTGTTTCATATATTTTGAAATGCTCAGATCATATAGGCCATCAAAGCTGCTCAGCTAATTGCAGCTTTGGCTCATTAGTTTCTCTATATAATACTCCATTCTGTGGCACAGGTTTTCATAAAGTTTAATGGGTTAACATTATTAAACTTCTCCACGGTATGCTTCTGCTCAGATGGGCTTGAACAGCAATTTGCTTTCTAAATGTAAGTTAGACTCCAGCAAGTCCCTCCCTCTCCTTTTCTTCCCCCACCCTCTTTGCCATTAGGAGGGACATTTACCTAAAGAGATCCATCAACACCCAAAAGGACTCTAACCACACCAACAGCAACAACGTCCTGAGAGCGCTCAGTTTTTAACATTCATGAGTGTTACTGAGAGTCATAATGGATTCTAAGGCTTAGATAAACCCAAGCTTAATTTGCGCTTTTTGTTACATTTGAGGAAACTCAAGTTAATAGTCCTGTCGTTTCCTGATCAAGTTCTTTCACTTCAATGACTGATTACATGCTTCATTCCAGGACACCTCTGCAAAACTAAGAGTAATGGAGCTCTGGCTTCTCTCCTCCCCTGCCAGGGGTGGGGATTGACTTTCCAGAGTGCCCGACAATCTAATCTGTGTGGGCAGAAAGTGTCTGCAGTTGCCCTAGAGGCTAAGGGAGTACTGTCCCTTCTGCCCTTTAGAGGGTGGGGATGGACCCACAGGTACCCAACAAACTAGTCTGTGCAGCTGAAAGCACCTGCAGTTGCCAGGGGAAGCTGAGGAAACACAGCTCCCCTCCTATCCTATTGGGGGGCAGGGATGGAGCTACAGGTATCCGAGTATCCAGTCTGTGGGGGCTGTAAGTGCCTGCAATTGCCCAGAGAGGCTGTGAAAACACCATGCCCTATGGGGAAATGGGGATGGAGCCCCAGGCACTCAACAAACCAGTCCCTGCAGGACAAAACACTTCCAATATCAAAAGTTTTACTAAAGGACATTTTCCCTCCTTTTACATTTTAGGGAAATAAAAGTCTTCTGGAAATAAATTTTTATTGAGGTTAATTTCAAAGAGTCCCAGCTCAATGTATACATTTGTTAGTAAATCAAGATATAATAACACCATGTAGCTTCAGTCATTTAAGGATGGGGGAAATTGTGTGTACACACATGAGTCTGTCATTATTCTCCATTTTACAAATAAGGAAAAGGAAGTTTATGTCAGCTAAACTTAATTTGCCTAAGATTCCACAGATAAAAAGGGGTTGAGATGTAATTCAACCCATGGTCTTCCATGTGGCCTCTCAAACAATTTGTTTTTTTCTTTTCTTTCCCAAACTGACTACCATATTCTGCTTTAATTAGGAAGTGAGACCCATTTTCATTTCCTCTTGTCTCTCAATGTGATTTTCCTTTTATTACCTTCCAAAAATCATCTGCAATCATTTTTTAAGAATTGAATTCTAGGAATTGAGTGTTGATGCTGGAGTAGAAAAAGTTGAAATATGCAATTCAGCAGAACTGGCAGCACTTTAATAGAAACAGATACCTGCTGCGTTCCAGAGGTTCGGACCCTGAGGGAAGGAAGCATTTAATACTCAAACACCTATTCTCTGTTCTGTTTTGTGGTCAAGATGCATAGAGGAAAAAGATCTAATTTGTGACAATTATAAGTATGATGTTGGTGGACAGCTACATCTGTCCACCAACTTAGTTTATTCATTTTGATTTGTAAGATTTGTAAGATTTGATTTGTAAAATTTGTAAAATGATAAAACACTTGATTTTTTTTTGTTTTTTTATAATAAACTTTTTAATTAAAAAAAAATACTTAGATTACATAAATGCCTCTTGGCCATACACCCATCCACTCCAGCACTAACTATAGGTTCATATAGAAGGGGCAGAAGAGCCATGTGTAGGAAAACCGCAACTGAGTCATTCTCTGGCACACTGGGGAACATAAATCCCAAAGTAGGGCCCACTGGCAGAGCGCCAAACTCCCAAGCCATTTGCCCTGCCCACAGTGCCTGGGTGCCCCCAGAACCCCCAGGAGCCCTGCCACCCAAGGCAATACTTACCTTGACAGTCAATGGGATATGCTGAGATGTGCATAAGCATAACCTCTGGAGTGATCTCCCGACTCATCTTAAAGTCTCTTAGCCACATAAACTCATATGTCTTTACACTTTCCCCCTTCCAGTCAAGGTCTTCCTCCAGGTGCATTGCTAGTTAGTGCTTGGTAGTAATCCCTCAGTGCCAGGGAGGCTCACCCCCAGAAGATATGTCCCATCCAGGAGGAAGGCAATGCATTTATATGCTGAGTTTGGCTCAGAGAGAGGCCACATTTGAGCAACAAAGAGGCTCTCAGGAGGTAACTATTAGGAGCCCTATAGTATACTAGGCTAAGTTTCAATTTCAAAAGTAAAGGTTCATAAGTACAGTCATCACTATCAAGGGCCCATCAATGGTCCATCCTCCTTCACTAATCACTGCCCCTGTGCTCAGGGGATTATTGCTGTCCCATTAGAGAATGTGACAGAGCTCCCCAGGATGGGAACTTGATATTTTCTCAGTTATTGTGTGACTCTCCACCCACTGTGACCATGCCCCATGAACACTTGAACACATTCATATGCCTTCTAGTATGACCCAGGTGAACCTCCTCCTATGCATCCCCCATGACTGACACCTGGCACCAATGATCCTCCCCTGCCACAGTTATAACCCTTCTATGATCCAAAACTTCTCCAAAATTGAAGCCAACAAAATAGCCAAATATAATTAATAGGAAAATGATATAATAATGATAGTTTTTAAAATAACAAATAAAATACAAATTTATATATATATATATATATAATTAAAATAATTTTTTGGACATTATGTCTTTTATCACTGTAAGATATGTTGTCCCGTATGCACAGTGACACTCTTCTCTTTCCATTCCCTCAGGGTCTTACCCTTTCCATTCTGTCTTCAAAGAAGTCATAGGTTACAGAAAAGTCACGTACAGAACACAGGCAACTCCCATATACACAATACCCCTCTCCCCTACATAACGCCTCTTCCCATATACATAACACCCTACCTGTGGATGGTACACCCAGTACAATTGATGTACAATCATCAAAACATTGCTACCAACCATGGTCAACAATCCACACCATGGTCCACACCCTGAACCATACACTTTTATAGATTTTGATGAAGTTTAACATGGTCTTTATACATCATTGAAAGATCATGCAGAACAATTCCATCACCCAAAAATGCCCCATGATCCACCCACTCTATTCCTCCTTCCCTCCCCACCCCCCCAGGACCCACAGCAACCACCAAGATCAACTCACTGAAGGACAAGATTCATCATTACTTGCAACAATGTTGAGGGCTTGACATATTGGCCTGCCCTCCCCTATTAGGCACTGCCTATGCTCTCAAGAGACTCCTGCCCCTCTACTTGAGACCATAGCATGACTCCTCAGGATGGGAACCCAACACACCTCTCCCCACTCGTTACGTGAGTCTGTACCCATTGACACAACACACCATGACAAGAGGAACAGTACACATGCCCCAGAAGCCTGCCCCGGGTGCACACCACCCCGCATGCCCACCACATCCAACACCTCAAACCAGTAACCCTCTCCTGCCATATGTGCCAAAAGAACATTCCCAACATTGTAGTTTCAACCACAACCAAAAATCCTAGAGTTCACCTGCTACCTCCCCCAACCTTGCCCCCAAGTTAAATGGACAGCCGAACCCACCTTCTCCACCTTATCCCCAGCACAAACCAGCATCACCCAACCCAACAGCATCACTGCACCACTATCACGTCCATCCACTGCACAACTACACCCTTGCACCTTATAGATTTTCCCCATATGGACATTGGCTCACAACCTTCTTCTCCCTTTGTGTCTCCTGTAAACCTGTCTTCCAGACTCTAGCTCTGTGAGTCTGCTCAATTTGCTTAATTCATATCAGTGAATTCATGTAATATTTGTCCTTCAGTGCCTGGCTTGCTTCACACAACATAAGGTCATCCATGTTATCCCATGTGTTAATACTGCATTCCTTCTTACAGCTGAGTAATATTCTATTGCATGTCTATACCACAATTTGTTCATCCATTCATCTGTTGATGGACATCTGAGTTGTTTCCAACTTTTGGCAATAGTGAATAATGCCGCTATGAACATTGGTGTGCATATATCTGTTCATGTTCCTGCTTTCAATTCTTCTGGGTATATACCCAGCAGTGGAATTGCTGGATCATATGGTAGTTCTATAGTTGGCTTCCTGAGGAACTGCCAAACTGTCCTCCACAATGGCTCCACCATTTTACATTCCCACCAGCAGTGGATAAGGGTTCCCATTCCTCTACATCCTCTCCAACACTTGTAGTCCTCTGTTTTTTAATAGCTGACAGTCTAATGGGTGCAAGTTGATATCTCGTTGTGCTTTTTATTTGCATTTCCCTAATAGTTAGAGATGTTGAACCTCTTTTCATGTGCTTTTTTAGCCATTTGTATTTCTTCTTTGGACAAGTGTCTATTCAAATCACTTGCCCATTTTTTAAATGGGTTGTCTTTTTATTTTTGAGGTGTAGGATTTCTTTATATATGCTGGATATTAGGTCCCTATCAGATATAAGTTTACATAATGTTTTCTTCCATTGAGTAGACTGCCTTTTCACTTTCTTGGAAAACTCCTTTGAGGCTCAAAAGTTTTTAATTTTGAGGAGGTACCATTTATCTATTTTTTCTTTTGATGCTCATGCTTTGGGTATAAAGTTCATGAAACAACTTCTCAATACAAGATCCTGTAGATGCTTTCCTACATTATCTTCTAATGTCTTTATGGTCTTGGCTCTTATATTTAGGTTTGATGCATCTTGAGTTAATTTTTATATAAGGTGTGAGATGGTACTCTTCTCTCATTCTTTTGGATTTGCATTTGCCGTTCTCCAAGCACTATTTGTTGAAGAGGCCATTTTCTCCCAGTTGAGTGGGCTTGGTAGCCTTGTCGAATATCAGTTGATTGAATATGTGGGGATCTATATAAGAACTCTCAATTGTCCTTGTGCCAGTATCATGCTGTTTTGACCACTGTAGCTTTGTTTTAAAGTCAGGTAGTATGATTCCTCTGATTTCATTTTTCTTTTCCAATATGTCTTTGGCTATTTGGGGCCCCTTGCCCTTCCAAATAAATTTCATGGTTAGCTTTTCCAATTCAGTAAAAAATGCTGTGGTAATTTTTATTGGGATTGCATTAAATCTGTAAACCAGTCTGGGTAAGATAGACATCTTGATGTTTAGTCTTCCTATCCATGGGCAGGGAATATTCTTCCATTTATTTAGGTCTTCTTTGATTTCCTTTAACAGTGTTGTGTAGTTTTCTGCATAAAAGTCGTTTATATCGTTAGTTAAATTTATTCCTAGGTATTTGATTCTTTTAGTTGTTATTGTAATGGGATTTTTTCTTGATTTCCTCCTCAGTTTGCTCATTACTGGTGTATAGAGATGCTACTGATTTTTGCACATTGATCTTATATGCTGCCAGTTTACTGAACTAATTTATAAGCTCTAGAAGCTTTGTTGTAGATTTTTCAGGGATTTCAAGGTATAGGATCATGTCATCTGCAATTATTGAAATTTTTACTTCTTCCTTTCCAATTTGAATGACATATATCTTTTTCTTTCTAAGTGCTTGAGCAAGCTCTTCTAACACAATGTTAAATAACACTGACATCCTTGTCCTGTTCCAAATTTTAGAGCAAAAGCTTTTAGGACTTCACCATTGAATATGATGTTAGCTGTGGGTTTTTCATATATACTTATTATCATGTTGAGGAAGTTTCCTTCTATTTCTATCTTTTGTAGTATTTTTTATCAGGAAAAGGTGCTGTATTTGGTTGAATGCTTTCTCTGCATCTATAGAGATGATCATGTGTTTTTTTTTTCTTTTGATCTGTTTTATGTGGTGCATTACACTGATTGATTTTCTTATGTCGAATCATCCTTGCATACCAGGGATGAAACCCACATGGTCATGGCATATAATTCATTTGCTGTGTTGTTGAATACGATTAGCAAGTACTTTGTTGAGGATTTTAGCATCTAGTTTCATTAAAGAGATTGGTCTATAGTTTTCCTTCTTGTGGCATCTTTGTTTGGCTTTGGTATTAGAGTTATGTTGACATCATAGAATGAATTAGGCAATGTTCCCTTTTATTTTTTGGAAGAATTTAAGTAGGATTGGTGTTAGTTCTTTCCTGACTGGTAGAATTCACCTGTGAAGCCGTCTGGTCCTGGGCTCTTTTTATTTGGGAGATATTTGATGACTAATTCTGTCTAGTTACTTGTGATTGGTCTGTTGAGTACATCAATTTCTTATTTCATCAATGTAGGCTCCTTGTATGTTTCTAGGAATTTTTCCATTTCTTCTAAATTATCTATCTTGATGCCATACAATTTTTCAAAGTATCCTCTTATGATACTCTTTATTTTTGTGAGGTCAGTGGTGATATCGCCTTCCTTGTTTCTTATTTTAAGTATTTGCATCTTCTCTCTTTTTTCTTTATTAGTCTAGCTAAGGACTTGTCAATATTATTAACCTTCTCAAAGAACCAGGTTTTGGTTTTGTTTATTTTTTCTAGTGCTTTCTTATATTATATTTCATTTAGCTCTGCTCGAATCTTTGTTATTTCCTTCCTTCTACTTGCTTTGGGGTTAGTTTGTTGTTCTTTTTCTAATTCCTTCTGATGTGCAGTTAGGTCTTTGATTTTAGCCCTTTCTTCTTTTTTAATGTAGGCATTTATGGCTATGAATTTCCCTCTCAAGCACTCCTTTTGCTGCATGCCATAGGTTTTGATACATTGTGTTGTCATTTTCATTCATTTCAAGATAGTTACTTATTTCTTTTGCAGTTTCCTCCTTCATCCACTGGTGTCTACAAGTGTGTTGTTTAACTTCCATATCTTTGTGCCTAATCTGCTTCTCTGCCCCTGACTGATTTCTAGCTTAATTCTATTGTGGTCAGAGAAATTACTTTGTATAATTTCAATCTATCTGAATTCATTGAGAGTTGATCTGTGGCCTAGCATGTGGTCTATCCTGGAGAATGATCCATGTGTGCTTGAGAAGAATGTATATCCTGCTGTAGTTCAGTGTAATATTCTGTATATGTCTATTAGGTCCAAATCTTCTAATGTAATATTCAAAGTCTCTGTTTCTTTATTGCTCCTCTGCCGAGGTTTTCTGTCTAATGGTGATAATGGTATGTTAAAGTCCCCCACTATAATTATAGAGACATCTATTTCTCCACTTAGTTTTTTCAATGTTTGTCTCATATATTTTGAGGCACCCTGGTTAGATGCATAAATGTTTATGATTGTTCTTTCCTCTTGATAGATTACCCCTTTTATTGATATATAATGGCCTTCTTTGCCTCTTACAATAGTTTTGCATTTAAAGTCTATTTTGTCCGATGTTAGTATAGCTACTCACTCTCTTTTTTTTTATTTTTTTTTTTTATTATTATTATGGGTAAAAATCAAAATTCTCACAGTACATACAAACATTTGTAAAATGATATATAAATATATATGCATATATGTGTATTTGCTTACAAAAATGTTATTTATATATATATACATATATTTTAAGAGGTGCTTAGATTACCTAAAATATTACACGGAACCCACTGGGATTCCCATGTTGCCCACCTCCCACAAGTTCATTGAGGTTGGTGGACCATACTCACTCTCTTTTGGTTATCGTTTGCATGTAAAATTGTTTTCCAACCATTCACTTTCAGCCTCCTTGAGTCCCTGGGTCTAAGGTTGGTTTCGTGTAGACAGCATATAGATGGGTCATGTTTCTTTATCCATTCTGCCAATCTGTGTCTCTTGACTGGAGAGTTTAAGCCATTAATGTTCAGTGTTATTACTGTCAAGGAATTACTTAAGTTAGCCATATTCTCTTTGGGTTTATGTATGCCACATGTTGTTATTATTTCTCTTTTTATCTTTTTAGTTGTTCTTATACTCCCCTCCAACTCCATCTCTCTGGTTTTATCCTTTTGACCTGCAGAATTCCCTTATTTCTTGAAGGGCAGGTATCTTATTGACATATTCTCTTAATTTCTGTTTATCTGTGAGTATTTTAAACTTTCTCTCATTTTTGAATGCTGCTTTGCTGGGCAGAGAATGTTTGGCTGGAAGTTTTTTTTTCTTTTAGCACCTTAACTATGTCATACCGCTGCCTTCAGATGAGTAATCAGCATGTAATCTTATCACGCTTCCCTTATATATGATGTATCTCTTGCTGTTTTCAGCATTCTCTATTTACCTTGAGCATTGGACAAATTGACAACTATGTGTCTTGGAGTAGGCCTGTTAGGATTTATACTGTTTGGGGTGTGCTGTACTTCCTGGCATGTATGTCCATGTCTCTAAATAGGGTTGGGAAGTTTTCAGCCATTATTTCCTCCAACACTCCTTCTGCCCCTTTTCCCATCTCTTCTTCCTCTGTGATGCCTATAATGCCTACGTTTGTGCATTGTGTGTTGTCATTCAAATCCCTAAGTCCCTACTGGATCTTTTCTATTTTTTCATCTATCTGTTCTACTACATGTCTGGTTTCAGATATGTCTTCCACATCACTGATTCTTTCGTCTGCCTGTTCAAATATGCTGTTATGGGCTTCCAGTGTATTTTTTATTTCTTATGTTGTGCCATTCATCACCATCACATCTGTTATCTTTTTATGTACATTTACCATTTCTTCAGTGTGTTCTCCCACTGTCTTCTTAATATCCTTAATCTCTTCCTTTACTTCACTAAATTAATTCAAGATATTTGTTTGGACATCTCTGATTAGTTGTTTCATGTTCTGTATCTCCTCCTGTTTTTTAGTTCATTTGTTGGACTGGGCCATGTCTTCCAGTTTCTTAGTATGGCTTGTAATTTTTGTTGGTCTCTAGGCATCTGTTTACCTTGATGAGTTTACATGGTTGATTAGCTTCTCCTTTTACTCAGGGTTTTATTTTGTTGTTGTTTTTGTGTGTGTGGTAAGGTTTCACTTTGACACTTTGTTCCTTTTATTCTATTTCCTTGCTATTGTCTATGTTCCAGTTTTCCTTTGACTTCTTTATCTTTCCAGTGCCCTCCTAGATGACACAGAGCACCTTCCCATTCTATACCTATCCAAAGCAGCTCCTTAGATAGGTCTCTGCCTTCTCTCCACTTTTCTTCTGTGATAGGAGCAGAATCTGCCTACCAACTTCAGCGCCATTTTCCCAGGACCACCTCCAATGTTTTAATGGGTGTTTAATTTAATGATTTCTATCCCATCATGTAAACTAATTTTCTTTTGTCATTCATTTAAACTAACTTGTGATTTCTGCTTGATGCATATTTCATCTATTTGTATATTCTTTCCATGAGCATCATCAAGTTTTGCGATGTCTATATCACATCTTAGACTACAGCCTGCTCAGCAAATGCAGAGTAGGAAAAGATTATTATATCATGCAGAAATCCTCTGCTATATTTCAATTTAGGCAGAATTCACTACAATTTGAAAGTACCTCTGACAAACTAAGGAAATTAGCAAAAAAAATTCAATAGTTTGTCAGTTTACTGGGTCAGTGGATGATTTACCTGGATGGAAGCACTGTGGCCAACAATCTACATTCAAAGTTAGGTCAGAAAGGCAATATTAGATTCAGGGGTTTGGAGAAGGGTCAGGCTAGGATGACTCACTGGCCTTGGATATAAAATTTAAAGGAGCACAAATGCTTTAAGATATCAAACCAATACCAAAAAAAAAAAAAAAAAAAAAAAACCCTAGTGAACAAAATATCAAAAATTTAAATAAAGACAGGATCAGTAACAATGTTGAGCAGAGATATCCTGGAGCCTGCAACAAAAGGGAACATCAGTAATACTGATGCTCTCTTTATTCAAATTTTGACAACCCCGTCTCCTGTGCTTAAATCCTATGCCCAAAATGAATGCTTCACCTGTTGTACACTAATACTGGCTCTGTTTCCTAGGAAAACTTAAGCTAACCCAATTTATAATGCTCTGTCATTAACCAGGATAAAACAAAAAAAATAATTTACAATGAGAAATAGGCTACGACCAGCCACTCAACTCCTCCAATAATAAACCTATTTTGCTGTAGATAAATCCACTAAAGGGAACCATATCTCAATCAAAACATAAAAATCAAAGCCAGAGATGGAGTTAGTTACATAATAGGAATACATTCTTGCAACTTGATACATCCAGCTGCTAAGTAATGAGCCATAAGCCTTGGCCCATTCTTTATCCTAGATTGTAGTTGCTATGTCTTGCCAACACACTCCTACAGATTCCTGCTGAACATACCCCGCTGTTGACCAGTTGTTCTTGCCAGCACATTTTGCTTATAGATGTGAAGGCTGGAATGCTTGTTCTGTTAGGAAAGAATCTATTTTTTAATATACGTAGAATCCCAGAAGAGGAGACCCAGGAGAGGAGCTTAATAAGTGATTGCAGTTCTGTCTTACTTTTATATATGTCTAATCATCTCTATTACATGCTGATTTTGTAGTTTTACTCACAGAGTTCTAGGGCTGCCTCAATGTTTTGGTTACAAATCCCTTTTTAAATTCAATATTTTCCTTTATACTTTTTTTAAATTTCTCATTGCCCCATTATTTTCTTCCATGTTCTTCTTTTCCTATAATTTACATCTATTATCTTCTTTCCATTTGGAAAAACTCGCCTCAAGTTCCAACATTTTTGAGTTTGATATTTGAATGTTCAAAAATACCCACTTGTTTTGCAAGCAGGTCAGGACTGTTGAAAGACAAATTAAAATCAAGTTTTCAGATTATGGCATTTTATATGAGACACCAAAAGTTTTACTTCAACAAGGAAGCAGATCAATTGCATAAAGGATAGCAGCTTCAAGTGTCTGTGATTGGCAAGTGATTTTTATAGACATGAAAAGGAAGTTAACTTGAGTCCTATTGATTGGATGGGGGTTTGTTCATTTTGTCTATTGGGGTGGGTTTAGAGCAGTTGTGTATGTGTGTGTGTGTGTGTTTGATTAGATCAAATGCAACTAACTAGAGGCTTGATCCTCTAGCTGGGTTGGCTGCTTTGGAGTAGATTCCAAATTACAAAAGATTTCAGAGGAAAATCAAAAAGGAGTTCAAAGAAGAAGATGATCATGGATTTTTTTTTTTTTTTTTTTTTTTGGTTCTGAGGGGTCCCCAGGATTATATAATTTTATCAGAAATCAATGAGAAAGTTTTTATTTTCAAAACTAAGGATACAATAAAATGCCTATGTGAGGTGTCTCTAAGAATATTGGCATGTGTAGTAGTTTGAGACTTTTATAGACCCCAGAAAATCATGTCCTTAGGACTAATCCATTTCTGTGGGTGGGACCTTCTTTTGGTTAGGTTACTTCAATAGGGAGTGACCCAGGGTAGGTCTTAATCCTCTTACTGGAGTTCTTATAGAGGGAATGACTACAGTGAGAGAAAAAACACAGAGACAGAGAAAAAGCCACAGGAACAGAGAGGGAAACCACAAGAGCAACAAGTTGAAATCAATGGAACACAGGAGAGAGGATGCCAGAGAGTGAAGCAATGAAACCTGGAAGAGAAGGGAAAGACCAGCAGATGCCTCCAAGTGCCCATTTTCAGAGAGAAAGCATCACCTGATGATGCCTTGATATGGATACTTGCATGGCCTCAGAACTGTAAGCTTGGAACCTTATAAATCCCCATCGCAAAAGCCAACCCATGTCTGGCATAATTGCTTTTGGCAGCTTTTAGCAAACAAAAACAGCATGTTACATCAGTGACTCAACATTATATCTATTTAGGCTGCTATTTCTAATTCTCTTATTATCCATCTTAAAATGACTATGTCATCCAAAACTTGAAAACAAATTATTTCAAATTTCCAGTCAAAACAGCTTTATCCTTACTACTCAAATATTGACAATTGCATACTTAATTACGTAAAAAGCAAAGAAAATAAGATTTCCAATGTTGTACTGAGAAAAAGTCTGTGAGTATAAATCTGAAAATATTAATAAAAGGACCTCCTATATGCTGGACAAAGGATTTAGTGAAAGAGAAAGAATATGGCAATGTTGCTAACAGTAAGAAGCTTGCAATATAATTATAAAAAGGAGGAAAAAAACATTGTGATGTAAATGGGTGGCAAAAACTTTAAAGAGTAGGTGGACTTTTTTGTATCCTTAGCTTACAGATAAATTAAAGCAAATAAAGGAAAGAAGAATGCTCTTTTCTAGATGACTATGAAAATATAAACAATAGTTTGAAAGTCATAATGGGTTTAGAAAATTCAAGGAATAACTAATAGATTTGTCTAATTAAAGCAGATTTTCTATATACATTAACTAGGAAAAGTTGAAAATGTGAATTAAAGCCAGGCAGAATACAGCCACATTTCCCAGGCCAAAGAGTTTGGGTTCCATCCTATGAGTTAAAAAAAAAAAAAAAAAAAAAAGGCATTAAGAGTATTTGTATAAGGAAGCAAACTTGCAAATAAAATGTTTAGAGATTTATCTGGGAGTCTTGGTCTAGGTCAGGGAAAGAAGAGAAGGATCCAATTAAGGAATCATTGTATCATTTCTCTCCAAAAGGAACCACCTTAGAAAAATGGCTGATTCTACATGTAGAGCAGGAAATGTAGAATATGAAATGTAGAACATATTTTAACACATGATAAAGGAAGGAAGCTAGCAAAAACTATTACATTCATGTCAGAAGAATTCAGGAACCAACTTGAAGATATGCCCATTGCTAAACATGACAATTGGAAAATTGATAAGGATAGTAAGTGAAATGGATTGGAAAACATCAAATATTTTTAAATCTATGTATATAAAGTGACACTAAAAATTGCTATTCAATTTTCGAGGATTTTGGAGAACCAGCTCATTAATTTGAAAAAATGATAAAGGAAAATAATTAATTGATTAAATTCCTTTCCTTTATGATCTATATTTCACGGTGCCATAAAAGTAGATGAGGAAAGTCTCCTTATAAAGCATTTCACCTGACAAATTGAGAAGAAATGGTAGAATTAGAACACCAACTTTTTTAAACCTAATAAATTGATTAATGGATTCAATAGTTTCTAAGCTTACTAAAAGGAAAGCTCACAGAAATGTTATGCCTCCTAATTAAATTACACAACACCTATGAAGTACCAAATAAGTTGACTTTGCTTCCAAATTTAAGTTGTATACAAATCACTTGAGGATCCTGTCAAAATACGGATTCTGATTCAGCAGGGTTAGGCAGGACCTGAAATCACACAGGCAATGAGGGGGCGCTGGAGGTCTCAGGACCACACTTGTGATAACAAAGCTTTTCAGTTCGTGAGCACTGCTGTCCTGATTTCAGCTCACATCACTCACCTACACTCTTAAACTTTAAGAGGCAGTGTGCCATAAAGGTGAAAAGCACAGCAGACACCAGAGCCAAATTGCTGGGCTCAAATCCTGCCTCTACCAATTCTGTCTGTGTGGCTTTAGAATATTATTTTACTTCCCTGTAAAAGTTTTCTCATCTATAAAAGTAGGATGATAAGGCCAACAGGATCCAATGTGCTGATATTTGTAAGACACTTAGAATAATGATTGTCCCTTAGTTTTCACACTATAAAGTGCTTGATAGATAAATAAGCTTCTCCCTCTACTTCCAGTTTTGCCCTCTACCTTTGCACTAGAGTAGTTTATCTAAAATACAAACCTGGCCACGTCATTTCCCAAAATAAAACTCTGCTTACCTTTGCAAAGTATTTGCAACTTTTACATAGCAAAGGGCAGCTGGTAGTTGGACCAAAAAAATTGATGACAAACTCTTAGGAACTAGAAATGCAGAATTCCAGGCCTTTCCCCAGTGATTCAAATACAAATTAAAATCTAAGAAGCACTGCTTTAGCTCAATCTTCCAGCACTTCATGCCCTATACTTAATGTAAAAGAAGCACCAATTGATTCTGTTTCATGGGAGATGTCAGGCTTTTTCCTATTTCTGAACCTATGCATTCTGTATTTTCTGCATAGGTTTCTCTTCTCCTGGCTTACTCCTACACATGGTTGAAATTTAGGACAAGAATCACCTACACTAAGAATTTTCCTTGCCTACTGCCTTTAGGTTCCTCTCACTCGCACTCTCATGACATCTTCATTTCTCTGTCTTAAAGAAAACCACACCATCACTTGATTTTCCTCAACTAACCATGATCGTCTCATAGTTAGGCTCTCTAACAAATATATCTTTGTTCCTCCAGGATCCTAAACAATTCTTGAAAAATTCTAGGTATTTTTGATAAATGTTTCTGAATAAATGGTTTAACTTTGTGAGACAGAATAATCAGTTGTTCTTGCAGAAAGTCAATAAATATAAAGATGCCTCCCTATAAACATTTTTCTCTTATCTGTAGCTGTGACTTCCCTAAGGTCAGTGAGCAATTTAAGTCACACTTCAAAGTAGATTTCAGAATCTTAGAAACTGATCATTTTCTCATGATGTTGCCCAGCCATGTGAGAGCGGGTGATGGAATAGCTTAAGCTTGGCTAAAGGAAAACACTTGAGCAAAGGTGTGCAAGATGAGACTATTGTGAAAGAAATATTGCTCTTACTTACATAAGTGGAGTGTTTCATATGCAGTAATAGTTAACCGATTTTTTAAAAAGACATCTTTAAACAAGTGTCACCCCAAGTTGTAATATGTTGACAGTCCTGTGCTGGTTCAGCAGCTCCTGTTCTCTTACCATAATTAGTAGCTGGGCTACCACAAGGAGCATCAGGAAAACTGTGCTTGCCTTTTACTCCCAGTTTGGATGTCTGTCCTTGGGTGTTTCATAAGGCAAGCTTGTCTTCCCTTTCATGGCCTCTTAGGCTGAGATACATCTGAGTTCTGCTAACTTCTTGATGCCAGTTGAATCAATTAGATTCACTAGATACATCTAGAAAAAAAAAGAGAGAAAAAAAAAGACAAAATAAATCTCAAAGATGTTAGCTCAAGCTATATATCTATATCCCAGGCACAAAGCAGACTGAAATGGTAAATGATAAAAGAGAATTTTAAATGATTGAATGATGAGATGATGTCTTTGTAATCAAATGGGAATAGAATTCTGGTCATGGAGGGCTAATTGCCATCTCTTACCTCTGAAACATCCAACTGTATTTGTTTATCTACTTTTTAAACTTCCACTATATCACACATTGCTTTTTTTGAATAGCAAGGTTGCAAAAGAAATGGATAATAGCAGTGAAAAAAAATCATGTGCTAACTTTGGAAAGAACTGTACCGTGTGTGAGAATAAAGTATAAAATTTCCTAAATCTTTTACCTCCTGAGATCAGTAAGGAAGATCCCCTTTAGTCATAAGCAAACAACTAATTAGAAAGATTCTCTCCTATATTAAGTCTGAACTTCTAGGATGAAGAGAACTAGTGCTGAAATATCAACTGCACTTTGACGTAAAATTAATATTCATGTTATGAAAAAATTAGCACATTTTCACGTCTCCCTATTTAGAATAAAATCCTCTAAGATAATGCTAATATGTACAATTAATACCTCAAATTTCCGTAATTTCCATATATTTTTTCCATTTCCTGATGTATTAAAATTCCATTTTTCTCTTTCTTTTTTTTTTTTCCAGCTTGAATTCTTTAAATAGCCCAAAGGAATTTATGTTTGTTCTAGTATACAAAATTGTGATTTTTTGGTGTGGGTTTTTTTTTTTTTTTTTTTTTTTGGACTACTTGTTCTATAATTAGACACTCTTGCTCCATTTTATTAACATTTTTATATCTATAACTTTATGTATATATTTCCTATGCCTGCTTATAGCTATTTTTTTACTCACTTTAAACATTTTACTTGAGGGCAGGTTCTGTAATTAGCCTCTGTCCAAGACTTTGGCAAATAGCAGTTTGAAATTTAGATTTTAAAAGTTGCTTTTGCTCCGTTATGTCTGACGTAACCTGTCCACCTGTCTCTTAATCACTGCTGGGGAGAGGAGAAATGTTTGGCAATATGTTATTCAGGAAGCTCAGCTCATGAGATCTAATTAAAATTATAACCTGACATGCATGCTCCTTTTTGGGTCTAAAGAATTGGTTGTTCACAACTTTCCAATACCAAATCAATGTCGTCAGAAGATGTGCTAATTAGAATGAGAAACTGGCTAATTTACAATTAAAAAATAACACACTGTTGGCTTAAAACACTTGACATTTGTCAAGTGTCAAGTGTAATGATTCATTAAAACAGAGTAATATTAACTCTCAAATATTGGAAGAATATTTTTAGAGCATGAAACAACAATACCACATTATAGACTCATGAGATGTCTTACAATCAATATATCTCAACGTCTCCATATGGAAGCTCTCACCATCCTACTTGAGAGGTGAGTCTTAGAAATGCTAATAGTTGTGCTAGGCAACACAGAGAAACAGTGGCAGAACCAGGACTAGATTTCATGATTACTGACACCTTTATTTTACTTTTCAATATGGTTTCTATTTACACAGTTAAAAAGGCAACCTACATCTAGCTAACTAAAAGATTATTAGAGGGAAGAACATTAAAATAAATTTTCACTTTTTTTTTTTTTTTTTGGATGTTGAATTTCGGTAACATGATTTCTACTTGGGATGCAGCACAGACATTTTAGGAGAAAATGTGTTTTGGACCCAAGCTGTCCTAGATCTAGATAATAACACTGCCACTTACTAACCAGGGAAGTTCTTTAACCATCCTAAATCTCAGTTTCTTCAGCTGCTAAAAAAGGAAAAGATTGACCTCCAGAGATTTTTTTGAGTGTTAATTCTTATTATTACTCAGTAAACTATTTTAATCTTAACTAATGGAAATATTCTGCTTTAGCTTTGCTGCCTTCTTGCCCTTATTTTCTCACTATAGTCTTCTAGACTGCCACTTTAGCATTTGGTTATTTCAGAGTGACATTCATTTCAACAGTCAGCCCATCAACAATGTAGATTGCTGGACATGGTGAGTATAGGTCCTAATATATTAGAAATTTACAGAGAATGAAATAGTCATGATCCATATTTTTGAGGACACTTCCAATACACACACGCATATGCACATATGCAAACACACACACCAGTTCTTAGATAAATAAAAGCAAAAGAATATGCTATCACACCTTAGTGTCCAAGGACACTAAGATTTAAAACAGAAGATTTAAATAAGATCTGGAGGCTTATTAATATAATATCAAAACTGTCCAGGATACAATTGGAAATAACATCATTTCAAGAATCAGGAAAATCTCAAGTCATGCGCTTCTAGGACAATAACAAAAAATCTAACACATTTGTTATTAGAGTCTGAGGAAGAGAGGAGAAAGAAATAATGGATGAATGTTTACCAAATTAGGCAAAAGACATAAATCTACTGATTCCAGAACATTTGAGGAAAAACCAAACAGGATAAACCCAAAGAAATCCATGTCAAGTCAAATTAAAACCAAACTTCTGAAAACCAAAAATTAAGAAAAGATCTTGAAAGCCACGAGAGAGAAATGACACCTTACCTACAGAGCAGAACAAGTTAATGACGGCAGATTCTCATCATGACAACGGAGGCCAGAAGGAAACGTCGCAACATGTTTCAAGTGCAGGAAAGAAATAAAAGTCAAACCTTAATTCTTTATCTGCCAAAATTCACCTTCAGGAATGAAGAAGTAAAAATATTATCAGATGAAGGAAAACTAAGATAATTTGATACTATTGGATTACCCTGCCATAAATGAAGTGTTTGTAAAAGAAAGAAAAGGATAAGAGAAGGAATCTTGGAAACTGGGAAGAATAACAGAAAGCACAAAATCATAATTAAATAAATAAACTTTCTTTCTTCTCTTGAGTTTCCTAAAGTACGTTTTATAGTTGAAGCAAAAAGATGCGGTTCTCAATGCACATAGAAGAAATATTTATGACAAGTATATTAAACATAAGAGAAATTAAAGGTATTTAAAATTAAAGGTATTTAAAGGGAAGTAATGTTTCTATGCTCCATCAAACCGGTAAAATGTCAACACCAGTAGATTGTGATAGGCTATGTATATACACTCAAAATCACCATAGACAAATAGAAATGGAATTCTGAAAAATGTTCAAGTAACTCACATGAAGTCAGAAAAAAATACAGAAATGAAAAACAGAGGGAATAAAAAAATATTAAAATGGCAGATTTAATCCCTAATATATCAATAATTAAGTTAAATGCAAATGGTCTAAATATACTGATCAATTCAGAATCTGGCAGTGGGAAAAATGCCTAACTGTATGCAACAGCATTCGTGAATGAAACAATTATGAAAGGGCACTTATTTTTTTATTCCATTTATATATCATTTTTGAAATGACAGACTTATAGAAAGGATAACAGGGTAGTGGTTGCCAATAGTTAAAGATTGTTGGGGGAAGTAGGATGGTTGTGACTATAAAGACATAGCATGAGGGAGATCTTTGTGGTGGTGGAATAATTTTTTATCTTGATTGTGGTGGTAGTTACATGACTCTGCATATATGAAAAAAATGGCATAGCTCTATACACATATATTGTATCAATGTCATTTTTCTGGTTACAATTTTGCCCTCCAGCTATATGAAATGTAACCATTGGGGAAGTCTAGGTTAAGAACACATGGAACCTCTCTGTAATACTTTGCAACTTCCTGTGGATATATAATTATTTCAAAATGTTAAAAAGTAAAAAGGGAAACAGAAAAAATATGAATATTTGGATTTGGGGGAACTTAGGGAAAAGATCACATAGTAAATTAGTGAAAGGAAGAGCAATTGAAGTTGAAGTGACTCATGAGAAAAAGTATTGGTTTGAAAAAGCAAGGTTATGCATGTGGAAAATAGACAATTATAGTAACAACAAAAAATATATTTAAAGTATCTGTAAAGAGTAGTGTTCATGTATCAGGCTGTGGAGAAGAGCAAAATAGAAATAATATAGTGACCAATTCTTAACTAAATATAAAAATAATGTGTTTTTGAAGGAGTTTCATTTTTATGTAAGAAAATATATTGAAATTTATCCACTGAATGACCTGTTCACCTCCTGAGAAAATACATTTTGTTTGTGAAAGGCTTTGAAAGCATTTTATGATATGTATCAAAGAACTCAGGAAAATTAAGAAGATTTTTGTAGTATTGCTAGCTCTATCCCTAGTGATAACTAAATCTCTAATATAGCCAACTTCTAAGAGATACTCCTTGGCCTTTGAATTTCAATTTCCAGCTATCTTCACTTTGTCTTGGCTATTAAGTATCCTTACAACACTGACCTTATTTTATTGGGGATGAAAAGTAGTGGATACATAGAAGAAGGCTAAGGATCATGGTAATTTTCTGCTTGCTTAAAAATTTCTATTAAAACAAGTGAACTGAATTAAGGAAACAATAGCATTTATTCAAAGATTATAAGAGTTTAGTTTGACGTCTCATAAACAAGGAAAAATTGTTATAATTGTCTATTGAGATAATTTTGAGAGACCCAATCTTGGCGCAAATAGAAATCCCTTCTGGGAAAATTCATCATAGTCATCAAAATGTCATCAGTACCCAGTATCCAATGCAGCTTTGACTAAATATGATTAAAAAGTTTTATAAGAACATAGTTTCTACCATAGAGAAGTTGACCATCTCCAATAAATCCAAACCCAAGCCAATTCAAAAAGAACAGTCGAACAAATAAAGTTGATGGGTTATACATGTCACTTCATTTAATGATGGGAAATGTGAGTAAAAAAAAATAAGTGATGGAGAAAAGCACAGGAATATCCATTAGAATTCTACACAATGGAAATGAAGGCTATTTTGAAGAATGATATTATGGCCTGAACACTCAATTAACAATTGCAGAACTATTTATCCAGGATTCTGGTTATATACTGAATCACATCTCCAGAGCAGTGCATGAATATTCTGTGCATGTTTTGCAATTTGAGTTTACCACTTTTTGAATTTTACTAAATTTTTACTCATATTGCAAAAAAGTCTTTTCTGTACTTGCTGAAATATTTTCATGAATCTTTCCCAACTCACCCATCCACCTTTTTTCTAGGGCTACAGTTAACACCTTCGCAAGACACAAAAGTATATCTCAAACATCTATTCTCTGGCAATGAACTAAGTAATTTTATTGGCCTTCCTCCTAAATACAGATTCAAAAATATTTACAAAAGTGTATTCATTAGCTAAGTAACTGGCTCCTCCACACCAGATAACAAAGTAAAATGTTACAGTATGTTGTGGTAGGTCAAAGCTTTTCATTACCTTTGGATCGCAATTAGGTAGAGGCACTCTTTATTTCAAGCAGTAAAAGGTGAAATTTATATCATATCATTCTGATGATTTCTGAGTAACAAGATAAATCACACAGTTTTGACAGTATTTATAGTTATGCATTTAGTAACAAAAGTTTTGTTCATTCATTTACAGTTAAAAAGACTAAATTCAACAGCCTTTAAGTATTACATAGCATGACCATATAAATAACAATTTAACATAAAAGCATATCTTATAAATTTTTTGATAATCACAAATTTCTTGGATTATGATTATATTTCTGGGAGAGTAAGTAAAACCATCTCTGAAGATAACTAAGAACACAATAAGAGGAACCAAAATAACAATAACAAAGAACCCAGCGCGCATGCCTTTTTCTCAAATGGGATCTTTGCTGCACCTTGATAGTTTCCAGCAGATCTCACTGGAAATTGTAATCTTGAGATCATCAGAAAGTATCTTTTTCTCTAGACTTCTTTTCCTCATCACACAGAGAAGGAAATAAAAGTATAGGTTGCTTATGTTATTAAATTTCCTGGTTTTCCAATATCTCTCAACAAAATACCTTTGTGATCTTAAATTTTTAACCAAGGTTGATACAAAATTTGAAGCTTATAAATTTGATTCCAAAATATCATACACCTGTTTTTTTTTCCCACAAATTTATGAAATTATGCGTGTTAAATTCTTCAAATGATAAGGACCCCATGTAGCATTAGAAAGAAGATTAGTGATACCACCAAGATGTATTCTCAAGTTAAGTAATTCGCAGATTAAAGAAATTATTTCTTTAGCTCCATTCAAGAAGAACACATTATTGTGAATTTTTTTTTTTTTTATTATGGGTAAAAATCAAAATTCTCACAATACATACAAACATTTGCAAAATGATATATAAATATATATGCATATAAGTGTATTTGCTTACAAAAATGTTGTTTATATATATATATACATATATTTTAAGAGGTGCTTAGATTACCCAAAATATTACACGGAACCCACTGGTATTCCCATGTTGCCCACCTCCCACACCTCCCATCACATCCCACACAAACATCTCCCACAGTGTGGCCCACCACCCTCAATGAACTTACACATCCTGGAGCCTTGCCACCAACCATAGACCACAGTTGTGGTTATTTTGGGAACACCATTGGCATCTTTATACTGTAAATTATTTGAGAGTAAGAATTAGATGTACCTCACAACTTTACATAGCTTACTTAGAATTTTGCACCTACAGCAGATAGCCAATTGTTATGTTCAATTTGTTTATTTATTTATTTGAGAAGTTGTGAGCTTACAAAACAATCATGTATAACATCCTGAATACCCATACATCATTCCACCACCAAGACCTTTCATTGTTATGGAACATTTGTTACAAATTGTGTAAGAACATTGTATTAGTCAGCCAAAAGGGTGCTGATGCAAAATACCTGAAATTTGTTGGCTTTTATAAAGGGTATTTATTTGGGGTAGAAGCTTACAATTACCAGGCCATAAAGCACAAGTCACTTCCCTCACCAAAATGTGTTGCCACATGTTGGAGCAAGATGGCTGACCAACATCTGCCAAGAGTTCAGGCTTCCTGGGTTCCTCTCTTCCCAGGGCCCGATTTTCTCCAGACTCAGCTGGTCTGCTCCTCTGTGTGCTTACTTCCTGGGCTCCACCTCAAAACTCCCACATCAAAACTCCAACTCACTCCTCTGCGATGCCATGTAGTTTTATCTGTGAGTCCCTGCCCCCAATGTGTAGGATGTGGCCCAATCAAAGCTCTAATCATGGGAAGCGGCTGTGGCTCAATCAGTAGGGCTCCCGTTTACCATATGGGAGGCCCCGGGTTCGGTTCCCAGGGCCTCCTGGTGAAGGCAAGCCCGCCTGCATGGCGTGGCTAACTGACCCAGCGAGCACAAGCAGCAAGGGGGGGATAAATGAATAAATA
>JAKSZT010053928.1:40116790-40128280 GCA_026826555.1 Tolypeutes matacus
AAAAAAAAAAAAAAAAAAAAAAAAAAGCTCTAATCATAATTTAATCATGCCCAGGGACAGACCAGTTTACAGACATAATCCAATATCTATTTTTGGAATTCATAAACAATATCAAACTGCTACACTCCACCCTCTGAATTCCAAAAATACATGACAATATTCAAAAAACCTTAAATCAGTAACAATGCAAGTACAAAATCATATCATAATCAATTTAAAGAAATACTGTTTGTCTTGGGGCAAAGTCCCATCTGGCTATAGACCTCTGAAACTTACAAAACAATTTATCTGCTTCCAGTACACAAATAGACAGACAAAGGATAAACATTTTCATTACTATAATGAGAATTTGGGAGGGAAACATGAGTCATAGGTCCTCTACAGTTCAGTAAACCTGCAGGGCATCCTCCATTCAATTTCAAAGTCTGAAAGTCACTTTTAAGACAATGGTTTCTTTTCCTTGAGGCCTTATGGGGACCCACCCTTTCCACAGGCTTGCCCAACAGCCATTTTCTTGGTTCCACCCTAATCAAGTGTCTGGGTATTGATCAAGTTCCAGACCTCACCCTCCAAAAGCATTGGGGTGATTGCCACATTTTACCCAATTTTTGAGTTAGAGTCTTAACCCACAGTGAAGTGAAGACAACATCTTCCCTAACCTTTGGCACAGAGGCTCAACCCTCTCAGAGCAACAAGTTGACCACCTGGTCTTCCCTAATCTATGGGGAACAGATCTACCCTTCTCAGACCTGTGGGGTGCTGACCTTAACCTCCCTAATCCTTGAAGAATGTGACCCATCCACTCTGTACCCTGGGGTGGCAAAACTCTCCCCAAACCCCAAACATTAGCAGCGGGGGGCGGGGGGGGGACATCCACCCTCTTCAACTGCTGGGGCAAACTCACCATCTCTGTACACATGGGTGGGGTTCCTCTCTTGGCCCAAAGTGATGTCTTAATTCCAGATCTCAGCTTCCATGGTTTTCCTCTTAAAGTCATTTCCCCTTCAGTCTCTCCCTTCCATGTTTCTTTTATTCCAGGCTGACAGTGATTTTGTTCACAATTTTGGAATCTGTGCTCCTGAGAGTGACAGAATTAGACTCAAATAAGTCCTCCTGCACATGGTTCACCAGTCCCTTTTATTCAAACCTACATGTGATGCTGGAGTTTCTTAGGTATACTTCCAGAGACTGGAGCCTCCCGCCTACCTATATGCCAGGTGTGCATGAAATCTAGGTGGAGCTGCAACTCCTACCCTACAGCTCAATGGACTCATCCAAGTCACCTGGTGAGGAGACAACGATGGGAAATGGCCATCCCAGGGAATGGAGAGGGCCTGCATCTGTAGGCAGGATCATCCCACCCACCATATCCATGGGATATAAGCCCTCTCTCACTTGGAGTTGGAATGGACATCACCATCCCAGTCGCCTCTGGATTGGGGGAAGAACTATGGACTAGAGTGGACTTGATGGTATTCTCTTGCTCACATATGGTGATTCTTGCAATGCAAGAAATTATAACAATGAGGTAGAAAAAAAAAAAAAAAGTTTGTTGGTTTACCATGGTTCCACCATGGTTTATCAAGCCATCACACAGCAAGACTTTCCACAAGTCCCTCCTAGATAACTGCATTTTTCAATCCTGATTTACAAGTTCCAAGTTTAGTTAAATCCTCAAATGGGGCACTATCTCTGGGGACTTGATTTCCAGAGACTTGGAAGTTCTGGAATCAGATTCTGTTTTCTTTGTGCCCCAGCAGTTCAGTTCTCAGCTTGTCTCTCTCATCTAGCATTTTGCTATAAGCTGCAAGAAGAAGACAAGCCACATTCTCCGAGTTTACTTGGGAAAGTTCTTCAGCTAAATGCCCAGGCTCACCATTTTCAAATTCTGTCTTCCATAAAACATCAGAGGTCAAGATTGCTAAGTTCTCTGTGACTTTATACACAGATTGCCCTTCCTCCACTTTCCAATAATAGTTTAATCATTTATTTTTAAGGCCTCATAGAAAGTCTCTTTAGAGTCCATATTACAATCAACAGTCTCTTCAAAGCACTGTAGGTCTTTTCCACCATGCATCTCACGATTCCTCCAAAAAATACCCCTTACCCATTTATAAAACCATCCCAGCATTTTGTTAATTGCAAAAACACTTCTCCACTCTTTGGCACCAGATTCTGTATTAGTCAGCCACAGGGATGCTGATGCAAAATACCAAAACTCTATTGGCTTTTATAAAGGGTATTTACTTGAGGGTAGAAGCTTACAGTTACCAGGCCATGAAGCATAAGTTACTTCCCTCACCAAAGTCCGTTGCCACATGTTGGAGCAAGATGGCTGCAGACGTCTGCAAAGTGTTCAGGCTTCCTGTGTTCCCCTTTCCCAGGGGCTCAATTCTCTTCAGACTCAGCTGCTCTGCTCCTATATGTGCTTACTTCCTGGGCTCCAGCTCAAAACTCCCACATCAAAACTCCAACTCACCCCTCTACTCTGCTGTGTAATTTTAACTGTTAGTCCTTGCCCACCAAGGGGGTGGGAACACAACGTCCTAGTGACATGGCCTAATCAAAGCCCTAATTATAATTTAATCATGCCCAGGTACAGACCAGCTTACAAACTTAATACAATATCTATTTTTAGAATTCATAAACAATATCAAACTGCTACAAACATCATAAAAATATTACTGCTAACTGTAGTCCATAGCTTACATTTTGTGTATTATTTCCTTAACCACCCTGTCATTAATACCATGTATTAGTATTGTACATTTGTTGTAGTTCATGAGAGAACACTCTTATATTTGTACTGCTAACCACAGTCCTTCATCCACCACATGGTTCATTGCGTTTGCAGTCCCATGCCTTGTACACTCTATCCAAAGTGTACATTCAGTGACTCTCAGTTTTATCACAGAGTTGAATCATCATCGCCTCAATTTTAGGATATTTTCCTTATTCCAACAGATAAAAATCCCATACCTCTTTATACCTCCCTATTGTTGACCCTTAGTATTAATATAGTACTTTCTTTGCCATTGATGCAAGAATATTACAATATTACTTTTAACTATCATCCATAAGTTACATTAATTGTACTTCCCCCATGTATCACCACATCATTAACACCTTGTAATAGTGACGTACATTTGTTCTAATTCATAGAAGAACATTCTTGTTTTTGTACTATTAACGACAATTCTCATCTACCACCAAGCTCACTATGTTATACAGTCCCTAGATTAATCTCTAGCTTTCTTTCAACTGACATTTACATACCTAGACTACCCCTTTCAGCAACAATCACATTTATAAATCAGCAGTGTTAGTTACACTCACTATAATGTGTAACCATCAACTCTATCCATTTCCACACATTTACAATCAACCTTATTAAAAATTCTACAAACATTAAGCATCAGCTCCCCATTCTCAACTGTCATCATATCTCCTAGTAACCTATACTCTAGAAAAATATGAAACACTTCCCAAATTTCTGTGTCATCCTTGTGCAAGGGACTGTGCTAATCTTCTCTGTACTGTTTCAATTGTAGTGCATGTGCCACTGAAGCAAGCACTCAATCTACTTTTTTTTTTTTTTTAAAGATTTTATTTTTATTTATTTATTTATTCCCCCCTTGCTGCTTGTGCTTGCTGTGTCCATTTGCTTTTGGCATTTTTCTGGGTCTGCTTGTCTCCCTTTGTTGAGTCATCTTGCTGCATCAGCTCACTGCACTGCAGGCCGGCTTGCCTTTACCAGGAGGCCCCGGGAATCGAACCCAGGGCTTCCCATATGGTAAACGGGAGCCCAATCAATTGAGCCACAGCCACTTCCCCACTGAATTTACTTTTGCTTATAGTTAAGCCCAGTCATTTAGACATCAATTTGACTTTATATTTTGTTCATTTGTAGAAGAAAACAGGCTGTTTACTTTTGCTATGCAAAACTTATGAACAGTGAAAAATAATGGTATTTTTAAAATGAATAATGCCACCAAGTTTAAAATAGGTCAACATCAAATTATTTTCATCTTCATTTACATACCCATTTTTATTTAGCTATTAAACTTTTAGCAAACAAAAAAATTAAGCTACTAGGCAACAATTTAAAAGCCTCATTTGAATTTTTTTGAATACATGATTTGTCATTAATTCAGATGGAGCTCAACTAATCTTAAACACTGGATGATTTTTGTCTCAAACACATATTATCTGTTTTTCTTCTATAATTTTTCTGGTTTTATCTTTTGGCATCTGTACCCCTGTATTGTTTGGAACTTATTCTTTTGTATAGTATAAGGTTCAGGTCTAATTTTGTCTTTTCCTAATTCCCAATTGCCCTAGCACCATTCATTAAAAACTCCATCTTTCAGAGCAAATGTGGCTCAACTGGTTAAGAGTCTGCCTCCTATATGGGAGGGCTCGGGTTCAGTTCCAATGTCTCGTGAAAAACCAAAAACAAACAATAAACAAAACAAATGAGAAAGACAACTCAGGGAAGCTGATGTGACTCAGTAGTTGAGCGCCAGCTTCCCACATACAAAGTCCCAGGGTCTTTTAATTCTGTGCCATGTTCTATTTGTCTGTTCCTACCCAAGTACTACACTGTTTTAATTATAGAGGCTTTTATGGCATGCTTTTATTCCAAGTTTTTTCCTTTTCAATATTTTCCCAGGTATTCCTCCATGTTTGTTTTTCCTACGTGAACTTTATATAAAGTTTTCTGACTTCATAAAATGTTTATTGGCATTATCTTTGGGACTGTGTTAAATTTGGAAATCAAATTTAGCATAACTGACATCTTAATGATGTTGAATACCAAGATAAGGAGACATCTTTCCATTTGTTCAAGTCTAGCTTTGGATCTTTCAGGAAAGTCTTTAAAGATCCCCTCCTACATGTATTGCACATTTCTTTTAAGTTTAATCCTAAATTTTTAATATTGTTATTGCTATTGTAAATGAGATTGCTCTCTACCATTATGTTTGGTAACTGGTTATTGGTGTCCATGAAGGCTATTGATTTTCATATGTTAAGTTTATAATCTTATATAAGTTTATATACTTCACTGGATTCTTGTCTAAAATAGTTTTATCATTAATTCTCTGACGTTTTCCAGATATAGTGTCATATGTTCTGAAAATAGAGATATTTTAATGTCTTATCATTTTCATGCATCTAAATGATTTCTCTTATGTAATTATATTAAGCAATACCTATAGTACCCTGATGAACAGTCGAGAAGATAGTAGGAATTTTTGCCTTGTTCCCAATAGTGGTGGAAATCTTCCTAATTTCTCCCCATTGATTAAGATACTAACTTTGGACAAAGATTATATATAGTTTATTATAACAAGAAATTCTATTTTCTTTAGTAATTTTTTTATCAGGAATAGATGTTGAATTTTATCAAATTATTTTTCAACAACTAAGGAGAAATGAAGTGTTTTTTCCTCCATAGACCTACCCATAGAGTGTAGGCTATCAATAGATTTCCTAATATCAAAGTACTTTTGCATTCCAGAAATAAATCCCTTTTACTTTATTGTACTATTATTTTTAAGGTACTGTTGGTTTCGGTTTGTAATTTTTAAAATTAACTTTGATATTTCTCTCCAGTTTTTCTTTTCTTCCTTCCTTCCTTCCTTTCTAAATTTCTTTCATTCTTTGATTCTTTCTTTGCAATTTTCATCAGGTTTAACTGTCAAAGTGATATAAGGAAGTTTTCTTCCAGTTTTAATGCTCTGGAAAAATTTAGAGAGCATGGATAGACTATGGACTTTAAATGTTTCCACTTGTATTGCCACTCTGTCTTTCATATAAACATAAAATATCACACAGAGAAACTTTTTGGGAAGGAACCAAAAATTACCCCTCCCCACAGACAAATTAAAAGCTAGGTTGAAGCATGATTTCCATATGCTTTGAGAATTCCATTTGAAAAGATAAATATGGCTTAATATTTCCTAAAACAAAATAATAGGATATTTAGTATTAGCTATAGTGGATTTATTTGTAAATCTTAAAGATATTTCTAGATAATTGACCATGTGATAAAGCATATAGTAAAAATGATTTTTCTACAATGGCAAACTCCAAAATAGTAGTATTTTTTTTCTTTACAGAATCATTTTCCAATATCAGAATCCCTAGTAAGTTGCCAGTGTGAATCCTTGACTTCCAAAAGACAATAAGTAGTTGAAAATAAATATTATAGGTGATGCAGTGTTTCCTCACATAATTGGCTGTCATACTTCTGCATTTTCTCTCCCTATTCTGAACTTAGGGAGGTCTGTGTCACTTCTCTCCCAGAATAACAGGTTCAATAACTGTTTGACTTTATTTGAAGCTAATTGCTAATCTCATGGTCCTTTTCTCTCTGTTAGAAATATTCCCTGAAAATCACATCCAGTGGTGCATTCTAAGTAGTTCTTTTGCCAGAACTTAAGAAATAAAGCAGCTTGAACAAAGAGAAAAGTGAAGCATAATAGCTCCATAAATTAATATCTAGCATTCTTTATGGTTACAGAAAAATGTAGATAATCCATGTAATTTTAGGTAAAGCAAATACACCTACAGTTGAATTTGATGACAGTCTCTCTGTAAGAATGTCATAAATTTTTTGCAACTGAATATTGTCTTGATTCGATTAAGAAAAAAATCCCATTGTACTTTTGGAGGAACATGAATGTCACCGTAAAATAAGAAACGAACTGCTAGAATTTTTTAAATAGATGTCTATGTAGTTCAGTATTGTCCAGTAATTTTTCAGAGAGACAGATTTCCAGGTACAGATGGGCTATTTATGCATTCACGTTGGATGTCCTTTTTGAAAATATTCACTGCATCTTTTCATCCCTCCTGTCTCCCTCCAGTTTAGAAGAGAAATGGATTGGGTCTATAATGGAGAGAACAACCTTGGAAGTTCAGGAGCATCATTCCAAAAGTGAGGTGAGACCTGATCAGTTAAAAGTCACCTCTAGAAGGTGGTCGCCATTATTTTCTACTGGTGATAGCCACACATTAGAAAACATGAAACCCAAAACTAACACGAGTGGAAGCTGCTATCCTGCAGTGAAGGGGTGGAGATGGGAAGGAGGTAGATCTATGCAAGTGACTCAACAGATGTGCTTTTCCATCTGCCTCTCTTCAGAGCAGTCTGCTCTTGTTTGTCCTTGGAAATCTAAGTGGGCCAATCATTTGTGTTTAGATTCCTTGACATGTACTATAGCCATGCACCTGAACACAGGGGATCCTGTGCACAGAGATTTGCCCATAATTTATTTTACCTCTATTTATGGCTCTACGCAAATTTAGAAAAGTAGCTTTGCCCGTCTCTTATAGTTTTTGGATCTTCTCTCCCATCTATCCAGATTAATACCACCTCTGTGCCCCTGTCTTATTTACGGAAATTGCACGGAACAAATGCAGTTCCCAGGACCCCCTCTGATGTCTCACCTATCAGACTGGGAGACGAATTAAGCCTCTTCCAATCATTTAAATAAGGTAATAAACTAGTTTGAAGACAGCCTTAAATGCCTGAGTTACCCAGGGGCAAATTTATAAACATTTGTTAAATTATTATTGACTGGTGAGGGATTACCCTTTTATCTGACCCAGATTGCATAGGCATACCCTTGCTATTCTTATTTTAAGACAATGAATAGAAAATGATGGAATTTTGGATCAAGCGCTGGTAAAACATATAGCAGAGTGGGATTTACCATGCCTGGCACTCTTCTGTGGAGTTTTAGAAACAGACAAACACTGAACCACAGTATTGGGGGTTCCAAACCAGGTATCTTTAAATTTTAAAAGCCACGCATGCGATTCTGCTGCATCCCACAATTGAGGCCCAGTGTTTCAGAGCCCTGCCACTCAATGCATGGTCCTGGGACAGCTGCATTGGCATCACCTGGAAGTTGTTAGAATTTCGGAATTTCAGGGCCCACCCAGACATACTGAATCAGAATCTGCATTTTAACAAGCTTCCTGGTGATTTGTATGCACATTAAAGTTTGAAAAACACTACTATAGGAGCAACCACAACAGGATTCCATAGCCAGGCCCAATGAGGGAAGTAGCTACTGAAAACTGGCAGACGGTCCTGAAAATAAAACTACACTAGTAAGATTGCCAATGGTAATTTAATTGCTTTATGTCCATTCAAGTAAGTTCTAAGTTAAGATCTTGATGGTCTGGTTTTAAAAAACAGGGGGCTTCATGATAAATATCATCACATGAGTAAATCAATTTCATGGACCCCATAGTTCAGTCAAACAACTTATCTATTCCAAGAGACACAGGGAAAACTTTCGCTTTGCAGAATCTGAACTAATTTTTAAACTTTCCTATGTTCACTCAAGTTTAAGCCCCCATTCCCCAGATTTTCTTTATTATGCTATTTTGACTAAGTCACATAGGAATATAGAAAATTAAAATATTCAAGATGCTAGAATGAGTAGCTTATCATACTATTAAATATTTATTGAACACTAACAAGTGCCAACTCTATAAAACACAGTTAGATGATGCTATTTCCCAGAACGGTACTAAAGACCATGCAAAACAATAACACCTGTGAAAGCACATGTGGCTCTGACTTGCAAGACTCACAAATTTAAAATAAAATGTGTCATTTAGACCAAGGCATTCTTAAGCAATTGACTTAGTCGCCCTGGGGAGTTTGTGTTCCTACAATGAACAATCTTTCTCTCTACAATCAGCGCTTTTCATTGCACACTTTTTTATTTCTAAAAATAACCAAATACTTAAAGATTATTTTTCCTAATTCTGGAATGATTTCCCATCTCTCTCTGGACCTTAAATATTTATGTTGCTGTCTGACTGTAATAAATCTGCTCAAAAACTCTCTTGTGGAATGACAAAATTATTTTAATGATCATTATGCTAAGATTTTTTGCTTTAATTCTGAATGAAGGCATATTAATATTATTGGAATACAGATAATATGCAATTTGAAAGCATTACTTTCTTAAGGAAAAACCCTCTTCCGGAAAGCTGATCAAGAATAAATGATACCAGGTAAGGAGGTCTTTGTAATCAGTCTCATAATTCTAAAGATTTTTTTCATGGTTTGAAAATATCAGGTACAATAATGACAACAATGAAAGAGTTTTGTTGAAATGAAACATTTGCTTTTCCAAACAAACATTCAAAGATTTCCCTTCTGGGCTGACTGGTCCATCTGTGCCTTCTCTGTGGAATCCTATCTATATGCCAGTCTTTATGCTTGCCAGAACTCAGACAGAATATGATACTCCGTTGATTTCATTCGCTGTGATTCTACATGGTGTTGTTTCATTTTGGAGCATGACCACATTGAATACCAGGTGGACTTGTGTGAGGAAGTCAGGGTGAGGCTTGCAGGGTTTGAAAAGAATGATGGAAGTGAGGAATGCATGCATAAGTTCACAATCTGCTGCTATGTATAGGTGATTACATAAACCAGATTGCCACTCATTGTTTCATCATTCAGTGAGCCATTCAGCAAAATATTAGTTACTGTGAAGACTGGAAATACCAAATCAAATGAGACAGAGCTATTTCTTTGACAAATTTAAACTTTAGAAGCGCATCATATCAAATATTAAACTTAAATGCGATTTTCAAAAACTAAACCATTCCATATTTCCGAAATCTTATTGAATGCATTAATTCACTAAAATGAACCCATTGTTCTTATGCACAAATACTTAGGTCAATGTCTTTCTTATAAAACTTAGCACTTTTGAATAATATCAGATGCTTGCTGTTTTCGTTTCAGGATAGGTGATGGATGATGGCATCAAGAGGGAATGATTAGAGGATGCTATATTCCCATAACACATCTTACCCCTCCCACAAAAGGAAATTAATAGTTGCCGACCTTTCTCTGTAGTCACACAGTCATCTCTAAGCCTGAAGCTGCTCTCAGAAAAGTGGGTTTCCTGTCGCAGTCCTCCTAACTTCCATAATGCTCTTAAATTCTCTCTGCTTAGTCTAAGTCTGCTATTCTCCTCACCACCCAGCTCAAACTATACTTTCCCCATTAAAGTGTCCTAGGTTTTTGCAGTCTGCATTGTTTTCCAATTTTGTTGCTCCACAACTTGCATTGTTTGACAATTTGTGACCATAACACATAACAGGCTGGGGCATATCTGTACGTGGTCTTTTTTTTTTTAAGGTAAAACCAGGAATTGAACCCAGGTTCTTGTACATAGGAAGCAGTCACTCAACCACTGAGCTACTTCTGCTCCCCAGAATGTGGTCTTATAAATGATTGCTCCACATCATTTCTTTCTCCAAATAGACTTTAAGCTCTTAGGAAGAGCTTACGTCATTACATCGTGGGCATCCCCTGTTTGTACAAGTGAGTGCTTACTGCATCCACAGCAAAGGCTCTATAATTAGTTATTGATTGATTGATGGATTAATTGATTAATTGCTAGGTAGCTCCTCTCCAGGTCATATTTCTTTTAAATATTCATCACATAGTGAAATAAACAGAATCATATCCTGGAATTCTATTGCTCAGAAATAGAAATATAAGAGGAGTCTCTTCATATCAGTAATTTAATATATTTATAGCATGTAAGTTTCGGGCAAAAAAATGCTTCTTTGGTTGAAATGAGAAAAAGGATAATTGAGCTTACACTGTAGCAGAGTAGATTAGTTATAAAATGTAGAAGGGGAGAAATCGGGGTGAAATTTTTCAAATCATTTAAATTGATATTTAATATACTTGGAGAATGTAGATGGCATCTAACAACAATTATATAAGGTTTAAGATTTTGTGAGATAATCCCAGTTTCAAGAGTTCTGGCATATTTTGACCTCGACCTTCAAATCATAATAATCCCTACATCATTTGGGCAAGATGAAGCTTCAGCACCAAGAAAGAATAGAGTTCCATTTTTGGTCAAAATTTCAGACCCTCATGCTTCATTTGCCTTTGTCCTTTCCATTGGATATATCCCTACATTTCCTTCACTTTGTTGCACAACCACCCACCTAAAAATTATAAAAACATCACCAGTGCAACCACAGTTTGCTATTAAACCTTTGTTCTACCTCCAATTAGCTGAAGTTGCATTTCAGTATTTGCCCCTGGAACCTGCTCCTGCTGTTGCCACCTGCCACATCCCCTCCCTGCTGCCATTTATTTCTACTTTTCTATAGATCCTTGTGTTTTATCCTTCCAGGAGACCTTTCTTCTGAGGTTTCTGTAATTTGAAATATTGTCTGTGAGAAAAACAATTACTCTGTGTTTCTGTGGAGTAAACAGTTTTCTTTATCTGCTCAAATACTTCCTTGTATTTTTATTATGAAAAGTTGATTCCTTTTCTTTTTTATTTCTATAAATAAAACCAAGAATTTTTATCCTTACTTTAGCCCTTGATTCAAATGATCAAAACCCTGAAATCAGGAGTAGATATAACTCAAGTGGTTGAGCTACGTACGAGGTCCCGGGTTTGATCCCCAGTACCTTCT
>JAKSZT010053928.1:40133280-40177638 GCA_026826555.1 Tolypeutes matacus
CTGACAGGGAGAAAGATGTATATATCATTTTGCAAATGTTGGTATGTATTGTGAAAATTTTGAATTTTACCTACAATAAAAAAAAAAAAAGACATTTGAAAAAAAAAAGAGAGAGAGAGAAAAGGGAGGGGGAATCGGGGGCTTTTCTTCAATGAATTTGGCCAGCAGAGCATACTTTAAATCTCAACTCTGGCCAGACCAAAACACAAGAAAATGGAGATTGAAAGACGCACCATCGTGGAAAGGTGCACTGACAAGTGCCATCTGCTGGCCAGTCTGGAAATTGCAGGGACAAAAACTGCCTTTGGTGCTCTCTGTGCCCTAACTCCAGGGAGAAAATCTGCATCCCATTAGTGAGTCCCTGGCACAATTTTGATAACTTAAGCTAGGCAATTTTAAAGACTTAGAATAAGTTGTGCCAAAAAATCAAAGAAGAGTTGTGAGGGTAAAAGCAATAGACAAGAGAGAGAAATTGGCCATCAGAGTAAATTTACCAACATATTCAGATGCCTAGACATCAGCAAAAACTTACAAACCATACTAAGGAAACAGAAAGAGATAACTCAGCCAAAGGAACAAACCAAATCTCCTGAGGAGATACAGGATTTAAGACAATTACTCAGTGATAATCACACAACTCCCCTAAATCAATTCACAGAACTGAAAGAAAATATGACTAAAGAGATAAAGGATATTAAGAAGACACTAGGTGAAGAGAAAGAACAATTTGAAAGCCTGCTAAGAAAAGTAACAGAATTTATGGGAATGAAAGACTTGACATATGAGATTAAAAATATATTAGAGGCACATAACAGCAGATTTGAATTGCTCAAAGACAGAATTAGTGATTTCAAAGACAGAACATCTGAACTAGAAAAGAAAGGAAAACAGAAAGAAAAAAGAATGAAAAAATGGAACAGAGTTTCAGGGAATTGAATTACAACATGAAACGCACAAACATATGCATTTTCAGTGTCCCAGAAGGAGAAGAGAATGGAAAAGGGGCAGAAAGAAAAGTTGCGGAAATAATGACCAAAAACTTCCCAATCATTATGAAAGACATAAATATCAATATCCAAGAAGAACAATGCACCCCAAAAAGAATAAATCTGAAAAGACCTACCCTGAGACACCTACTATTCAGAATGACAAATATCAGAGATAAAGAGAGAATTCTGAAAGCAGCAAGAGAAAGCAAAGCATCACATACAATGTAACCTCGATAAGATTAAGTCCAACACCTGATCAGAGGCGAGATGAAAATGGTATAATATATTTAAGATACTAAAGAGAAAAACTGCCAGCCAAGAATTCAGTATCCAGGTAAGTTGGCCTTCAAAATGAGGGAGTTTCAAGTCTTCACAGGCAAACAAAAGCTGAGAGAGTGTGTAATCCAAAGACCAGAATTATAAGAGATACTAAAGGGAGTTCTGCAGCCTGAAAGGAAAAAGCAAGAGTGAGAGACTTAGAGAATAGTGTAGAAATGAAGATTATTAGGATGAGTAAACAGAAAGCCAAAAGACAAAATTGATGAAGTATGTAATGCCTTTACAATAATAACACTGAATGTTAATGGATTGAACTGATAGAAAGGATAAGGAAATATGAACCTATTATATGCTGTCTACAAAAGATTCATCCCAGATGTAAGGAAATTACCAGATTAAAAGTAAAAGCTTGGAAAAAGATAGTCCATGCAAATAGGAACCAAAAAAGACTGAAGTAACAATACTAATATCAGAAAAAATAGATTTTAAATACAAAACTGTTATAAGGGTTAATGAAGGTAACTATATATTATTAAAAGTGGAAGTGTAGCAAGAAGAAATAACTATACTAAATATTTATGCATCTAATCTGAGTGCCCCAAGATCCATGAGGCACACACAGGCAAAACTAAAGGGAGAAATAGATGTTTCTACAATAATAGCTGGAGACTTCAATACACCACTCAGTATTGGCTAGAACTTCTGGACAGAGAATAAATAAAGAAACAGAGAGCTTGAATAATATGATAAAGGAACTAGACCTAAAAGACATCTATAGAACATTGCACCCCCAAAATCAGGATATACATTCTTTGCAAGCGCTCATGGATCCTTTTTCAAGATAGACCATATGTTGGATCACAAGAGAAAGCTATATAAATTTTAAAAGATTGAAATTATACAAAACACTTTCTCTGATCATAATGAAAAAAGCTGGAAATCAGTAATGGATGGAAAAAGGGAAAATTCATAAAATATGGAGATTAAACAACACACTGTTAAATAATCAGTGAGTCAAAGAAGATATTGCAAAAGAATTCAGTAAATATCTCGAGAAGAACAAAAATGAGAATACAATATATCAAAACCTATGGGACACCACGAAGGCAGTGCTGAGAGGGAAATTTACAGCTCACAATGCTTACGTTAAGAAGGAAGAAAAAGCTAAAATTGAAGATCTAACTGCACACCTGGAAGAACTAGAAAAAGAACAGCAAACTAATCCCAAACTAAGCCAACAGAAAGAAATTGTAAAGATCAGAGCAGAAATAAATGAAATCGAGAACAGAAAAATCAATAGAATCAACAAAACCAAAAGTTAGATCTTTGAGTAGATCAACAAAATTCACAAATTCTTAACTGTATTGAGAGAGAAAAAAGAGAGAAGATGCAAATAAATCAAATCAGAAATGGGGTGTGGGGGCATTACCTCTAACCCTGCAGAAATAAGAGATATCATAAGAGGATACTATGAACAACTGCATGCTAAAAAACTAGTCAATATATATGAGATGGACAAATTCCTAGTAACACACAAACCATGTACACTGACCCTAGGAGAAATAGAAGACCTCAACAAACCAATTTCAAGTGAAGAGATTGAAACAGTCATCAAAAACCACCCAAAGATGAAAAACCTGGGACCAGATGGCTTCACAGGTGACGTTTACCAATCATTCAAAGATGTTCTAATACCAATCTTGCTCAAGCTCTTCCAAAAAATTGAACATGAAGGAATGCTACTAAACTCATTCTATGAAGTCAACATCACCCTAATACCAAAACAAGATAAAGATACTATGAAAAAAGATAAGTACAGACCAATATCTCTCATGAATAGAAATACAAAAATTCTTAACAAAATACTTGCAAACTGAATCCAAAAGCAAATTAAAAGAAATATACACCAACCATGATCAAACAGGTTTTATCCCAGGTATGCAAGGGTGCATCAACACAAGAAACCCCATTAGCATAATAAATCACATTGATAAATTAAAGAAGAAAAATCACATGACCTCGATTGATGCAGAAAAGGCATTTGACATATATAGCACATTTCTTGATAAAAACAGAAGATAGGAGTAGAAGAAAGCTCACTCAATATGGTAAAGTGCATAAATGAAAACCCAACAGCTAGCACTGTATTCAACAGTAAAGACTGAAAGCTTTCTGACTGAGATCAGGAACAAGACAAAGATGTCCACTCTCACCATTATTATACAATATTGTGCTAGAAGTTCTAATTAGAGCAGCTAGACTAGAAAAAGAAATGAGGTGCCCAAATCGGAAAGGGAGAAGTAAAACTTTCACTATTTGCTGATGATATGATCCTATATCTAGAAAATACTGAAAAATCCAAAACTAAGATACTATAATTAATAGACAAGTTCAGTAAAGTGGCAAGATACAAGATTACTACGCAAAAATCAATAGCATTGTATACACTACTAATGTGCAATATGAGGAGGAAATTAGAAAAAAAATTCCATTTATAATAGTGACTAAAAGAATCAAATATTTAGGAATAAACTTAACTAAAGACATAAAGGACTTGCATTCAGGAAACTAAAAAACATTGCTAAAAGAAACTGAAGAAGACTTTAATAAATGGAAGAACATCCCATGTTCATGGATTGGAAGACTAAATATCGTTAAGATGTGAATTCTACCCAAACTGATTTATGGATTGAAAGCAATCTCAATAAAAATCCCAACAGCATTTTTTTGCAGAAATCAAAATGCCAATAATCAAATTTATTTGGAAGAATAAGGGCACCAAATAGCCAAAAATGTTGTTAAAAAGAACGAAGTTGGAGGACTCTTACTTCCTAACTTTAAAGCAGATTACTTAGCTATACTGGTAAAAAAAGCATGGTACTGGCATGAAGACAGACAGATTGACCAATGGAACTGAATCAAGAACTCAGAAATAGACCCTCACATCTACAGTCAAGTGATTTTTGACAAGGCTGTCAAGCCTTCCCAGCTGGGACAGAACTTTCTATTCAATAAATGGTGCTGGGTACACTGGATAGCCATATCCAAAAGAAAGAAAAAGGACCCCTATCTCACACCTTAAACAAAAATTAACTCAAAATGCATCAAGGACCTAAATATAAATGTGAAGTTACCTAGAAGAAAATGTAGGTAAACATCTTAAAGATGTTTACACCCAGAGCAGGAGAAACAAAAGAAAAAATAGATAAATGGGATTGGAGAGATAGGGACACTTATTCACTGTTGGTGGGAATGTAGTATGGTACAGTCACTGTGGAGGACTGTTTGGCAGTTCTTAGGGAAATTGAATATAAACTTGCCATGGGGCCCAGCAATGCCATTACTATGTATATACCCAGAAGAACTGAGAGCAATGATACAAATAGACATCTGCATACCAATGTTCATAATGGCATTATTCACAATAAAAATTTGTAAATAACCCAGGTGTCCCTCAACTGATGAATGGAAAACAAATTGTGGTGTAAACACACGATGGAATATTATGCAGCAGTAAGAAGAAATAAAGTAGTTGAAGCATATGACAACATGGATGAACCTGGAGGACATTATGTTGAGTGAAGTAAGCCAGACACAAAAGGACAAATATTGTATGATTGTGCCATTATGAACTAAATACATTATGTAAACTCATGGAATTAATAACCATAATATAGGTCACCAGATAATAGAATATGGGTAGAGAATGGAAAGCAAATGGTTATTCTGTATGGCATTGGTTAAAAGGTTGTTTGTAAATCTTTGGAAATGAATAGAAATGGTAAGAGCACATCATGGTGTTTGTAACTAGCTGAGCTATTATATAAGTATGACAGTGGTTTAAAGGGAAAACCTAAAAACATTTATATTACTAGAAGGAAAGCTAAAAATTAACCTGGGAGTGTATAACATAGTGAAATCTCATGTAAAATATGAATATGGGTGATATTGCATATATAAGATGGTTTTTACAAAATATAAATACAAATAAACTAGAGAAAAGAAAACAGAATAGCAGCTATGTATGGCAGGGGAAGCATAGAGAGATTGAAAAGTAATGAGTTTTGTGTTTTTGTTTAGTTAGTTGGTTTTTGTGTTTTTTTTTAATCATTATTATTATTACTGGAATAATCAAAATGTTCTAAAAATGATTGAAGCGATACACAACTACGTGATTATATCGAATACCATTGATTGTATAATTTGCATGGATTTATGCCTTATTGGTATGTATCAATAAAATTGATTTGTTAAAAAAAAATAAGATAGCAGCATTGAATCCAAAAATAAGAGTAATCAAAATAATTATATTAACGTCTCCAGTTTGTTGGACTAAAGAAACAGTGGAAAGCTATACATTATTGACAAAAGACAACTCTAAAATTTAAAGCCACTGATAGTTGGACAGGAAAATGTTGTAAAAACTTATACCAGGCATAACTTACCCAAAAGATAGTTATTCTGGCAAATATAGGGATCTGAAGGCAAAAAAGCATGATTTAAATAAAAAGTATCACTATATATTAATAAATTTATATCAATTTACCAGGAAGATGCAACGAAGTCCAAAGATGAATTACCCAATAGCTAGTCTAAAAACTATATAAAGAAAATGAACAGAATTATAGGAAATTGTGTGCAAATATCTCATCAAAATTGAAGACATTAAAACACCTCCTTTCTGAATTCAGTGATCAAGTACCTTAAATACCAAACGGAATTAATAAACTTGCTCGTGTGGATATATGGAAACAGTACCTAATAAATTAAAACCTCCTTTTTTAACCTTAGATGGAACATTTCTAAAGTGTGTCTAGGTGCAAAGTGTTAAAGCAAGGATTAAAAATTCCAAGTATTTGATATATATATAGAGAGAGAGAGGGAGAGAAAATACATTTCTAACCATACACAATCACTTTATAAATCATTATCTAAAGATAACTAAAACAGGTATATTATTGAAATTAATAATGGTATTTAACAAGATTATCAGATATAAAATCAAGTACTAAGTTCAACTGAATTTCTATACATCTGTTTCAAAAGTTAGAAAATTAAAAATTTAAAATATATCAATCATAATAGTAAAATACAATGTATATAGGAATAACTCCAGCAGACACTGTATGAAGCTTTACAGAGAAAATTATAAAAGTTCATTGGAAGACATTTAAAAAGACCTAACTGGAAAGAATTAAAAGACTCAATATCATAACAAATACCCATTTCCTTTAGTGTATAGAAAGGCTACAATTTTATTTCCTATCCCAACAAGGTCTTTTGTAGAACTTGAGAAGCTGATACTAAAATTTATATGAAAGAGCAAAGCACCAAGAATATTCCTCAAGCAGATCTAGGTGAAGGGATTTGTCCTATCAAAACACAAGAGTTACTACAAAACTGTAGTAATTATGATGCTATGTTATTGGTGCAACATTGTGCAAATACACCAACGGAAGAGAATAAGGAGTCCAGCAATAGCCCTACACTTATTCTGAAACTTAAAATTCTGTCATTGTTGATCACTGAACAAGGGGGAAAGTTATATTTTAAAAAGTTGCTGGGACAATTTATTGTCCATATAAGAAAAAATTGGACCACAATTTTATACCATATAAACACCTCTTACAGAAAGCTTGAGACAAGTTTATTCTGGAGATATTAAGAGCTTTTGAAAGGAAAGATCTTAAAACTTTAGAAGATAATGTGGGAGAATATCTATACACATTTTAGGCAGCAGAAATTTTAAAAAACAAGAAATCAAAATGACTTTAAGGAAATATTATTAAATATAATGAATTAAAATGAAAAAATCTGCTTATCAAAAGGTACCATAAATCAGTGAGAAAGGAAGCTGAGAGAAGATAGTTGTATTCATATATGCAACAAACAGTATCTCAAATATATATAAATTCCTATAAATTGATAACTAAAAAGTCAAGGGACCTAACTGAAAAATATACAAAATATATAAACAGATAATTTACAGAAAAAAAATATCAATCACCACATAGTTTGGTGATTATCTCCCCTGTAGTGATCAAGAGATGCAAGTTAAAACTAAAATACAACATTATGTCAGATTTTGATAAAAATTTAAAAATCTGACAACACTATGCATTTTCAAGGGCCTGGAGCAATGGTAATTTTGACACATGGTTGATAGTAGTGTACATTGCTGTGACCACTTTTTAAAAACAATTTTGGTATTATCTAGTAAACTTAAACATACCCTATAATCTAGCAACTTCATCCTAAAGGAGTGCTTCTTAAAACTTTTTGTGTCCATAGGATGAGATCATTTTTGTACCGCATACTAGAGTAATGGATGAGGCTGCTTACAGCCCCAGGGTTGAGGGGATCAAAGTATTTGCACATGTGTAACCCAATGACAGCATTAACTAATTAGGAATTACTACCCTAAAAAACACCTTGCAATATGTATCTGAAGACTGGTACAGGAATTTTCATGCAGCATTGTTTGTAATATAATTTTTAAAATTGAATCTAATCCACATTGTATTAGTCAGCCAAAGGGGTGCTAATGTGAAATACCAAAAATGGGTTGGTTTTTATAAAGGGTATTTATTTGGGGTAAAAGTCCACAGATACCAGGCCATAAAGCGTTAAGTTTCTTCTCTCACCACAGTCCATTGCCACGTGTTAGAGCAAGACAGTTGCCAGCGTTTGCCAGGGTTCAGGCTTCTGGGGTTCCTCTCTTCCCGGGGCTGCGTTTCTCTCCAGGCTTAGCTCCTGTTTCTTCCACAAGGTCAGCTGGCTCCTGTTTCCTCCACAAGGTCAGCTGTAGACGATCAGGCAAACGGCTTGCTTCTCTTCTCCTAGGGTCTTCTTTCCAAAATCAAAACTGCTTCTCAAAAGACTGCTTCAACTATCCTTTGCCTTGCCTTTTATATTCGATTCCCCACCCACCAAGGGGTGGGGCTCAACACCCTAATCCTAACCTAATCATGCCCAGATTAACAGATCAGTTTACAAGCATGATTCAATTATATTTTTGGAATTCATAATTAAATCAAACTGCCACACACACATATGTTGAAAGTACAATGTATAAGTAAATTATAATCTATTTATAACAGAAAGCATATGCTAAATGTCAACAGATTAATCTCAAGAGCTAGTATTGATTCAAGAATCCAGTCACCAAAGAATGTATGTAGTTTGATTATGAACCTCAAAAAACAAGCAAAACTAATCCATAATGATTTTAGGACTACGTACACATGTCTTAAATCTTTTTTAAGTAAAGAGATAAACAAACAAAAGATAATGGCAATCTCTCATATGAAGAGATTGCAGCATATTTGGAAAGTGTCATCCAGAGAACTTGAAAAGGACTAGGTCAATTTCTACTTCTTGGGTTGGGTGGAAGATATACCAACAATTGTTATTTTTTATATTCTTTTAAATCTGTTATATGGCTGGCAATAGTCTTCTTTAATGCATGTACTTCAGAATTTTATTATGAGTAACAAATTACTCATCATAAGTTTGACACACCAGTGGTATGACTGAAAACTTGTGCTCTACACCAGAAGAGAAAATTAGAAAAATAATATAGATATCTGTATAATGTAGAAAATAATGACTATGTCAAAAGTTTGTTTTGATGGATAAATTGGTTAATATGTATATAACACTCAAAAAGGTACCTGAAGTACAGTAAATGCCCAATAAATATTAGACATCATGACTAATGATGATTATGATAATAGAACAGGCAATGACACAAAATGAATTTATAAGTCCCAAGAAATTTAATACTGATTCTATTATTTAACAGTCCATATTCAAATTTACTGAATTATTCCTCAGAAGGGAACCCTTTTAAGCAGGATGCTGCGTCCTTTTAAATCGTCTTTGAGTACTTCTTTCTGGCATAACAGGGTGTCCCAGCCTCACCTTCACTTTCCATAAGCCATATCTGGAATCAGCCATTTCTCCGTGGGTCCCTGGTCCGTTTTACTGAGAAATGTATTTAGAAACCAAGATCTGGGCACTAAATCTGCCCATAGTGACTGGAATGTCACTACTTCTAGGCCCTTTCTGTGGATAGAGCTAGAAGTTTCTTTAAAAGTCCTGAGTTCCATTCCCAGCCATAGTGAAATAGCCGGAATTGGACTTAACCCGCCACCTTAAATAACTATAAAACTGGGGAACTGTTTTTAAGCTTTGGACAACAAACAGCCCCACGTTGCACTTCTGTGAGACAAGGGAAAAGTGTGAGTTGAGCTTTCTGCCTGAGGGTACTTTCTGTTCCACAATCTGAAACCCAAACAGAGAGAATTTTGCTAGATAGAGGAAGCAAAGCCTTAAACCAAGTGTCGTGGTTTGATACTATACTTCCCAGAAAAACATGTTCTTAAATCTAATCCATTCCCGTGGGTGTGAACCCATTGTAAGTAGGACCTTTTGAGGAGGCTACTTGAGTTTGTTCTGGATTTTTTTACCATGCTGGTTCATGGAGGTCTTCCACATTGCCTTTTTCTTTTTCCCCCAGATTCTAACCTATTAGGGGGTTGGCCGGAGTTTAACCAATCAACCAGTCTCCTGTGGATGGGCATTCAGGTTGTGTCAATTTTTTGTAAGATTCTGTAATGATTATACTTATGCATGTGATGTTTTGTAAATATGGATTGTATCATCAGGATAAATTCCTTTAAATGAAATTGCAGGGTGAAAAGGTAAATGCATATGTAATTTCGTTAGATATTTTAAAATTCCTTTCTTTGGGTATGCAAAATTTTGCACTCCTATCACCAACGTATAAGAGTGTCTGAAAATAAAAATAAAAATAAAACAGTGGCTGTTTCTCCACAGTCTAGCCAACAGAATGTATTGTCAAACTCTTTAAATTTTTTCTAAACTAATAGGTAAGTATTGGTAACTAAGTATAGTTTTAATTTGCCTTTTACTAATTATGATGAAATAAGCTTCTTTTCGTATGGGTGAAGGTTATATGTATATCTCTTTTTCAGTGAAATATCCGATCATGTCTTCTGCCTGTTTTTTAATCAAATTTTATTTTCTCTTAATTAAAAAAAATATATTTATACATAGGGGTTTGTGAAACTGATGTATGCTGCAAAACTTTTTTATGCACTTGGTCATCTGACATTGCTTATTTGTTTGTTTACTTATTCTACTACGTAAACTGTTAAAAAATAATTTTGTATAATCTAAATTACCAATTTTTATTGTATTTGGATTGAAAGCAATATTTATAAAGACTTTCACCACATCCAGATTATAAAGAAATTTTCCCATGTTTAAATCTGGTAGTTGTATATTTAGACACCTGGTTCCTTTGGATTTTGTTCTGATGTATGGATAAGGAACAAATCTAGTTTAGATTTTTCCAAGTGGTTATTCTATTGTGTTGATAACATTGAATAAAAAGCTTACTTTTTGTGGGGGCGGATTTGAATTGCAATCTTTATAATACACTAAATTTCTATATGTACTCAAGTCTATTTCTGGCTTCCTTATTCCATGATTTCATGTGCCCATAATACACTATTTTACTTAGAGTCACTTTATAGAAATAGTTCATCTCTGATGGAGCTGTTTGTCCCCCACCCCACCTTGCTCTTTTTTAGAATTTTCCTAGCTCTTCTTAATGTTTTTAGTTCCATGTAAATTTTAGAATCAACTTTTTCATTTCCATTAAAAAGTTATTGATATTTAATTGTGATCATGTTAAATTTCTATATTAACCTTGAGAGAATTGTTATCTTTATGATATTGAGTTAAGCTGTTCAAGAAAAAGGTTCAAATTCATCTTTTGTGCTTTTTGGAAGTTTAAGATTTTCCTTATATAAATTCTGCATAGTTATTCTTAAGTATTTTATTTTTTTTGTTGTTATTGCATTTTTCTTTTATATCTCCTAAAAATTTAGTGCTTGTATATAACACTACAGAGTTTATACACTAATTTTAATATTCTGCTAACTTAATGATTTCTTTATCATGTGTTTTTGTTTTATCATAAATTTATTTAGGGTTTGCAAATGTTCTATCATATCAACTGCAAATAAAGATAGTTTATTTTCTTCTTTTCTAATTTCCAGTTGCCAACTGTTTTCCCTTGTCTGATTTCATTGGTCAGTACTTCTAATAGAGTGGTTCTCAACTGATGTTGCTTTTGTCCCTCAGGGGACATTTGGAAATGTCTAGAGATATTTTTGGTTGTCAAACCTGGATGGGGTGCAGTGCTGCTGGCATTCATGGGCTGAGGCCAGGAATGCTACTAATATCCTACAATGAACAAGACAGTCTTCCACAGTAATTATCCAGCCCAAAATGCCAATAGTGCTGCGTTGAGAGACTCTCCTCTAATACAGTGTTAAATAGTAGTGAAAACAGCAAATATTTTTACCTTTTTTCTGACTCCATGGGAAGGCCTTTTGTGCTTCTCCATTAAATAGAAATTCTGACTTCATTTTCTTGCTGCTGTTGTTGTTTTGAAACTTTTTATTCTTTTACTGGATCAAGTTAAATAGCATTGGGATTATCTGGGCATTGACAATTTAGTACAGGCCCAGTGAAACCCTCTGGGCCTGTATGAACCAAAAGTTATTATCTCTTGGAAATGTTATCTCTGGGATAGAATTGTAAGGTAACAACTGGGAACAACTTGTGATTTTCAAAATTAAAAAAAAAAAACTAAAAAAATTTATGACCTGTAATTTTTTTTAACTCTTTAATCAAAGGGTGTGTATATGTATATATGTATGTATGTATGCAAATATAAGTATAAAATTTATGTATGTAGTTTAACCCTACTTACAGAACTAGTGTGGTCAATGTACACATAGGTGGATTGGTATCTTATGTGAATCATGGGTTCTAGGAGAGTTACCCCGAGACAGGCTTAATCTATCTGTGATGGTTAGGCTCATGTGTCAACTTGGCCGGGTAATGGTGCCCAGTTATTTGGTTAAGCAAGCACTGTCCTGATTGCTACTAAATCATCAGTGAGTTGATTGCATCTATGGTTGATTACATCTACAATCAACTGAGGAGATTGCCTTCAGCAATGAGAGACATCTCATCCAATCAGCTGAAGGCTTTAAAAGGAGAAGTGATGACTCAGCAGTCAGAAGAGAGAATTTCCATCTCTGCTTCAGACAGAAGATCTTCTCTGAAAATCTTCATTAGAGTTTCTGGCTTGCAGCCTGCCCTACAAAATATGGACTTGTGCACACCCACTGTAGCATGAGACAATTTTATAAAATCTTATAATATTTACAGCTCTCTCCTATCAGCTCTGTTTCCCTAGAAAACCCTGACTAATCCACTACTACGTGTTCATGCAACCCAGAGAATCCAAGTGTCCCTAGCATCTTCACACACCAGAGGATTACCCTTTTACAACCTTCTAACCAGAGTAAATATCCAGTCTGACTATATGAACTCTAATCTTTTCACCAACTATGTCTAAGAATCCTCAGGCCATCTACTTATGCCAAACTGTTGCTCTGAAGTTTACATACATTCTGAAGATTACATACATCTTTTGAAGATAAAATTTTAAAATGCCACAAATCTGTGCCAGATATTAATATAAACCCAATTGTAGTAAGTCATTGTCACATTAAAAAAAACCTACAATGAAGTTCACCTGAATTTGTGTTTTTTTTAATTCACAGATAGAATGAAGATCCTTGGACTTCTAAAATAACAAAGAAAGATTTAATTGTGCTCAAAATAGTTTATGTTTTAAAACAGTTTTGGATTTAATTACTCTAATTGTTAGAAATGAGAGGTTAAAAGGGAGAACTCCTTATGCAACTGACCAGAGCATCCTCTTGTGAAATCAGTATGAATAGTTGAGGATTTTGTTCAGATTTTTAAAGCATGGCATGTATTTTACAATCAATATTTTCAATGACCTTTCAATAGTCATATACTACAAGAGTTAGTAGAAAAATTGATGTGCAGCAAAATTATGAATACATAATAGATGCTATCCAGCTTTATTTTTTAATTTCTTTCTTTGTCAGTTATTTGCCATATCTTAAAAATGATGCAATAGAATGAGCCAAGAAAAATCTCCATCTACATTTCATGTATTATTCATATTAATTTAAAAAGCAACTAGCTTTCAAAGGGTTAGCCCCAGAGAACAAAAATTTTTATAGTCACCTTTAAATTATATTAACATAGCCAGAAGCTAAGAAATTTACTTTATTAAACACAACATAAAGCAAATTCAAATTTATGTTTAGTAAATGCCTCATTTCCACAGTAGAAGACTTTTCTAAATCTCTTATGATATTTTAGAATGCAGACAGGTTTGCTATGATGGTCTGACTTCAAACTGGATGGAGAGATGCCAATTTCCTTCCATAGTTTTGTTCTGAACACATAAAGAAGAGATCATATCCTAATCCAATACAAGTTTCAAATGATGGTAAGTATATAACAATATTCTTAATTGCAACTATTTAACTTACTTAAGGAAATACTATTTTGAAAAATGTATTGTAAAAAATCCTGTTATAAAGAACTTTTCTCATCTTGAATGAACACTGAATCAGTATTATTTCATTTGGTTGAGTCCCATTTTCCTAAAGCAAATAGTTGTTTAGCCAACTGGAGGGTGAAACATATGTTGTGTACATTACAGGCACTGAGTGAATATTCGCTCATTGATTAATGATGGCTTTTTTTGGCATGTGATATTTGGTTTATGGGTTTAAACACTAATATACCATTTAGAATTCTTGATTGCAGATGACAAAAACATTGCTAAAGAACAAAGCATAAGCCATAGAACCAGGCTGGCTTCAGGGTGGTTTGATTTGATTTCAAACACTATTTTCAATATTGTTTCTCCTTATATGTGTTCTGCTTATTTGTGTTGGCTGCATTCTGAGACAGGCTCTATATTCATAGTGCCAAGAATATTGCCAGAGCTCCATTTTCACATCATTTCTTGTTCATATTCACTGGAAAAATTAAGGCTGCATCCCCAATAAAGCCAATATAATCTTCACTTATCTAAGTCTCTGCTTGGCCAATTTAGAATTACGTGCTCATTTCTGAACCAATGACTCTCACCAGAGGTTGGTAGCACTTTGATAGGTCAGGCTTGGGTCTTGGGCAAGCCCTGGAGTCAAGAGAGAAGCAGGATTCATTTGAAGCACATGGTCTAAGAGTTTTAGGTTGGTGGTTACTGTAAAGCAGAAAAGGAAGGGAAGAATGCTGGTTAACAAAAAACTAAAACAATTCTATAACCCAAGAGAACTAATTAGAAAAAAGAAGAGAGGGTAGAAAGATAAAGTAAAATTACCTTGTTCTAAAGAAAGTATCAGTAAAATAGTGATCTATAGAATGTCAAAGGAAGATCTAAGATCAAGGAGATCTAAGATGGCAGAGTAAGGAGAAGCTGGCTGCAATTGTTCTACAGAAGCAGTGAGAAGACAGGCAGGCTTGTCAGGCATAGAAGAAGCAGCGGACATATAGGGCAATTGGCATGGGCAGCTGGCGAGGAGGGGCCTAGTGGGACACTGGTGACCTGAGAGGGAGACCTGGTTTTTGTTTTCTTTTCTCTTTTCTCCTCTTCTTTTTCTTTTTTTCTCTCCTCTTCCAGTGACCCAGGGGATGGTAGGGCCATGGAGCATGTAACAGTTTGAATTTTGTGAATCCCAATAAGCAAAATTATGTTTTAAACTAATCCCTTCCTGTAGGTGTGAGACCCATCTGACTGGATTTTGTCAGTGGGGAGTGATCATATTGAGTTTCCACACTCTTGCTGGGTCTAATATAAAGGGAGACACAGAGAGAAAGATACAGAAAAAGGGAGCTGCCATGTTTGATTCTGCCATGTGTGAGAAGACTGAAGGAAAACAGAAGCCCCCAAGAGGCTCAAAAAGCTGAGGCCCAGAAGGAGACAATACCTTTGCCTAGTGGCTCACAGTTGAGCTCCAAGAGACAGAAGATATGGGAGGGGAAGGCAGAGACCTTCTCAGAGAGTGGCAAACCATCTTGCTTCAGCATGTGGCAACTACACCAGGATCAACAGTAGCTGACTTTGGTGAGAAAGTATCTCTGCTGATGCCTCAATTTGGAAATTTCATGGCCTTGGAACTGTATGTTTTTTACCTCAAATAAATCCCTATTATAAAAGTCAATACATTTCTGGTACTTTACATCAACAGCCTTTTGGCAACCTAAAACAGGGTGATAGGCTGGTGTGGGTGGTTGGTGAAGAAGGTCCTAGACAGTTGCCAGTAGCCTGAGAAGGAGGCCTGTTTTTCTGTTGTTGTCTTTTCTTTTTCCCTTTTCTCCTCTTCCATTAATTTCTTTTTTTTTTCTTTTGATTTTTTTCTTTCTCTTTTTTTATTTTTTCCTTTTCTTTTTTCTGAAACATGGACAATTGGAATTAGAATAACTGGAATCAAGTGTCCAAAAAGATCCTTAACACAAAGCCAAACAAAAAATAAAACACTACCCTGAAGAGACAAAAATGTCTTAAAAAAAGAAGAACAAAGTTGGAAGACTCTCACTTCCTGACTTTAAATCATATTACTTAGCTACAGTGGTAAAACTAGCATGGTACTGGCATAAAGATAAACATGTTGACAAATAGAAAAGAATCAAGAACTCATAAATAGAACCTTACATCTATGGTCAAGTGATTTTTTTCCTTTATTTTTTGTGGTCAAGCAATTTTTGACAAGACTCTCAAACCCTATGAGCTGGGCCAGAACAGTCTCCTCAAAAAATGATTCTGGGAGAAACAGATAGCCATATCCAAAAGAAAGGAAGAGGACCCCTATCTCACACTTTACACAAAAAATTAACACAAAATAGATCAAGGACCTAAATATAAAACTGACAACTATAAACTCCTAAAAGAAAATATAGGGTATCATCTTCAAGATCTTGTGGTAAGTGGTAGTATCCTAAACCTTACACCAAAAGAATGAACAATGAAAAAAAAAAAAGATAAATGGGACTTCCTCAAAATTAAACACTTTTCTTCTTCAAAAAACATTGTCAAGAAAGTAAAAAAGCAGCCTTCTCAATGAGAGAAAATATTTGGAAACCATATATCTGGTAAGAGTTTGATATCTGTGTTATATAAAAGATCATACAACTCAGTGATAAAAGACAAGCAACCCAAATAAAAAATGGGCAAAACACTTGAACAGACATTTCTCCAAAGAAGAAATACAAATGGCCAAAAAGCACATGAAGAAACGTTCAATATCATTAACTATTAGGGAAATGCAGATCAAAACTACAATGAGATAACATTTCATACCTTATTGAGTGGCCATTATTTAAAAAATAAAAATAAACAGAAAACTAAAAGTGCTGGAAGGATATGGGAAATAAGAACACTCCTTCACTGTTGGGGAGAATGTAGAATGGTGTAGCCTCTATGACAGGCAGTTTGGCAGTACCTCAAAAAGCTGAATATAGAACTGCCTTATGATCCAACAATCCCATTACTAGGAATATATTCTGAAGAACTGAAAGCAAAGACATGAACTGACATTTGCATGCTGATATTCATAGCAGCATTATTCACAATTGTTAAAATGTGGAAACATTCCAAGTGTCCATCAACTGATGAATGGATAAACAAATTGTGGAAAATATATACAATGGAATACTATTCAACATAAGAAGAAATGAAATTGGGATGCATATAAAAACATAGATGAACCTAGAGGACATTATTTTTAATGAAATAAGCCAGACACAAAAGAAAAAATATTGTTTAGCCTCACTAATATGAACTACAGGGAGGTTAACTCTACATTATAGGTTACTAGGAATAGAATGTGGGTGGAGAATGGGAGCTGATACTTAATGTATGTAGAATTTTTAATAAGGTTTTCGTTAAAATGTGAAAAGGAATAGAGTTGATGGTAACATATTTAGTGAGTATAACTAACACTGCTGATTTATAAATGTGACTGTGGCTGAAAGGGGTAGCCTACAGATGTAAATATCAATTGAAAGGAAGCTAGAGAATAAACTAGGGAATGTATGACATAGTGATTTTGGTGGTAGATGAATATTGTAGTTAATAGTATAAATATAAGAATATTCTGTTACAAAGTGTTAAGAATATGGTGATACATGGGGAAATTACAACTAATGTAACTTATGAACGATAGTTAATGATAATATTGTAATATTTTTGCAGCAATGGCAAAGAAGATATTATATCAATTCTAAGGGACAACAATGGGGATAAAAGGTATGGGATTTTTCCTTTTGAAGTAATGAAGACATTCTAAAATTGACCCTGAGGTGATGAAAGCACAACTCTGGGTTGAAACTGAGAGCCACTGAGTATATGCTTTGAATGGACTGTAAATAGCATGGGACTGTATAACACAGTGACCCATTTGGTGGAAGATGGACTGTAGTTAACAGAAAAAAATATGAAAATGTTCTCTCATGAACTATAACAAATGTATAATACTAATACAGGATGTTAATAATTGGGTGAGATTGGGGGGAAATACACAAAATGTAAGATATAGGATAAAGTTAGTAGAATTATTTTGACAATGATCTTTCATAGGCTGTAACAAATATTTCACAACAATACAAGGTGTTGTTGGTGGGGTGATGTCTGGGAGTGCTGTATGATGTTACACATGTTTGTTTTGTATGTTCATAACTTTAATTATACACTTACTCTTTATGTATGTTCATGTATGAATGATATACTTCAATAAACTTTTTAAAAATACACATAAAACCCAAGGCAAGAGAGAGAAACTGACCAACAGACTAAACCCATCAAGTTAAATAGATGCCTAAATATCAACAAAAAATTACAAGCCATATTAAGAAAAAAAGAAGAGATGGTCCACTCATAGGAACAAAATAAAAGCTGGAGTATACACAGAATATGGAACTACTAATCAAAAATGTCCACACATATCTCCTAAATCAATTCAAGAAAACGAAGGAAGAGATAAAAGATATTAAGAAGACAGTGGGAGAGCATATAGATGAAATTTTAAATATACATAAAAATAACAGTTCTTATGGTAATGAATGTCACAATAGAAGAAATTAAAAATACAGTAGAATCACACAACAGCAGATTTGAACAGGTAGAGTAAAGAATTATTGAATTAGAAGATAGGATATCTGAAATCACACAGAGAGAAGAATAAAGAACAATATGGAAAAATTGAGCAGGGACTCAGGGAATTGAATGACAGTGTGAAACACACAAACATATGCATTATGGCAGTCCCAGAGAGAGAAAAGAAGGAAAAGGGGGCAGAAGGAGTGTTTGAGGAAATAATGGCTGAAAATTTCCCAACTCTTTTGAAGGACATGGATATACATGTCCAGGAAGTACAGCATACTCCAAAAGGATGAATCCTAGCAGTTCTACTTCAAGACACACATGAATAAGATTGCCAAACACTAAAGATCAAGAGAGAATCTGGAAAGCAGCAAGCAAAAAGCAATTCATCACATACAAGGGATGCTCAATAAGATTAAGTGCTGATTGTTCATCTGAAACCATGGAGGTGAGAAGGCAGTGGTATGAAAAAATTAAGGTACTGAAAGAGAAAAACTGCAGCCAAGAATTTTATACCCAGCAAAATTTTCCCTCAAAAATGAGGGAGAGATTAAAATACTCACAGACAAAAAAAAAAAAAAAAAATTTGAAAGATTCATCAGCAAATGTCCTGTCCTTCAAGAAATACTAAAGGGAGTGCTGCGGGTTGAAAGAAAAAGAGTATAGAAAGGTTTGGAGGAGAGTGTAGAAAGGAAGATTCTTAGTAAGGGTAACTAAAAGGGTAAAAAGAGAAACAAAAATAATATATTATATACATAAACCTAATGATAAAATAGATGAAGAAAATAATGCCTTTATAGTAATAACAGTAACTGTTAATGGATTAAACTCCCCAATTAAGAGACAGAGATTGGTAGAATTGATTTAAAAAAAAGAGCTCCATCTATATGCTATCTAAGAGCAACTCACTTTGGACCTAAGGACACAAATAGACTGTAAGTAAAATGTTAGAAAATTATTTTCCACATAAACAGTAATCAAAAAGTAGCTGGGGTAGCTATTCTAATATTGAATAAAATAGACTTAAATGCAAAGCTGGTGTAAGAGTCAAAGAAAAACACTATATATTAATAAAAAGTGCATTCTACCAAGAAGAAAGAACAATCATAAATATTTATCCACCTAACCAAGGTGCCCCAAGGTACATGAGACAAACACTGGCAAAACTGAGGGGGAGAAATAGATGCCTCTACAATCATATTGGAGTGCTTCAATACAACACTCTCAGTAATAGAACATCTAGGCAGAGGATCAGTAAAGAAACAGAGTTCTTGAATAATATGTTAAAGGAACTAGACCTAATAGACATATGCAGAACCCTACACACTGAAACAGCAGGAAAACATTCTTCTTTAAGTGTTCATCAATCACTCTCCAGTATAGACCACATGTTAGGTCACAGAAGAAGTCACAATGAATTTAGTAGGATTGAAATTATGCAAAGCACTTTCTCTGACCACAACATAAGGAAGCTGGAAATCAATAATGGCTGAAGACTGGGAAAACTCACAAATATATGGAAGTTAAACAATACACTAAGACAATCAGTGGGTCAAGAAGAAAATTGCAAGAGAAATCAGTAAATATCTCAAGGAGAATGAAAATGAGAGCATAACATAACAAAACTAATAGGAAGGAGTTCCATGAAGATGGCATCAGAGTAGGCAGGCAGTGCTCAAATCTCTCATAAAAACAATGGAGAAAAGACCAAAAGCTGTCCAAGGGACCGGCTTTGAGGATCAGCAAACCAGGACAGTGCTACACAACTCCAAGGAGGGTGAGGGACAGAAAGAGGAAGAACCCAGAACAACAAACATGAGTTACCAAACCCTGTGGTGGCCAGGAAGGGCTCACATATTCCATCTGCAAGATACTAAGATGGGATAAAACCCCTGGCTCACTGCAGCTGACTGAGAAGAACAGATATCTTCCTCCCTGTCAGATGTTACAAGGGAAAAGGGAGAGGCCATCAGGAGGCTTTTCTTCAGTGAATTCAGCCACAGAGCACACTTTGAATCTCGGCTCTGGACAGACAAAAATACAGCAAAGCAGAGATCGAAAGAAGCATCTCCATAGAGGGGTGTGTCAATGAACACCATCTGCTGGCTAGTCAGGAAATTGCATGGAGAAAACCTGCTTTTATATCCCTTAATCCCAACTCCTAGGAGAAAATCTGAGTCCCATTAGTGAGCCCTGGCATGATTTTGATCACTTTAGCTAGGCAATTTTAAAAACTTAGAATAAGTTTAACCAAATATCAAAGAAGAGCTGTGAAAAAAAAACAATAGGGATGAAAGAGAAATTATTCATCAGAATAAATTCACCAATATGTTCAGATGCCTAGACATCAGCAAAAAATTATAAGCCATAGTAGGAAACTGGAAGAGATGTCCCAGCCAAATATCTGGAAGAGATACAGGATTTAAAACAATTAATTAATCATTATCACGCAACTCTCCTGAATCAATCCAAAGAATTTAATGAAAACATGACTAAAGAGATAAAGGATATTAAGAAAATACTGGGTGAACATAAAGAACAATTTGAAAGCCTGCAAAGAAAAGTAACAGACCTTATGGAATGAAAGACTTGATGGATGAGAATAAAAGTACATTAGAGGCACATAAGACAGGAGAACAGAAAGAGAAGAGAATGGAAAAAATGGAACAGGGTCTCAGGGAATTGAATGACAACATGAAATGCACAAACATATGCATTTTTAGTGCCCCATAAGAAGAGCATGGAAAAGGGGCAGAAAGAATATTTGAGGAAATAATGACCAAAAAATTCCCAAACCTTATGAAAGACAGAAATATCAATATCAAAGAAAGACAACACACCCCAAGCAGAATAAATCTGAACAGACCTACCAGGAGACACCTAATATACAGAATGACAATTATCACAGATAAAGAGTGAATTCTGAAACAGCAAGAGAAAACAGAGCATCACATACAAGGAAATCTCCATAAGATCAAGTGATGGGGAAGCAGATGTGGCTCATGCGATTGGGCTCCCATCTACCATATGGGAGGTCCAGGGTTTGATTCCCAGAGCCTCCTGGTGAAAGGCAGTCTGGCCCATATGGAGAGCTGGCCCAAGCAGAGTGCTGCTTCATGAAGTGTGTAGGCCCACACGGAATGCTGGCCCACATGGAGTGCTGGCCTGCTCAGGAGTGCTGGCCCGTGTGGAAAGCTGGTGCAGCAAGATGGCACAGCAAAAAGAGACACAGAAGAGAGACAATAAGAGCTGCAGCAGACCAGAGAGCTGAGATGTTGTAAGAGATTGAGTGCCTCTCTCCACTCCAGAAGGTCACAGAATCAGTTCCTGGTGCCACCTAAAGCAAAGACAAGCAGACACAGAAGGGCGCATGGAGGGAAGACAGCAAGTGCAAAAACTATGGGGGGGGGGATGAATAAATCTTAAAATAAAAAAAAAAAAAGATCAAATGCCAACCTCTCATCAGAAATGATGGAGATGAGAAGAAACTAGTATGAAGTATTTAAGGTATTAAAAGTCAAAAGCTGCCAGCCAAAATTCTGTGTCCTGGAAACTGTTCTTCAAAATGAGGGTGAGTTCAAAGTCTTCACAGACAAACAAAAACTGAAAAAGTCTGTTACCAGAAGACCAGAATCACAAGAGATATTTAGGGAATACTGCAACCTGAAAGAAAAAGACAATGGCGAGAGACTTGGAGAAGAGTGTAGAAATGAAAATTATTAAGAAGGGTAAATTGAAGGGTAAAAAGACAGACAATACTAAGATATATCAGAAAGCCAAAGGATAAAATGGATAAAGTATGTAATGCCTTTACAGTAATAACACTGAATGTCAATGGATTGAACTCCCCAATCTAAAGAAATAGACTGATAGAATGGATAAAGAAATATAAGCCTACTGTATGCTGTCTATAAGAGACTCACCTCAGATGTAAGGAAATGACCAGGTTAAAAGTAAAAACTTAGAAAAAGATAGTCCATACAAATAGTAACCAAAAAAGACTGAAGTAGCAATACTAATATAAAAATTTAAAAAAAAAGATTTTAAATGCAAAACTGTTATAAGGGATAATGAAGGTCATTATATATTATTAAAAGGGGAAGTGCACCAAGAAGAAATAACTTTACTAAATATTTATGCACCTAACCAGAATGCCCCCAAGATACATGAGGCACACACTGGAAAACTTAAGGGAGATATAGATGTCTCTACAATAAAAGTTGGAGATTTCAATACACTACTCACAGTATGGGTTAGAACTTTTGGACAGAGGATAAATAGAGAGCTTTAATAATATGAAAAATGAACTAGACCTAACAGACATCTATAGAGCATTGCACCCTGAAAATCAGGATATACATTCTTTGCAAGTGCTCATGAATCCTTCCAAAATAGACCATATGTTGGTTTACAAAAAGGTCTAAATGAATTTTAAAACACTGAAATTATACAAAATATTTTTTGTGATCATAAGAGAATGAAGCTGGAAATCAGTAATGGATAGAAAAGGGGAAAATCATAAATATATTGAGATTAAACAATACACTCTTAAATAATCAGTAGGTCAAAGACATATTGCAAGAAAATTCAGTAAATATCTGAGAAGAATGAAAGAAAACACAACATATCAAAACTTATCACACTGCAAAGGCAGTGCTGAGAGACAAATTTATAGCTCTCAATGCTTACATTTAAAAAGAAGAAAGAGCTAAAATTGATGATCTAACTGCACACCTGGAAGAACTAAAAAAAGAACAGCAAACTATCCCAAAACAAGCCGAAGGAAAGGTTTAGGAAAGATCAGAACAGAAATAAATGAAATCAAGAACATAAAAACAACAGAGAAAAAAAAAAAGCTGGATCTTGAGATCAATAAAATTGACAAACCCTTAACTAGACTGACAAAGAAAAAAGAGAAAAAAGATGCAAATAAAATCTGAAATGAGAGGGGGGACATTACCACTGACCCTGCAGAATCGAGAGAGATCTTAAGAGGACACCATGAACAAATGTATGCCAAAAAGCTAGACAATATTCACAAGATGGACAAATCCCTAGAAACACAACGAACCACCTGCACTGTCCCCAGGAGAAAGAGAAGATCTCAACAAACCAGTCACAAGTGAAGAGATTGAAACAGTTATCAAAAATTTCCCAAAGATAAAAATCTGGTACCATATGGCTTCACATGTGAATGCTACCAATCATTCAAAGACGATCTAACACCAATCTTGCTCAAGCTCTTCCAAAAAATTAAACAGGAGAGAATACTACCAAACTCATTCTATGAAGCCAACATAACCATAATACCAAAACCAGAAAAAGATACTGTGAAAAAAGATAAGTACAGAACAATATAGTTAATGAATATAGATGCAAAAATCCTCAACAAAATAATTGCAAAATGAATCCAGAAGCACATTAAAAGAATTATACACCACAATCAAGTGGGTTTTATTCCAAGTTTGAAAGTGTGGTTCAACACAAGAAAATCAGTGTAATAAATCACATTGATAAATTAAAGAAGAAAAAAATCACATGATCCTCTTAATTGATGCAGAAAAAGCATTTGACAAAATACAGCATCCTTTCTTGATAAAAACACTCCAAAAGATAGGAATAGAAGGAAGCTCACTCAATATGACAAAGTGCATATATGAAAACCAACAGGTGGCATTGCACTCAATGGTGAAAGACTGAAAGCTTTCCCACTGAGATCAGGAACAAGACAAGTATGCCCACTGTCACCATTATTATACAATGTTGTGCTAGAAGATTTAGCTAGAGCAACTAGACCAGATAAAGAAATAAAAGTCACCCAAATAGGAAATGAAGAAGTAAAACTTTCACTATTTGCTGATGATATGATCCTATATCTAGAAAATACTGAAAAATCTACAACAAAACCACTAGAACTAATAGATGAGTTCAATAAAGTGGCAGGATACAAGGTTAATATGCAAAAATCAATAGCATTCTATACACTATTAATGTGCAATATGAGGAGGAAATCAGAAAAAAAAAATTCCATTTATAATAGTGATTAAAAGAATCAAATATTTATGAATAAACTTAACCAAAGACATAAAGGACCTATATTCAGAAAACTAGAAAACTGTGCTAAAAAAAAAACAAAGAAGACTTAAATAAATGGAAGGACATTCCATTTTCATGGATTGGAAGACTAAATATCGTTAAGATGTGAAGTCTACCCAAACTGATTTACAGATTCATCTCAATCTCAATAAAAATCCTAATAGCCTTTTTTGCAGAAATTGGAAACCATTATCAAATTTATCTGGAAGGGTAATGGGCCCCAAATAGCCAAAAGTATCTTTAAAAAGAACAAAGTTGGAGGACTGTCACTTCCTGACTTTAAAGCCTACTTAGCTATTCTGGTAAAAAAGCATGGTACTGGCATAAAGACAGACAGACTGACCAATGGAAGTGGATTGAGAACTCAGAAATAGACCCTCCCATCTACAGTCAAGTGATTTTTGACAAGGCTGTCAAGCCATTCCAGCTGGGACAGAATAGTCCATTCAACAAATGGTGCTGGGTGAACTGGATAACCATATCCAAAAGAAACAAAGAGGATCCCTATCTCACACCTTATACAAAAATTAACTCAAAAAGCATCAAGGACATAAATATAAAAGTGACAACCATAAAATTCCTAGAAGAAAATGTAGGAAAACATCTTCAAGATCTTGTGGTAGGTAGTAGTTTCTTAAACCTTACATCCAAAACATGAGCAACAAAAGAAAAAATAGATAAATGGGACCTCCTCAAAATTAAACACTTTTGCACCTTAAAGGACTTCGTCAAAAGGGTGAAAATGCATCCAACTCCATGGGAGAAAATATTTGGCATTCACAGATCTGATAAGAGTTTAATATCCTTGATATGTAAAGAGATGATACAACTCAACAATAAAAAGCCAAACTACCCTGTTAAAAAATGAGCAAAAGATTTGAAAAGACAATTGTCCAAAGAAGAAATACAAGTAGTGAAGAAACACATGAAAAAATGTTCAAAATCACCAAAAATTAGGAAGATGTAAATCAAAACTATAAGATATCATTTCATAACGATTAAACTAGCCGCTATTAAAAAGTTGGAAAACTGTAAATGTTGGAGAGGATGTGGAGAGATAGGAACTCTTATCCACTGTTGGTGCAAATATAAAATGGTACAGCCACTGTAGAGGGCTGTTTGTCAGTTCCTAAGAAGTTGAATATAGATTTGCCATGTGATCCAGCAATACCATTACTAGGTATATGTCCAGAAGAACTGGGAGCAGTGACACAAATAAACATCTGCATAGCGATGTTATATGATAGTGTTTTTACAAAATAGAAATACAAATAAACCAGAGAGACAGAAACAGAATAGCAGCTACGTACAGCAGAAGAAGCATAGAGAGATTGATGAGTTTTTGTTTTTTGTTTATTATTATTATTGCAATAATGAAACTGCTCTAAAAATGATTGAAGTAATGAATGCAAACTATGTGATTATATTGAAAACCATTGATTTTACACATTGGATGGATTTATGCTTTATTAATATGCTTTATTAATATGTATCAAAAAATTGATTTGTTAAAAAATTAATTGAATAAATTTTTTAAAACATTTTCTTCTCATATACTTTTACCATAAAATTACTAATATGCAGGAATAAAAAATAAAAAGTTACTGAATTAATTCAGCACACAAAAACAGTAAAAAATATAAATACTCACAATCTAGGAAATTTACAGGGCATTACAGGAACAGAACCTACAACAGTCAAAAATTTTTGTTTTATCATTCATCCTTTGAAATGAAAAAAAGTAAGTAATAATAAGGGTTGCATTTTCCTGAATTTATATTCTATAACAATAAATGCTTCATTAAATGAAAGAATAATGCTATAATCATGGAAATCAGAAAATGTATTCTCTTAAAATTTTTTAGTGACTATCATGGCACTATGCTTTAATGGGAGATAAAAAAAATTGAATTAGAAAATCTCTGTTATTTTAGTGCTAACAATAAAGTTTTGTTGTTGGAATACAGAATCCAGGTAGTCATCACCTAACTCTATTTTGGGGAAAAATAAATAAGAGCTAATTTGAATTAAAAAAAAAAAAAAAAAAAACTAATGGGATGGAGTGAAGGCAGTGCTGAGAGGGAAATTTATAGCTCTAAATGCTTATATTAAAAGAAAAGAAAGAGCTAAAATCAAAGACCTAACCACAGATATGGAGTAACTAGAAAAAGAAGAGCAGCAAACTAATTCCAAAGTAAGCAGAAGCAAAGAAACAACAAACATTAGAGCAGAATTAAATGAAATTGAGAATAAAAAACCAATAGAATTAACAAAAGCAAAAGCTGGTTTTTTGAGGAGATTAATAAAATTGAAAAACTTTTAGGTAGAATAACAGAGAAAAAAGAAGGAAGATGCAAGTTAATAAAATTCCAAAGAAGAAATACAAATGGCTAAAAAGCACATGAAAAAATGCTCAGCATCATTAGCTAGGGACATGCAAATCAAAACTACAAGAGATGTCATTTCACACCTACTAGACAGGCTGCTATTGAAAAAAACAAAAACTACAATTGTTGGAGAGGATGTGGAGAAATAGGAACACTCATTCACTGCTGGTGGGAATGTAGAATGGTGCAGCCACTGTGGAAGAATGTTTGGCTGTTCCTCAGGAAGCTAAGTATATAATTGCCATACAATCTGCCAATCCTGCTACCATGTATATGCCCAAAAGAATTGAAAGCAGGGCACAAACACATACATGTACATCAATGTTCATTGCAGCACTATTCACAATTGCCAAAAGATGAAAGCATCCCAAGTGTTCATCAACAGATGAATGGTTAAACAATATGTCATATATACATATGATGGAATATTCAGCTCTAAGAAGGAATGACATATCGACGTATGCAACAACATGGATGAACCTCAAGGACCTTTTGTTGAGTGAAATAAGCCACACAAAAAAGGCAAATATTGCATGATCTCACTGATATTAACTAAATATAGTGAGCAGACTCATGGAAGTAGAGTCTGGAAGATAGGTTACCAAGAGATAGAATGATGAGCCAATGCTTAACTGTGAAGAATTTATAGTTATGTTGATTGTAATGGTTTGAAAATGGATGGAGATGGAGCAGTGATGTGAGTGTGAAGTGTGTGTGTGAATGTGGTTAAAAGAGGAGTTTTGGGTTGTACATGTTGCTAGAAGGAAAGCTAGAGGATAAAACGGGAGTCTGGATAACACAGGGGGAAATAGTAAATAAAACAGAGTTTTTATGTCTAAGAGATTTCAAAGTGCATTGGGAGGTCATTCTGGAGGTTACTTACATTCAGGTCTTGGGCAGATTTCCCAAACTGCCACAGAAAATAAAAGTGCTCCAAAAGCTTTAGGGACATCTGGACACCATAGGCAAGCCACACAGCCTCCGGAAATCAATACCCCTCAGCAGGCCCTATCTGGGAATCTGTGAAAATCTATTTCCCAATATAACATAGTCATATTCTTTCATAATTCCCCTAATCATGATTCTTTCACTCCTTTTATATGAAACTTATAATTTTCAATCAACCTGTTAAATATGTTTCTCAGAGACTTAAATATTTGGGTTGTTCATATGCCGGTTGGGCCCTGAAACCCAGCAGAGTTGCAGCCAACTCCTACTCTCCAGTTTTTCAGGCTTGTCCTGGACAATTAACAAAACAAATGATGATGGACAAATCCCATTCCAAAAGCAAGGAATATCTTTAGCTGCAAGCAAAACAATTCCTTTCCTCTGGCCCATAATATCTAAATCCACTTTCAGCCTAAAGCAGTGAGAGTGGACATCATCCCAAATCCCTCAAGATTGAGGAATGCACAAAAGTAAAGAGGGAATGTAACCACAGACCAAAGCAGATTCATTGTTATTGTAGTTATTATCTTGTTTAATACAAGGAATAACTTGTAACTCAATATAAAAAGTAAAATTAAATTAAAAAAAAAAAAAAGATCTAAGGGCAATGTCAACCAAACCAGTCATAAATTAACTCCTGAGACAAATAACCGAATTATGTATATATGATTGCTTGAATTCACCTCCTGAGATATTTCTCACTCCAGAAATCTCCCATCCCAGCTACTAATATAGGAAAATTGAAAATAAAAAATAAAATTTCTATGATTATGGGTTATAACTGGTGTCAGGGCTGTAGGAGTATAGATTGGGAAGAATTTAGTAAGTGTATGAGAAATCTATTACTGCTTAAAATTTAGTAATAAAAATAACAAACATTTATTACCTCACAGTTTTTGTGAGACACAAATCCACATGGAATTTAGCTAGGTTCTTGGCTCAGTGTCTCTCACAAGTTCATAATCAAGGGGCTGTCCTAGACTGTCATATCAAGGTTTGTCTGAGGCAGATCCACCTTCAAGCTCACTTGCATGAATGTTAGCAAAACTTGTATCTTGCTGATCTTTGGCCAGGCACGTCACTTCCTTGCCAAATGGGTCCTTTCTTAGAGTAGCTCACAGCATGGCAAACAAGGGATAGGAAGAGAGAGGGAGTAAGTCTCAGTCATTTTATAACCTAATCTGAAGTGACATCCCATCACTGCTGCCAAATTTTATTTGTCAGAAGGGAGTCACTAGGTCTAGCCCACACAGAGAAGGCAGGAGACCTTGGGAGCTGTTTAAGAGGTGAGGCAGCTTCTAAACCACATAACCTAGAACAAGCTGTGGCCATGATGTCTCTGAATTGTTAGGTGAATTTGAAGAAGGTGAGGGAGGGAGGGCAGAAGGGAGGAAAGAAGGGAGGAAAGGAGGGAGGAGTGGGGGGAGGGGAAGGAAGGAAAGAAAATTATTGTTAAAATAATGGAAAACTATAGGCTAAAAAATCACCTTTAAATACCTTGATTGTATGTTATTCTGGCAACTCCAAGTGTTTGCTAATTTTAGGCACAGAGCAGGGTGGAATATGGGTGATTTTTCTTTTCCCTTCAAGTATTTGTACTTACCAAATGATATATAATATGCATGTCTTAGGTTTACTTCTATCTTAAGAAAAAATTACAAAAGTCCTGAAAAAATATTTAAAGTCCAAGAAGTTTTACCATGTGTATCATACTCCAGGAAGTGCTAATGTATCTTTACTCATTCTGCTATTTGTTATAAACAATTCCATTTCTCCTTGTCATCAGATGGTTTGATAATACCACATCAGTTGTGGATGAGGTTTATTTCCTCATCATCTTCCAACATTAGACATTATCAATATTTTTTTCAAAATGTTTAGCCCTCTGTTAAGGGATTTAGAAACCACACTACTTCGGTGTTGAGAAAATAAACAGTGAAGCCTGAAATTCTCTAGCTGGGGATGGAGATGGGGGGACAGGTTAAGGAGGACAACTGAGGAAGTACCCCCAGCACAGAACAAACGGGCAATCTGATTTCACCTCTGCATCAAAGAAGACCTTTTAGAGCTCTGTTTTTGGTTTTGATTTTTTTCCCCAAAGATGATTAAAAACATTTTCTTGGGCCTCAGCACACAACAGCACTCCACAGAAATAACAAAGACATGAAGATCTCAGTTTAAAAATAGAGCATCCATCACAAGCTACAGTTTGGGAATATATATATAATCCAGACAAAAACTGGGGTGATAACAAGAAGCTGCTGGATCATTGTAGACAGCTGGGACCAACACATTGGGAGAACTGAGAGAATCAGCCCTGCCTGGATGACATCCGTTTTCTTAGTTACACTGGCTAAGGGCTATCACCTTCAGTAAGGCATAATTAATAATCATTAATTAGTAATTAATTATGCTATAATTAGGCTTTTCTCTACCTAGGCATGCAGTATTCTATTCTTTCTGGTGTTTTCACATTTAATGCCCACAGCAAACTAGTACACATTATCACCTTGTGTAAGGAAACTGAGATTCAGAGTGCTTGAAGTTACCTAAGATCAGAGAGCTACTAAATTGGAATTTGGGGTTAACATCCTTCCCTCTTTCTCATTCTCCCTCTTCTTCCTCATCATAAGCAGTAAAACATATTATTAAGAAGGAGCGGATGTGACTCAAGTGGTTGAGTGCCCACCTCCTACATGGGAGGTCCCGGGTTCGGTTCCTGGTGCCTCCTGAAAATAAAAACAAACAACAAGCAAAATAAACAAACAAACCAACTCAGGCAAGGCAACGTGGCTCAGTGGTTGAGCGCTGGCTTCCTACATATGAGATGCCATGTTTATTCCCTGGCCTCCAGTACCTAAAAACAAAAACAAAACATAATATTAATAGCATGAGCTCAAGACTCACAATGTCAGGGTCTAAATCCTTGTTCCACTATGTTAGATTTATGAACCTGGGCAAATTAATTGACTCCCTATTTTGGTTTCTTCACCTATAAAATTAAAATAATAACAGTACCTACGTTATTGTATTATATCAGAGACAAAAAAAAAATAGCACTACAGCAGCATTCAAAAGACTTTCTGGGTATATACTAAGTGATTAATAAAACAGAAGCATATTTTAGGACTCTATACTAATGGAATTGATTTTTCTCTTTTAAAAATTACAAAAAGAATTCAAGGCAGGTGTAACTGTTATTATCATTTAAAGATGGGAAACTGGGAGTTGGAGATCATGTAACTAGCCAAAGATCATACCCCTGGTAGGTTGTTTAGCCAGGATTTGCACCCAGATGATCTGAGTCAGGAGCCTCTACACTAAATCACTGAGCTCTTTGTGCCTGATTACCTATTCCTTTCACCATATTACATGGTTGTACATTGCTTTCACTTTTCCAGGTATTCCATTACTTATTTCACTTAAACTTCAGGTAGTTTTATTATTATTTTCCTCCTCATCATGGAGATGATAAAACTGAGACTTTCCCAGCTAGCACAGTTGCAGGCATCAGAACCCAGGTCCTCTAGTACCTATAGGAAGACAAACTCTGGCCTCCTAGCTCAGGTTCAAGTGCCCCTAGGGTTTCACCTATCTGCTCACATGAAAAAAGTTTGGCTTCTTGAAGGAGCTATCAGCCTGGGTGGGAAACTGATTGAAAGAGGTGAAGACAGACTTACATGTGAAGAAGGCAAGACATGTAACTAAACTGAGGATCTATAATTTGCTCTTTCTTTCAGATGTCTTCTGAAACGTATTGCATTTAAAATTGATTTAATGCATTAAATGGCTGCATTTTATGACTGACCAATCACATAACATTGAGGAAAAGTGTTAGAGAGGCTAAGAGATAACACACAACCAAAGATCATATTTAAAAGGGACAAAAACCCTCCCTGCCTCAGGATACAGAAGTAAAATTATTTGACCATAGCACTTTTTATTAGAAAAATTAGTGAAGATGCCTCTTATTTGGGGAAACATTACTACAGGATAAATTTTTCTCTGGCCCTCCTCTACAGCCCACAGAATATAAGAAAATGCCTTTGTCTATCAAATTTACTTCTGCATTGCTGGTGCCTTGAGCAGTTCCTAGCCCACAGTAGTCACCCAAACAATTATTAAATGAATAACCTAAATTCATTTTGTGTTGAATTGGGAGACTATGCCTTGCTCCAACTAGTGGATTATACATTCCCGGATAAAGCAATATCTTATAGAACAATCCTTGAATGTCTACATTCATTGTGAGATCTTGGATAAATTGCTTAAGCTTTCTGTGCCTTCATAAAATGAGGACAATGATAGTATCTAACTCATAGAGTGGTTCTGAGGTTAAAACAAATTAACATAAGTAGGAGCATAAGAACATTGTCTCGCAAATAGTGAGCACACAATCCATGTTAATTATATTAATACAATAATCAGTATGTGTCAAAACATATTATTGTATCGGTTAAAAGGAACTTTATCACGTAAAGAACTAAAAGAAAGGATTTATCTATCTGAAAACATTAGGATCAAGATATCGATTTGGCAGCTATGGATATTATTTTGTTTTATCCTTTGCTCCATGAGTGTGCTAGAGTATATTTCCTCGAAAGGATATGTACTTCTGTTATCTTCTCTATACCATTTAGCATGACACCTTGGAAATAGATATTCAGTACCTATTTCCTGGTTAGCCTCTTACCCAGAGCATGACTTTAGAGAAAAGTATCCATAGAGAGCATTTTTAATGTCTCAAATAGTGGCCAGCACCAAGTTAGGCACTTTTAGGTTATCAATACATTTTGGCTCACTTTGTTGAACAACTACCTTTTTTAGAATTAGTAAGAATAAACTTAGTTATACCAGAATATTAAAGGGGTCTAAAAATGCATTTATAGAAAGTAATCAAGGCAATCTAGTTCCGATGAAGCTCTACTAAAAAGTCAGCGATCATATTGATGGTAGTGTAAAGGGGAAAAATTTGAGTGGCCAATGACTCCAAACTTAAATGGTTACTGCTAATTAGCCTTCAGGATCTCTTTTAAGAAGAGGAAGAACCAACATTACAGCTGAGGTTGGCCATGGGCACCATACAGAGCTCTGGAAGATTAAAGGTAGAGTGACAATTGTATCTTCTTTCAACTTGACAAAGACTCAGCAACGTAAAGTTCCCCATTACTCTACCCCATCATGTCAATGAGAGTCAATCCTAATGAACCAAACGTCCTTGAAAATCTGTTCCTTGGAACCAGAAAATAATTGGAAACTCACAAGTCAATGCAGTGCATATGGAAGAAGAGGTAGTAAAGAATACTTGGGTTATGCTGTAAGAGATCTTTAGGCAAAGAAAAGTTGTTTTCAAAAGCAGTAAACGCCTATAAGTGTCTAATTCCAGCAAGCACTGAAAAGTGCACAAGATCACAGTTTTGAGGTTGGAATAAGCTTGGCTCAACTATTTAATTTTCAGACTGTGGTAGTCAATTCTAGATAATAGCTATGTGTAAAGGCCATGTTTGATCTGGTTTCATTCTGGTTATCTTCCACTGCTTCCAAAAGACTATCTTTGGAAAATGAAATTGTAACACAGTTCCAATGTAGAAAATATTAGTTAAATCTACCTAATTTATATAATCTCAATTTCAGTCTCATCTCATTATGTACTAATAACAAGGAGTTCATTGATTAGCATTTTTTCATGGAATGCACATTCAATGGCACTATGCTGGAGAATCTTTAAGCCATAACCCAGAAGAGAAAATTGCAAGATAGAAAATGAAACAGAAAAAGTCAGAGAAGTTTTAGACACAATATTACAAATGAAAAGTGAGAAACACATTATGATTGAAAATCCGGAGTAAAGAGAAGACGTTTAACTTCAGTCTTTGGGTAAAGAACTTCAGTAACTTCAGTAAAGCAACAACAAGAAAGATAATGTTCAGGATTTAAGGTAAGGAAATTGACATAAAAAGACACGAATAGACTCGAGTATCCCATTTATTTATTGACGACATATATGAGGGGTCCATTCTGTACATGGCCTTGGTCAGTTGCTAGGAGAGTTATAAAGAAGCATAATACTAAGTGGTGGTAACCTCTAAGGAGCCTACCTTAAAGATGGGTAATTAGAAGACATAAACATGAGAGTTTAAATGATAATCCAAGATTTAAACACTAATATAAATTAATAGAAACTATAATAAATGATTGCATTCCATATGACATTTGAAATTACTGACTGGCTGTAACAATTAGATATTTCAGACAGAGATTGGGGAGAGAACATGATGAAAGGAGCAAAAATGTATGTAAAATGACTGGCAGATCATAGCAATAATCATAACCATCATTGATTGAGAGCCCACTATATGTAAGACATTGCTTAAAATGCATTAAAAGCAGACCTTATTTAATCATTACAATAATCTTGAGAGATAAGTGTATCATCGTCATTTTTAAATTGGTGCTTAAAGAGGTTAAGTAACTTGTTCAAAGCCATACAGCTAATAAATAGCACCAACAGGATTTGAACCCAGGTCTGTTTGACACCTGCTAAAACACCTCTGCTAAATAAGGACTGATATAATGTACTATTTGGAAAAGTTTTCTCTAAGCTATTATTGCTCATTATTAGTGATCATCTCCTTGTATGGCTTATAAAATGTGGGTTTCTACATAAATGTTAGCTATTATTAACCTTACATCTATGAAAAATTTTGCATAGGAATCAAAATACATATTCTCACTAAGGATAAAAAGAATTGAGTTGATAATTACAAAAGCACTTATACTTTTGTATTTAAATGTGAACATGAGTATTTGAATATGTAAATTGAAAACATAGCAAGAGCCATTATAAATCATATTATAAAGAATTAACACAAATGAAAATGAAGAGCCAAAGAACTTAATCACACTTTCCCTTTCTTTTTGACCTTCTGTCAATTAGGATCAGTCTTAAACAATATTCAAATATTTCTCTCTAACATAAAAGAAGTCTGGAAGTAGACAGCTCAGGATGGTATGATGGCTCCAAAGTCATTGAAGACATTTTAATCCTCAAGGTAACTTCATGGTCTAAGTTAGAACCGCAGCCACCATGCCTGAATTCCAAGAAACAGGAAGAAACTCAGCCAGCTCCTTTTAAGATGCTTTACTCAAAGCCCTACCCATTAGGTGTACTTTTATCTCATTTGATAGGATTTAAGTATACAGACTTGTGTAGCTACAAGCAGATGAGAAATATGTTTTAGGTGAGCATGTTGCTGTCCTAACTAAAATCAGGGTAAGTAAGAAGAGGAAAATGGTTATGGATAGGCAACTAGCATTCTTTGCTACAGACTTGGTCCCTGTTCTCTATTTCATGGAGGGATGAATGTCAATAATTTCCAGCCACCACAAAGCATTCAGGCTCACTTGGCTAACAGTGTATTTATAACTACATGTTGGTCAGGATGTGGGCAGCAACTTTTTTCTATTATTTGAATTTTGCATATGTAAAATTAAGTGACGGAGCCAAATGAACAAAAGATGACATCCATAGGTATATGATTTGCTCTTGTAATTATGTCAACACAAATGTAAAAAGTAACATTAGCCCAGATTTATTAGTCCTTGAATGTTTGAGAGTTACTGCACTGCCTTTAATTCCAGGAGAAAAAGAGAAGATAATCTCACATTTTGAATTGAATGTCTCAATGAAAGAAACATTTGAGTATTGAGACTGCAACATCTAAGTGATGCATATTTTTGCCAAGGAAAGAAGAGTAATTTATTTGTAAGTTTAAAATCAAAGAAGAAGTGGATAATTTGCCAGTCAAAAGTGTAAAGGAAATAGCTCTTGTACACGTTACTGACATTGTCATGATAGAAAAAGGCTTGGAGCTTTGAAATAGTTCCTGTGAGTTGCTGAGAATAATATTACATTAAAAATGCTTACAGAGCTAGATAGCCCGAGATCTATGGTGAAGATGTACTCTGATCAATTACAGACAAATACTAGAGGCCACAGTAAGCAAATGCAAACACAGTGAAAAATTAAAACAGTCCTATAGGAAACATTTCCTACAAGCAATGAATGATTTACATTACTGAATATCAAAGGAAAACTATAATTGTTGTTCTTGATGGAGAAAATTGATAGTTAAGAAATAAGAATGACTTAGAAAGAATGTCTCCATGAGTTCCTTTATTATTCACAATTATCCTTATTAAAATCATAGGAAAATAGACTTAAATTGTCTACTGCCATAAAAATATGGGAAATTTACCTGTGGTTTTAAAAAATAAATAAATGGGGGAAGGGTAAAATAATACAAGAGAAGGGGGAAAATTACTGGAATATGAAATTAGCAGATTCATCAAGGAAAGTCCTGATAAATGGAAGGAGATAGTTTAAAAAGTAATACCAAATAAATAATTATTCACTTTCTAAGGGAAATTAGTAGGCCAATAAAAAAGAAATTTTAAAGCCTGACTTTCTAATGCTTAAATATTAATTTATGAAAGACTGTCACCTATTTAAATAGTAACTGTATATAAAAGATAAAATCATATCATGCAATGTATTTAATGTACAATAGAATGCAAAATTATTTAGAATTTCCTCTTTCCCAATAAACTGCAAAGGAAAATTGAAGCTTACACTTTACATATGGCATCCTTAATGAGCAAACGATCTAAAAGCAAATGTTGAATTGAGTATTATTGACTCAATTCAATATTATAGAGCATATTAAAAAATATTTACATGCCAAAATTTAACATGAATTAGAATTTACTTTCAAAATATGATAATAACCTTAAGAAAAAAGCCTTTTGTAGAATGGGAATAAAACCCAAAATCCAACAAAAATATCAAAAAAGCCCATATTTTAAAAGATGTAGTAGATAATAGTGATAATCTGAAAATAGCTGAGAGTTTTTTAAAAAGGTAAGAAACAAAGATAAATGAGGGAAAAAAGATAGAAAATTTGAAATGATTATAAAAGAACAGAGCTTTTTTATTAGAGTGAAAACAAGACATTATGCAATCAAATCTGGAAGGTACTTAGAAGTTAATGAATGGTATTAAGAACCAATGTATCCCACCATGGATTCAGAATCTGCTACAAAGAAGATAGCTTCCATTGAGTTTCCACTGAACAGTGAATTACACAATATGTCCAAAGTTCAACTACGTATGAATTTCATTGTATTAGGTTTGTGACTCAGGTGAAATGTCCTGGGTCACTGAAGAAAAATGACTTTGGTTGTTTTTTTCCCTTGTTAAGGTGAGGAAAACCTTTTGTTTGTTAGCTTGCTTTATTTAGTAATTTTGATATTTAAATCAAAGTGAGTTATGGCAAGACAATTGTTGAAACATATTCATCATTAACTAAAAATATTTTCTTTTTTTTTTTCAGTAAAAGAAAGCAGTTATGATGAATAGGAAATTCACCTTGCTTTTTTAAAAAAATCATCCATTTGCAACTAACAAATATAAAAAGTACTTTTAAAAAACAGCTTTAGAAAGCATAGCATTAAATCTGGAGAACTATAAATGCTATTGATGAAATGTAGCTAGATTACTGAGAAGTGCTATAGAAAACATCTGCAGATGTTAGAACAATGTGGCTTCTGTTATTTCGATAAACTCTTCCTCCCTGCATTATTGAAAACAGGGGAGAAAGGTAAGAGTACACCAAAGCTTATGCTGCCAAAGATTTGGAACAGAAAGTGGAAAAGTAAATGGCACGAATGTTAAACCTACACGCACATATTTTAGTACTTACTGGCAATTTGACATCACTCCTTACTTTCCAGGTATCTACATGGAAATGTAGATTGTATATAGATGTACATGTATCTACGTATCTACATGTACATCTATATACAATCATGTGTAAATGACCTATTGTTTCAAAGACTTAACATTGTCAGGAGGATGTGTTATAAGTTAGTTTTACTCTTTTAATCCCCCCACTCTATTCTATTACTTTCTCTATTCGTCATGCCTCTTCTTTATTCTCACTTCTTATCCACATTCCCCTTACCATTTTTCTACTTCAGATTGAATAACTTCACAGTTCTCTCTTTTCAAAGCCACCCATTGACTCACTAATACATAACAATGCTCCTCTAATCATTGTGCCTTTTGTTTTACAATTCAGTCAATCACATCAATTCCTCTTTTGCCTGTATCTCAGACTTTTCTCAGGATTTAGCACTCTGGCTTCTACCTTTGTCTCTATGTGTGAAAGCAATAGTTATATGGACAAAGAGAGACTAGAATTTTGTAAGAAAGGGTTGCACACAGGAAAATCTCTGGATCTCCTGCCCATTTTCAATTATCTGCATTCATTTACATTTCTCTTTTTTTTTCATTCCCTCAAAATACTGCACTGACCCAATTTATGATGATTTCTTAATCATGCAGCTTTATTAGAATAGCTTAGTGCAAGATAATTTGAATGCAGAATATTGTTTTACATGGAAACCTTTGGCAGCAAGAATACAGTTTTGGAAGACACCGAAAAGAGACTATCTCACAAAAAATAAATATTTCACCCTTTTTGATGATTTGATCAAATGTGTATTACTCTAGCAATTACCAGTACTCAGTTAATTATGAAAAATATCGATAGCTCCTGGACTCAAATCCACTAACTCCTTTAGAGGTAGAACAGGCATAACACATTATGTACAGATTGTCCTAATGACTGAGCCACTCTGATGTGAATATATAATCGCAGCATCAGAATTTTTCACAAGGTATGTATTACTTGATTAGAAAGACAATAAACTAAAGCAAAACAGACTAAAATATCCTTGATTAAAACTCATTAAAAATGTTGGACACTATTAACAGAGAAATGGGTTTGGGAGTAAGAGAAATGGGCTACGTAGTTGTCAGAAGAGCCTGGATTGGGGACTGAGCACTGCCCGACTTTTAGTTCTATAATTTTAGGCAAGTCGCAGCTCTATGGCCTCAATTTTCTTATTTATAAATGGGAGCACTGCCTCTTCACTGACAACCTCATAGAATCATTTTAAAGGATCAAAACACGAAAGAAATGTGAAAATACCTGAACTAAAATATGTGACTTGAAGATGATATGTTGGGCTGTAGGCTTTCAGAGGAAAGAGAGTGTACCTGTCTCATCTTTTACTCTTCTGCAATGCTAATTGTAATGAGTTATACATGCTTGAAATTTTGAAAGTAATTTAAATTTAATTTTTCTAGCCATCTCCTTAAAGCTGTCATTCCTCATGTGTTGTAAGAGCAGGTATATGTCAATGCACATATGTCTAAAGGCCTAGAAAAGAGATAAGGAATGCAAATATCTGAGTCATGGGCCACTCAGAGACTCTAAGAATACTTCCGTGGATCTCCTCTGCAAGCCGGCTAAAGCACAATATCAGCATAAAGGAATCCTTGTGGACAGATGTCTCACTCTGAATAAGGCAGGAATGACTAGGAGCTTCTAGGAAAACTTCCTGAGAAGCTTAAACCATGCATAGGAGGATAGCTGCTCATAAATTATGTCTCCTATGAAGAAGTCCCACAACTGTAGAATGTGGCTCAGTTATTTTAGCCCCGCCAAATAAGGGTGACTCAGGAATTATTAGAGAAAAGTGTCCAGTGTGACATTGATTCCAATACTGTGATTCGCAGAATGCAAGAAATCCTGAAAACAAGGAGGTAACGGAGCTCAAAAACTTAGGCCCAGTGACTTTTGAAAGCCTAATGGAAATTGGGCAATTGCTATTCAATATTTTTATTGCATAGTCCATAATATGAAGCACTGAAAATTACTTTGAGGAAATATCTTAATGTATGAGGTCAAAGGGGGAAAAAACAAAAAGGGAAAGATTAGGAATCACTGGACTATATGCTATTTCTAACAGCAAAATGTTCAGTCTGATATTGCAAACACTGCAGAGGAGTAAGGCTCTTACTACATTCTTTAGCAGAAGTTGATAAAAGCTTCTGGACTCCTTGAGACAATAAGGAAGGCAGCTCAGTAAAAAATTTTGTTATATAGATCTAGTACCTGTCCCTGTGTTTGGGTTAAATATCCCAAGACAGCAAAAATTCCAAGTTGCTTATCAGCCCCTGGTTGGCTGCTGGTGATTCCACATCAGTTATTTGGGATACACAGATTGTTAGTCTAATTTTGAAAAAAAGAGGTTGCATTTACAATTGAGCTTAAGTAATTCGTGGTCAGAAAAATTTCCAGACTTTAACCATTCTGTTTCCTTGTCTTCAAGGACAGTCACTCTAAAGGACAGAGCAGATTTCCAAGATGCTTAGAGGAAACTGATCTATTAAGATTTACCCAATTCCTCATCATTCATGTAGCTGTATATTCAAATACATTTTGTACAATGAGATTATTTTACTAGGATTGAAATTTATAAACTATGATTCATATGCAAAAAATGTACCTTTACTTTTTTAAGCTTTTATTTCTTTATTTAAAAATTTTTTTAGTTTGAGATTAATGATTAATTTTGTCTCAGAATATTGAATAAAATGTAGCAGCAAAATCTCTCTAAATAATTAGGTCCCTGATCCATAAGTTTAAACCATGACTTAAAATAATATTCATTTTCATTATTAAGTAGGTGCTTCCAATGGGTTATAAATGGATTATTGCCATATTGTCAGATATGTGTTTTTCTTTTAGCTAAATGCAGATGTTTATAATTTTTGTTTGTATTTCTTTTATCTACTTATTAATTTGAGAAGTTGTAGATTTACAGAAAAATCATGCATAAAACAGAGTTCCCATATACCATCTTATTATTACTACCTTGCATAAGTGTGGTATATTTGTTAAAATTCATGAAAGAACATTTTTGTAATTGTCAAATTAATAGTTGGTTCCTTTTATTGCTCTGTAGTATTCCATTGCATTTATGCACCAGTTTTGTTTAATCATTCATCTATCAAAGAACACGTGGGCTGATTGCAGTTTGGGGCTACTACAAATAACATTTGGATAAGGTTTTTGGGTAAACATGTGATAACTACTAAAAAGTGCAATTTCTGGGTAATAGAATACTAAATATTTACTTTTTTTAACTGTCAAATTGTTGCCCAGAGTACCTACACTATTTTTTTTTCCCAACAATAGTGTATGAGTAATCCATTTCTTCATATCCTCACCAGCATTGAGTGCTGTCACTATTTTGAGTTTACCCATTCTGATATGTGTGTAATGATATCTCAGTGTGATTTTAATTTGCACTTCCCTAATGAGTAATGATGTTGAATGTCTTTCCTGTGTTTACTTGCCATCTGTATATCTTTGGTGAAATGTTTATCCATGTTTTCTTCCCATTTAATAATTAGATTGTTATTTTTATTGCTGTTGAGATTTGAGGGTTTTATATATTCTAGATACCAGTCTTTGCCAAAGAATGTGTTTTGCAAATATTTTCTCCCACTCTATGCCCTGCCATTTCATCCTCTTCACATGGACTTTCACAGTTTATTGGATTTTCTTTTAGGGATTGTGATTTTGGTCAAGTCTAAGAACGCCTAGGCATAGATCCTGGAGATTATCTCCTCCCCTTTCAGTGGCTAGAAATTCCAGCACTATGATGAATAAGAACGGTCAAAGATATTCTAGTCTTGTTTTTGATATTAGGGGGAAGCATACACGCTTTCACCATTAAGTATGATATTTACTGTAGGTTTCTTTTGTAGAAGGAATTCTCCTCTCTTCCTGACTCACTGATTTTTTTTTCAATCTGATTGGCTATGGATTTATGTGAAATGTTTTTCTCCATCAATTGACAATCATATGGTTTTTAAACTTCTAGATATGGTAGATTATAATGATTGCTTTTTCAATGTTGAGCCAGCCTCCCATAAATAAAATAAATTCCACTTAACTGTGTCGTATAATTCTTTCTATACATTGATGGATTTGATTTGTTAATATTCCATTGAGGAATTTCACATCTAGACTGGGCAAGATGGCGTTGGTGTAGGAGGGCGCACACTGCAAGCTCCCAGAGCAAGGCGGATTGGGGACGGGGTCCTGCCCGGGGATCTGTGCTGTGCACGCGTGGAGTGAGAGGCTTGGGACATCTATCTGCACGGATCGGCGGCGTGGACCGAACGGCGGAGATTCGTGAGTTTTGAGGCTGCCGGTAGAGGTTGGCACAGGCGGCTGAGCCCCGCGGTTAAGGAAAAAAAAATAAAACGGCCATTTGGAGCTGTGGGCGGGGCGAAAAAGTTTTATTTTCTGGGGAGCTGGCTGCCTGGCGCCCCTTGGACCTTGTGTGAACAGAGCAAACGAGCTAGTCAGCACCCGGTGAACCGGAGGGGGGATTTTGGTCGGGGAACGCAGCTGATTTCCCTAGCCACCCAGGGATAAGACCCGGGCCGCTGCGGAGCCAGGAGGAAGGGACACTTCCCAAAGAAGGGAGGGTTCGGTTGGAAGACAGGGAAGGATATTTTATATTTTTAGACATTGATCTGGCTGCCTGCACCGCCCCATAGCTTTGGGGAGCAGATAAGCCGACCTGAAGCAGCATTAGGCTGAGAGCAGACGCGAATCTGCACTCAAACTGATTTACTGAGCAGCCCAGTGACGCTGGAGCTCGGCACCAGAAGGGGCGGAATCCGCCATCTTTAGCACTCCTCACTGACTAACATCAGAGTTTCAGCTAACCTGGGGAGTCCGGAAAGTGGGACGTGCTTGATTAATTTCCACGGGCCCAGCTAGGGTCCCTTCCGTAAGGGGGTTGGTCTAGAAGAGGAATTATTTTGGGTCCTTCATTTGGCTAATAATAAAAAAAAAAAAAAAAAAAAAAAAAAAAGTGAGGTCACCTCAACAATTGAAAAATAAATTCTTTTTAATTTAGTTTAATAGCTAAAAGCTGCTTCAGGACCTGCATATAGAACCCTGTGGGGAAATTCATTGATAAACACAAGTAGGCAGGAAGGATCCACATGGACCCTAGGGGAATCATTGACCCCCCTTAGCTCTGTTTGACTGCTGGCCTGTGTGGATCTTTGGTTTCTCTCTGTTACTTTCTGGTCTATTGCTATTATTCCCATTTTCCTCCCCCCTTCCTTTTTCCTTCTATTTTTTTTTTTAAATAGGTGCTGCCAGCTGGTCGCTTCTTTGCTGGGCTTCTTTTTCAGTAATTTCCCACTCGCTGTATATATTGATTCTGTATTACAAACTATCGCTTATCCTTCCTGCATGTTTCTGCCTTCTGTTTACTGTTGTGGCTGTTAGAGACAACATTTTTTCATAGGCCCACAACTTAAGGGTGTCAATTTCTATTCCATCTATTTTGTTTTCTTCTTCTTTTTTCTTTTTTTTTTTTTATTAGTATTAACTTTTTCCTTTCAGACATTTCTCTACTATTTCTCTACCTCCTCATAATTCTAGCCTTCTAAATCACTATATATATATATTCCTCCATTTGTTTTCCCAGTCCATTATAGGAACTCCATATTTTTTCCTAGTACTCTACACTGCCTACACAAGTTAAATATTCATCTCATTAAGTCTCATTTTGCCCCTCTTCTATCTTTTATCAATATTTCTATTATCCTTCTGCCTTCCTTACATCTTTTGATTCCTCTGGCCCTAACCTTTTGCCTTCAAGGGAACATAGAAAGAAGTAAGGAAATAAAATAAGAAGAAAAACTGCCAAAGAGAAAACTTAACTCACACGCAGAACCAACAGCTAAATAAAATTCTAGAGCATAGAGAAAAGCTAATCAACTGAACAAACCCATCAAAATAATATGATGACCAGAGGGCAACAGAAAAATACAAATGACTCTGAGAAACTGGAAAACATGGACCAGTCCAGTGCACAAAATAAAAACCAGGAAGCAATGCAGTACATCGAACAACTAATCAAAGATATCCAAACAAATATCATGGACCAACTTAAAGAACTGAAGGAAGAGATTAAGGATATAAAGAAGACACTGGGAGAACATACTGAAAAAATAGCTAACACACCTAAAAAGGTAATGGATATGATGGCGAACAAAGACACAAGTCAAGAAATGAAAAAGACGCTGGACTCGCATGGCAGCAGAATTGAACAGGCAGAGGAAAGAATTAGTGATATGGAAGACAATACAGTTGAAATCAAAGAGATTGTAGAAAAGATAGACAAAAAGATAGAAAAAATCCAGTATGGTCTCAGGGAATTAACCGATAATGCAAGACGCACAAACATACGCATTATGGGCCATCCCAGAAGGAGAAGAGAAGGGAAAGGGAACAGAAGGAGTGTTGAAGGAAGTTATGGCTGAAAACTTCCCAACTCTATTGAGAGAGATGGATGTGCAGATCCAGGAAGCACAGCGCACCCCAAATAGTATAAATCCCAACAGGCCAACTCCAAGACATATACTTGTCAAACTGTCCAATGCTCAAGACAAAGAGAAAATACTCAAGGCAGCAAGAGAAAAGAGAACCATCACATACAAGGGAAGCACAATAAGATTAAGTGCTGATTTCTCAGCTGAAACCATGGAGGCAAGAAGACAGTGGTATGACATAGTCAAAACACTAAAAGAAAAAAACTTCCAGCCACGAATTCTCTA